>CAWUFW010004138.1:1200000-1617749 GCA_963921515.1 Calotriton arnoldi | reverse complement strand
GCCCTAAACCCTGAAACACCATTCCCCCTGCACGACCCCCTACTCTGCCCGAACACTACTGCACTGGCCTAAACCCTGAAACACCATCCCCAGCACGACCCCCTACACTGCACGAACACCCCTGCACTGCACTAAACCCTGAAACACTACCCCCAGCAAGACCCACTACACTGCCCGAACATCACTGCCCTAAACCCTGAAACATCACCCCCAGCAAGACCCCCTACACTGCCCGAACACCACTGCCCTAAACCCTGAAACACCACCCCCAGCAAGACCCCCTACACTGCCCGAACACCACTGCACTGCCCTAAACCCTGAAACACCAGCCTCAGCACGACCCACTACATTGCCCGAACACCACTGCACTGCCCTAAACCCTGAAACACCACCCCTGCATGACCCACCACACTGCCCGAACACCACTGCACAGCCCTAAACCCTGAAACACCACCCCCAGCACGACCCCCTACACTGCCCGAACACCATTGCACTGCCCTAAACCCTGAAACACCACCCCTGCACGACCCCCTACACTGCCCGAACACTACTGCACTGCCCTAAACCCTGAAACACCGCCCCCAGCATGACCCCCTACACTGCACGAACACTACTGCACTGCCCTAAACCCTGAAACATCACCCCCAGCAAGACCCCCTACACTGCCCGAACACCACTGCCCTAAACCCTGAAACACCACCCCCAGCAAGACCCCTACACTGTCCGAACAACACTGCAGTGCCCTAAACCCTAAAACACCACCCCCAGCACGACCCCTACACTGCCCGAACACCACTGCTCTGCCCAAAACCCTGAAACACCAGCCCCAGCATGACCCCCTACACTGCCCGAACACCACTGCACTGCCCTAAACCCTGAAACACCACCCCCAGCACGACCCCCTACACTGCCCGAACACCACTGCACTGCCCTAAACCCTGAAACACCACCCCCAGCACGACCGCCTACACTGCCTGAAAACCACTGCACTGCCCTAAACCCTGAAACACCAGCCCCAGCACGACCCCCTACACTGCCCGAACACCACTGCACTGCCCTAAACCCTCAAACACCAGCCCCAGCACGACCCCCTACACTGCCCGAACAGCACTGCACTACCCTAAACCCTGAAACACCAGCCCCAGCAAGACCCCCTACACTGCCCGAACACCACTGCACTGCCCTAAACCCTGAAACACCAGCCCCAGCAAGACCCCTACACTGCCCGAACACCACTGCACTGCCCTAAACCCTGAAACACCACCCCCAGCAAGACCCCCTACACTGCCCGAACACCACTGCGCTGCCCTAAACGCTGAAACATCAGCCCCAGCAAGACCCCCTACACTGGGCGAACACCATTGCACTGCCCTAAACCCTGAAACACCACCCCCAGCAAGACCCCCTACACTGCCCGAACACCACTGCACTAAACCCGGAAACACCAGCCCCAGCAAGACCACCTTCACTGCCCGAACACCACTGCACTGCCCAAAACCCTGAAACACCACCCCCAGCACGACACCCTACACTGGCCAAACACCACTGCACTGCCCTAAATCCTGAAACACCACCCCCAGCACGACCCCTACACTGCCCGAACACCACTGCACTGCCCTAAACCCTGAAACACCAGCCCCCTGCACTACCCCCTACACTGCCCGAACACCACTGCTCTGCCCTAAACCCTAAAACTCTACCCCCAGCATGACCCCCTACACTGCCCGAACACCACTGCACTGCCCTAAACCCTGACTCACCACCCCCTGCACGACCCCCTACACTGCCCGAACACCACTACACTGCCCTAAACCCAGAAACACCACCCCCAGCACGACCCCCTACACTGCCCAAACACCACTGCACTGCCCTAAACCCTGAAACACCACCCCCAGCACGACCCCCTACACTGCCCGAACACCACTGCACTGCCCTAAACCCTGAAACACCAGCCCCTGCACGACCCCCTACACTGCCCGAACACCACTGCACTGCTCTAAACCCTGAAACACCCCCCCAGCACGACCCCCTACACTGCCTGAACACCACTGCCCTAAACCCTGAAACACCACCCCCAGCAAGACCCCCTACACTGCCCGAATACCACTGCACTGCCCTAAAGCCTGAAACACCACCTCCAACACAACCCCCTACACTGCCTGAACACCGTTGCTCTGCCCTAAACCCTGAAACACTGCCCCCAGCAAGACCCCCTACACTGCCCGAACACCACTGCACTGCCCTAAACCCTGAAACATCACCCCCAGCAAGACCCCCTACACTGCCCGAACACCACTGCCCTAAACCCTGAAACACCACCCCCAGCACGACCCCCTACACTGCTCGAACACCACTGCACTGCCCTAAACCCTGAAACACCACCCCCAGCACGACCCCCTACACTGCCCGAACACCACTGCTCTGCCCAAAACACTGAAACACCAGCCCCAGCATGACCCCCTACACTGCCCGAACACCACTGCACTGCCCTAAACCCTGAAACACCAGCCCCAGCACGAACCCCTACACTGCCCGAACACCACTGCACTACCCTAAACCCAGAAACACCACCCCCAGCACGACCCCCTACACTGCCCGAGCACCACTGCCTGCACTGCCCTAAACCCTGAAACACCAGCCCCAGCACGACCCCCTACACTGCCTGAACACTACTGCACTGCCCTAAACCATGAAACACCATCCCTAGCACGACCCCCTACACTGCACCGAACACCACTGCACTGCCCTAAACCCTGAAAAACTACCCCCAGCAAGACCCCCTACACTGCTCGAACACCACTGCACTGCCCTAAACCCTAAAACACCAGCCCCAGCACGACCCCCTACACTGCCCGAACACCACTGCACTGCCCTAAACCCTGAAACACCAGCCCCAGAACGACCCCCTACACTGCCCGAACACCACTGCACTACCCTAAACCCATAAACACCACCCCCAGCACGACCTCCTACACTGCCTGAGCACCACTGCACTGCCCTAAACCCTGAAACACCAGCCCCAGCATGACCCTCTACACTGCCCGAACACCACTGCACTGCCCTAAACCCTGAAACACCAGCCCCAGCACGACCACCTACACTGCACGAACACCACTGCACTGCCCTAAACCCTGAAACACCAGCCCCAGCATGACCCCCTACACTGCCCGAACACCACTGCACTGCCCTAAACCCTGAAACACCACCCCGTGCGCGACCCCCTACACTGCCCGAACACCACTGCACTGCCCTAAACCCTGAAACACCACCCCCAGCACGACACCCTACACTGCCCAAACACCACTGCACTGCCTTAAACCCTGAAACATCACCCCCAGCAAGACCCCCTACACTGCCCGAACACTACTGCCCTAAACCCTGAAACACCACTCCCAGCAAGACCCCCTACACTGCCGAACACCACTGCACTGCACTGCCCTAAACCCTGAAACACCAGCCCCAGCACGACCCCCTACATTGCCCGAACACCACTGCACTGCCCTAAACCCTGAAACACCACCCCCTGCATGACCCACTACACTGCCCGAACACCACTGCACTGCCCTAAACCCTGAAACACCATTCCCCCTGCACGACCCCCTACTCTGCCCGAACACTACTGCACTGGCCTAAACCCTGAAACACCATCCCCAGCACGACCCCCTACACTGCACGAACACCCCTGCACTGCCCTAAACCCTGAAACACTACCCCCAGCAAGACCCCCTACACTGCCCGAACAACACTGCACTGCCCTAAACCCTGAAACACTACCCCCAGCAAGACCCCCTACACTGCCCGAACACCACTGCCTTAAACCCTGAAACACCACCCCCAGCAAGACCCCCTACACTGCCCGAACACCACTGCACTGCCCTAAACCCTGAAACACTAGCCCCAACACGACCCCCTACATTGCCCGAACACCACTGCACTGCCCTAAACCCTGAAACACCACCCCCTGCATGACCCACTACACTGCCCGAACACCACTGCACTGCCCTAAACCCTGAAACACCACCCCCAGCACGACCCCCTACACTGCCCGAACACCATTGCACTGCCCTAAACCCTAAAACACCACCCCCTGCACGACCCCCTACACTGCCCGAACACTACTGCACTGCCCTAAACCCTGAAACACCACCCCCAGCACCACCCCCTACACTGCTCGAACACCACTGCACTGCCCTAAACCCTGAAACACCACCCCCAGCACGACCCCCTACACTGCCCGAACACCACTGCTCTGCCCAAAACACTGAAACACCAGCCCCAGCATGACCCCCTACACTGCCCGAACACCACTGCACTGCCCTAAACCCTGAAACACCAGCCCCAGCACGAACCCCTACACTGCCCGAACACCACTGCACTACCCTAAACCCAGAAACACCACCCCCAGCACGACCCCCTACACTGCCTGAGCACCACTGCCTGCACTGCCCTAAACCCTGAAACACCAGCCCCAGCACGACCCCCTACACTGCCTGAACACTACTGCACTGCCCTAAACCATGAAACACCATCCCCAGCACGACCCCCTACACTGCACGAACACCACTGCACTGCCCTAAACCCTGAAAAACTACCCCCAGCAAGACCCCCTACACTGCCCAAACACCACTGCACTGCCCTAAACCCTAAAACACCAGCCCCAGCACGACCCCCTACACTGCCCGAACACCACTGCACTGCCCTAAACCCTGAAACACCAGCCCCAGCACGACCCCCTACACTGCCCGAACACCACTGCACTACCCTAAACCCATAAACACCACCCCCAGCACGACCTCCTACACTGCCTGAGCACCACTGCACTGCCCTAAACCCTGAAACACCAGCCCCAGCATGACCCCCTACACTGCCCGAACACCACTGCACTGCCCAAAACCCTGAAACACCAGCCCCAGCACGACCACCTACACTGCACGAACACCACTGCACTGCCCTAAACCCTGAAACACCAGCCCCAGCATGACCCCCTACACTGCCCGAACACCACTGCACTGCCCTAAACCGTGAAACACTAGCCCCAGCACGACCCCCTACACTGCCAGAACACCATTGCACTGCCCTAAACCCTGAAACACCAGCCCCAGCACAACCCCCTACACTGCCCGAACACCACTGCACTGCCCTAAACCCTGAAACACCACCCCGTGCACGACCCCCTACACTGCCCGAACACCACTGCACTGCCCTAAACCCTGAAACACCACCCCCAGCACGACACCCTACACTGCCCGAACACCACTGCACTGCCTTAAACCCTGAAACATCACCCCCAGCAAGACCCCCTACACTGCCCGAACACCACTGCCCTAAACCCTGAAACACCACCCCCAGCAAGACCCCCTACACTGCCCGAACACCACTGCACTGCACTGCCCTAAACCCTGAAACACCAGCCCCAGCACGAACCCCTACACTGCCCGAACACCACTGCACTACCCTAAACCCAGAAACACCACCCCCAGCACGACCCCCTACACTGCCCGAGCACCACTGCCTGCACTGCCCTAAACCCTGAAACACCAGCCCCAGCACGACCCCCTACACTGCCTGAACACTACTGCACTGCCCTAAACCATGAAACACCATCCCTAGCACGACCCCCTACACTGCCACGAACACCACTGCACTGCTGTAAACCCTGAAAAACTACCCCCAGCAAGACCCCCTACACTGCTCGAACACCACTGCACTGCCCTAAACCCTAAAACACCAGCCCCAGCACGACCCCCTACACTGCCCGAACACCACTGCACTGCCCTAAACCCTGAAACACCAGCCCCAGCACGACCCCCTACACTGCCCGAACACCACTGCACTACCCTAAACCCATAAACACCACCCCCAGCATGACCTCCTACACTGCCTGAGCACCACTGCACTGCCCTAAACCCTGAAACACCAGCCCCAGCATGACCCTCTACACTGCCCGAACACCACTGCACTGCCCTAAACCCTGAAACACCAGCCCCAGCACGACCACCTACACTGCACGAACACCACTGCACTGCCCTAAACCCTGAAACACCAGCCCCAGCATGACCCCTACACTGCCCGAACACCACTGCACTGCCCTAAACCCTGAAACACCACCCCGTGCGCGACCCCCTACACTGCCCGAACACCACTGCACTGCCCTAAACCCTGAAACACCACCCCCAGCACGACACCCTACACTGCCCGAACACCACTGCACTGCCTTAAACCCTGAAACATCACCCCCAGCAAGACCCCCTACACTGCCCGAACACTACTGCCCTAAACCCTGAAACACCACCCCCAGCAAGACCCCCTACACTGCCCGAACACCACTGCACTGCACTGCCCTAAACCCTGAAACACCAGCCCCAGCACGACCCCCTACATTGCCCGAACACCACTGCACTGCCCTAAACCCTGAAACACCACCCCCTGCATGACCCACTACACTGCCCGAACACCACTGCACTGCCCTAAACCCTGAAACACCATTCCCCTGCACGACCCCCTTCTCTGCCCGAACACTACTGCACTGGCCTAAACCCTGAAACACCATCCCCAGCACGACCCCCTACACTGCACGAACACCCCTGCACTGCCCTAAACCCTGAAACACTACCCCCAGCAAGACCCCTACACTGCCCGAACACCACTGCACTGCCCTAAACCCTGAAACACTACCCCCAGCAAGACCCCCTACACTGCCCGAACACCACTGCCCTAAACCCTGAAACACCACCCCCAGCAAGACCCCCTACACTGCCCGAACACCACTGCACTGCCCTAAACCCTGAAACACTAGCCCCAACACGACCCCCTACATTGCCCGAACACCACTGCACTGCCCTAAACCCTGAAACACCACCCCCTGCATGACCCACTACACTGCCCGAACACCACTGCACTGCCCTAAACCCTGAAACACCACCCCCAGCACGACCCCCTACACTGCCCGAACACCATTGCACTGCCCTAAACCCTAAAACACCACCCCCTGCATGACCCCCTACACTGCCCGAACACTACTGCACTGCCCTAAACCCTGAAACACCACCCCCAGCACCACCCCCTACCCTGCTCGAACACCACTGCACTGCCCTAAACCCTGAAACACCACCCCCAGCACGACCCCCTACACTGCCCGAACACCACTGCTCTGCCCAAAACACTGAAACACCAGCCCCAGCATGACCCCCTACACTGCCCGAACACCACTGCACTGCCCTAAACCCTGAAACACCAGCCCCAGCACGAACCCCTACACTGCCCGAACACCACTGCATTACCCTAAACCCAGAAACACCACCCCCAGCACCACCCCCTACACTGCCCGAGCACCACTGCCTGCACTGCCCTAAACCCTGAAACACCAGCCCCAGCACGACCCCCTACACTGCCTGAACACTACTGCACTGCCCTAAACCATGAAACACCATCCCCAGCACGACCCCCTACACTGCACGAACACCACTGCACTGCCCTAAACCCTGAAAAACTACCCCCAGCAAGACCCCCTACACTGCCCAAACACCACTGCACTGCCCTAAACCCTAAAACACCAGCCCCAGCACGACCCCCTACACTGCCCGAACACCACTGCACTGCCCTAAACCCTGAAACACCAGCCCCAGCACGACCCCCTACACTGCCCGAACACCACTGCACTACCCTAAACCCATAAACACCACCCCCAGCACGACCTCCTACACTGCCTGAGCACCACTGCACTGCCCTAAACCCTGAAACACCAGCACCAGCATGACCCCCTACACTGCCCGAACACCACTGCACTGCCCAAAACCCTGAAACACCAGCCCCAGCACGACCACCTACACTGCACGAACACCACTGCACTGCCCTAAACCCTGAAACACCAGCCCCAGCATGACCCCTACACTGCCCGAACACCACTGCACTGCCCTAAACCATGAAACACTAGCCCCAGCACGACCCCCTACACTGCCAGAACACCATTGCACTGCCCTAAACCCTGAAACACCAGCCCCAGCACAACCCCCTACACTGCCCGAACACCACTGCACTGCCCTAAACCCTGAAACACCATCCCGTGCACGACCCCTACACTGCCCAAACACCACTGCACTGCCCTAAACCCTGAAACACCACCCCGTGCACGACCCCCTACACTGCCCGAACACCACTGCACTGCCCTAAACCCTGAAACACCACCCCCAGCACGACACCCTACACTGCCCGAACACCACTGCACTGCCCTAAACCCTGAAAAACTACCCCCAGCAAGACCCCCTACACTGCTCGAACACCACTGCACTGCCCTAAACCCTGAAACACCAGCCCCAGCACGACCTCCTACACTGCCTGAGCACCACTGCACTGCCCTAAACCCTGAAACACCAGCCCCAGCATGACCCCCTACACTGCCCGAACACCACTGCACTGCCCAAAACCCTGAAACACCAGCCCCAGCACGACCACCTACACTGCACGAACACCACTGCACTGCCCTAAACCCTGAAACACCAGCCCCAGCATGACCCCCTACACTGCCCGAACACCACTGCACTGCCCTAAACCGTGAAACACTAGCCCCAGCACGACCCCCTACACTGCCAGAACACCATTGCACTGCCCTAAACCCTGAAACACCAGCCCCAGCACAACCCCCTACACTGCCCGAACACCACTGCACTGCCCTAAACCCTGAAACACCACCCCGTGCACGACCCCCTACACTGCCCGAACACCACTGCACTGCCCTAAACCCTGAAACACCACCCCCAGCACGACACCCTACACTGCCCGAACACCACTGCACTGCCTTAAACCCTGAAACATCACCCCCAGCAAGACCCCCTACACTGCCCGAACACCACTGCCCTAAACCCTGAAACACCACCCCCAGCAAGACCCCCTACACTGCCCGAACACCACTGCACTGCCCAAAACCCTGAAACACCAGCCCCAGCATGACCACCTACACTGCACGAACACCACTGCACTGCCCTAAACCCTGAAACACCAGCCCCAGCATGACCCCCTACACTGCCCGAACACCACTGCACTGCCCTAAACCATGAAACACTAGCCCCAGCACGACCCCCTACACTGCCAGAACACCATTGCACTGCCCTAAACCCTGAAACACCAGCCCCAGCACAACCCCTACACTGCCCGAACACCACTGCACTGCCCTAAACCCTGAAACACCATCCCGTGCACGACCCCCTACACTGCCCAAACACCACTGCACTGCCCTAAACCCTGAAACACCACCCCGTGCACGACCCCCTACACTGCCCGAACACCACTGCACTGCCCTAAACCCTGAAACACCACCCCCAGCACGACACCCTACACTGCCCGAACACCACTGCACTGCCCTAAACCCTGAAAAACTACCCCCAGCAAGACCCCCTACACTGCTCGAACACCACTGCACTGCCCTAAACCCTGAAACACCAGCCCCAGCACGACCCCCTACACTGCCCGAACACCACTGCACTACCCTAAACCCATAAACACCACCCCCAGCACGACCTCCTACACTGCCTGAGCACCACTGCACTGCCCTAAACCCTGAAACACCAGCCCCAGCATGACCCCCTACACTGCCCGAACACCACTGCACTGCCCAAAACCCTGAAACACCAGCCCCAGCACGACCACCTACACTGCACGAACACCACTGCACTGCCCTAAACCCTGAAACACCAGCCCCAGCATGACCCCCTACACTGCCCGAACACCACTGCACTGCCCTAAACCGTGAAACACTAGCCCCAGCACGACCCCCTACACTGCCAGAACACCATTGCACTGCCCTAAACCCTGAAACACCAGCCCCAGCACAACCCCCTACACTGCCCGAACACCACTGCACTGCCCTAAACCCTGAAACACCACCCCGTGCACGACCCCCTACACTGCCCGAACACCACTGCACTGCCCTAAACCCTGAAACACCACCCCCAGCACGACACCCTACACTGCCCGAACACCACTGCACTGCCTTAAACCCTGAAACATCACCCCCAGCAAGACCCCCTACACTGCCCGAACACCACTGCCCTAAACCCTGAAACACCACCCCCAGCAAGACCCCCTACACTGCCCGAACACCACTGCACTGCACTGCCCTAAACCCTGAAACACCAGCCCCAGCACGAACCCCTACACTGCCCGAACACCACTGCACTACCCTAAACCCAGAAACACCACCCCCAGCACGACCCCCTACACTGCCCGAGCACCACTGCCTGCACTGCCCTAAACCCTGAAACACCAGCCCCAGCACGACCCCCTACACTGCCTGAACACTACTGCACTGCCCTAAACCATGAAACACCATCCCTAGCACGACCCCCTACACTGCACGAACACCACTGCACTGCCCTAAACCCTGAAAAACTACCCCCAGCAAGACCCCCTACACTGCTCGAACACCACTGCACTGCCCTAAACCCTAAAACACCAGCCCCAGCACGACCCCCTACACTGCCCGAACACCACTGCACTGCCCTAAACCCTGAAACACCAGCCCCAGCACGACCCCCTACACTGCCCGAACACCACTGCACTACCCTAAACCCATAAACACCACCCCCAGCACGACCTCCTACACTGCCTGAGCACCACTGCACTGCCCTAAACCCTGAAACACCAGCCCCAGCATGACCCTCTACACTGCCCGAACACCACTGCACTGCCCTAAACCCTGAAACACCAGCCCCAGCACGACCACCTACACTGCACGAACACCACTGCACTGCCCTAAACCCTGAAACACCAGCCCCAGCATGACCCCCTACACTGCCCGAACACCACTGCACTGCCCTAAACCCTGAAACACCACCCCGTGCGCGACCCCCTACACTGCCCGAACACCACTGCACTGCCCTAAACCCTGAAACACCACCCCCAGCACGACACCCTACACTGCCCGAACACCACTGCACTGCCTTAAACCCTGAAACATCACCCCCAGCAAGACCCCCTACACTGCCCGAACACTACTGCCCTAAACCCTGAAACACCACCCCCAGCAAGACCCCCTACACTGCCCGAACACCACTGCACTGCACTGCCCTAAACCCTGAAACACCAGCCCCAGCACGACCCCCTACATTGCCCGAACACCACTGCACTGCCCTAAACCCTGAAACACCACCCCCTGCATGACCCACTACACTGCCCGAACACCACTGCACTGCCCTAAACCCTGAAACACCATTCCCCCTGCACGACCCCCTACTCTGCCCGAACACTACTGCACTGGCCTAAACCCTGAAACACCATCCCCAGCACGACCCCCTACACTGCACGAACACCCCTGCACTGCCCTAAACCCTGAAACACTACCCCCAGCAAGACCCCCTACACTGCCCGAACACCACTGCACTGCCCTAAACCCTGAAACACTACCCCCAGCAAGACCCCCTACACTGCCCGAACACCACTGCCCTAAACCCTGAAACACCACCCCCAGCAAGACCCCCTACACTGCCCGAACACCACTGCACTGCCCTAAACCCTGAAACACTAGCCCCAACACGACCCCCTACATTGCCCGAACACCACTGCACTGCCCTAAACCCTGAAACACCACCCCCTGCATGACCCACTACACTGCCCGAACACCACTGCACTGCCCTAAACCCTGAAACACCACCCCCAGCATGACCCCCTACACTGCCCGAACACCATTGCACTGCCCTAAACCCTAAAACACCACCCCCTGCACGACCCCCTACACTGCCCGAACACTACTGCACTGCCCTAAACCCTGAAACACCACCCCCAGCACCACCCCCTACACTGCTCGAACACCACTGCACTGCCCTAAACCCTGAAACACCACCCCCAGCACGACCCCCTACACTGCCCGAACACCACTGCTCTGCCCAAAACACTGAAACACCACCCCCAGCACTGCCCCATACACTGCCCAAACACCACTGCACTGCCCTAAACCCTGAAACACTATCCCCAGCAAGACCCCCTACACTGCCCAAACACCACTCCACTGCCCTAAACCCTGAAACACCACCCCGTGCACGACCCCCTACACTGCACGAACACCACTGCACTGCCCTAAACCTTGAAAAACTACCCCCAGCAAGACCCCCTACACTGCCCGAACACCACTGCACTGCCCTAAACCCTGAAACATCACCCCCAGCAAGACCCCCTACACTGCCCGAACACCACTGCCCTAAACCCTGAAACACCACCCCCAGCAAGACCCCCTACACTGCCCGAACACCACTGCACTGCCCTAAACCCTGAAACACCAGCCCCAGCATGACCCCCTACACTGCCCGAACACCACTGCACTGCCCTAAACCCTGAAACACCACCCCGTGCATGACCCCCTACACTGCCCGAACACCACTGCACTGCCCTAAACCCTGAAACACCAGCCCCAGCACGACCCCCTACACTGCCCGAACACCACTGCACTGCCCTAAACCCTGAAACACAACCCCCAGCATGACCCCCTACACTACCCAAACACCACTGCACTACCCTAAACCCTAAAATACTCCCCCAGCACGACCCCCTACACTACCCGAACACAACTGCACTGCCCTAAACCCTCAAACACTCCCCCAGCATGACCCCCTACACTACCCGAACACCACTGCACTGCCCTAAACCCTAAAACACTCCCCCAGCACGACCCCCTACACTGCCCGAACACCACTGCACTGCCCTAAACCCTAAAACACTCCCCCAGTATGACCCCTACACTACCCAAACACCACTGCACTGCCCTAAACCCTGAAACACCACCCCCAGCACGACCCCCTACACTGCCCGAACACCACTGCACTACCCTAAACCCTAAAACACGACCTCCTACACTACACAAAGACCACTGCACTACCCTAAACCCTAAAACACTACCCCCAGCACGACCCCCTACACTACACAAACACCACTGCACTACCCTAAACCCTAAAACACTACCCCCTACACTACACAAACACCACTGCACTACCCTAAACCCTAAAACAATACCCCCAGCACGAACCCCTACACTACCCAAACACCACTGCACTACCCTAAACCCTAAAACACTACCCCCAGCAGTACCCCCTACACTACCCAAATACCATTGCACTACCCTAAACCCTAAAACACTACCCCCAGCAGTACCCCCTACACTACCCAAACACCACTGCACTACCCTAAACCCTAAACCACTACCCCCAGCACGACCCCCTACACTACCCAAACACCACTGCACTACCCTAAACCCTAAAACACTACCCCCAGCACAACCCCCTACACTACCCAAACACCACTGTAATACCCTAAACCCTAAAACACTCCCCCAGCACGACTCCCTACACTATCCAAACACCACTGCACTACCCTAAACCCTAAATCTACCCCCAGCATGACCCCCTACACTACACAAACACCACTGCACTACCCTAAACCCTAAAACACTACCCCCAGCATGACCCCCTTCACTACCTAAACACAACTACACAATTTGTTACAGGCGTTGCAACGCAGGCCTGTGGTGCTTACTGGAAGTACTTGGTGGGCTAGTTGGGCCCCAGGGACCCTCAGGATTCAAGGTGACCTAATCCCCCAACTTAAAACGCACCACGGGGCGCGTTTGCACAGTGGTGAAGGGAGGGGGCGGGGCCTCAGGTGACATGTGCGCAAACACGCCCCTTGAATCCTGAGGGACCCTGGGGCCAACTAGCCCACCAGGTACCTTCAGTAAGCACAACAGAGTTGCGTTGCAGAGAGGTGAAAAAGGTGCGTGGCCTCGGAACGCCTCTCTGCAACTCAGCTCTGTGGTCCTAACTGTAGGTACCTGGGGGGCTAGTTAGGCCCCAGGGACCCTCAGGATTCAAGGGGACTTAATCCCGCAACTTAAAACGCGCCATGGGGCGCATTTGCACACGCGTTTTAAGAGGTAGTTTTAATCCCCCTGCCCTATTATGTACTAGGGACTTACAGAGGAGGTCATGCTAATCACAGGGGTACCCCAACGCATAGTGTTCCCTAGTGTATGTAGGTGTTTTCACTGTATTCTAAGTGTCTTTTAGCATAGCACTGACTCTGGTTAGTCAGAGTCAGTTACCACCAGTACCCGTCTGAAAAAGTTGTGGGCACAGGATGATTTTGCAACATGGCCTCTTTCTGCTCCTCTGTTGGTTCTTTCTGCACATCTTTTGCTTCTTCCTGCACTTTTCTTCGTCTTTGTGGACTTCTGTTGCTTCTTTCTGCATTTCTTTTGCTTCTTTCTGCGCGTTTTTTCTTCTTTCTTCACATGTCCTACCTCTGTAGGCATAGTTAGAAACTAGCATTTAAAAAACCTTTGAAATTCACTTAAAAAATCATAGGTTTCAGGCACGCTATAGTTAGAAATTAGCATTTAATAAACCTTTGAAATTCACTGAAAAAACCATAGGTTTCAGACACGTTATAGTTAGAAATTAGCATTTAAAAAACCTTTGAAATTCACTGAAAAAACCATAGGTTTTAGGGACAGTTATAGTTAGTTGGACATTTCACTCGTACAAAACCATAGAAATTCCCCGTTATAGTTAGTTCAGCTAACTATAACTCGCGCCCCCGCAATGCACTGCTGATGACGTCACATATTACATCACTCATGACATGGTCAGTGACATCACTGATGACATCACTCATGACATCTCGGCTCCCGTCCTGCTATTGCAAACTTGCTTTGCTTCATTGAAACCTGTCTCCTCTGTCATTGGCTCCGGTCGTGGAGGGCTGCACCACCCTAAAAATGCTAGAGGGGCCACGGGGCTTGGAATTATGTTGACGCCTGAAGTGGAGCAACAGTTCCTATGGATGTCAAAAGAACGTACACTTTGCGGCCCATTTGAGGGTCGTTATATGATTTATTTCGGCTTGAATCCCATCTGGGTTGAAATGCAGGCTATGGGGCACACTACAATTCCCATCAGGCAACGGGACAACTCATTCGAGGGGCCCATTGGAGGGCAAGTATTCAAATTTGGTGTGCTAGTAGCAGCGCGAATTATTGAAGCAAAGCCTATGACTAAGGAATGAAGATTCCGAAATGCGTCAGGCGGACTGTGGTGATTGTCAAAGTGCGCATTGCTGTTTGATGGACAATAAAGACTTTCTTTGAAGTCTGCTGCGGCTTGAGTGCGCCCTCATTTGCTGAGCAAATTGTTTTTGATATATATTGATTCAACAATGACTATTACCGCCAGAATCAAGGTACTGCCAAGGGGACTTCATTTGCTCCAACTTACGCAAACCTCCTCATAGGATTCTGGGAGGCAGAAACTGTGTGGACAGATGAAAATCAACTGGCATTGCAACATGAGAAATTTGGTACAAGATATATAGATAACTTCTTTCTAAAATGGGAGTGTCGTGTAGTTCCTATATAACCTATACAGGATCTGCGCGTTTGGATAACATAAACTGTGGGACTGGTGGCAGACTGATTCCGTGCACCCCCACCAGATATGTTAGCCTATCTGTATTAGCTAGCTCACAGTGCCACTATAATCTCCTCTTACCAAGGAGAGAATAGATTCTGGCAACCTCAGAACATGACAACCCTGATCCCTCAGAATCGTGGAAACAATATACTACCTTTCGCTCAGTCACTCATGCTCACTTAGTTTGTCACAGAGAGATACACAGAATAAACAGGCTAGGCGTTTTCAATAAGTATTTATTGAACAGTTGTTATTCTAGTGTAGAATAGATGAGCTGCAACAACCATTAGACAGTAGCAGAGATATATGATTAGCAATATTACAAAAGTAAAGGGATGGTATAGTTCTACCATCTTGCAGAAATCATGAATATATACAAGTACATAAAACACATGATAAGAAGTGCGTACTCCTACAATGCCTTCCTAACTAGAAGTACCTAACTGTACCTAGCATCTGTGTAGGTGTTATGCCAAGAATCCCTCTAGGATCTAGTCAACCCCATTACCTGAGAATGAGAGAATATGGGACCCCGTCCTGGTCTCGAGTTGGACACCCCGCGAGGGATGTTAGACCACTGCGAGCTGGAGTGTCTGCATGCAGGAACCTCAGCGTCTCTTGTCAGTGTGTCAGCCGGGAAGTCTCGGTCTCCTCTGTTCTTCTAAGCAAGATGTGATGAATATATAGCCATAGGTCTCCCCAGGGGTCCTACCTTGCTGTGTTACTGTGTCGGCCTAAAGGATGAATCGGGCCTGAACTTTATAGAGAGATATTATACAGGAGATATTCGTCCTGCTGTGCTTCCAAGAAGCCTCATGCATAATGTATGAGATTCGAACTAGGGGGAAACCTGCGTTCTGAATGCAGTGTTGTATCTAGGTAAAAGGTCAGTCCCTAAGAACCGTTATGTATGTAATATAGGGAAGAATATAGGTGAAAGGTTGCAATGTTACCTGCGCCTATATAGGATACCTATATGGAATATACCAGGAGGGAGGAAAGGAAAATCAAGAAAAGTTTATACAGTCTTTTAACCAAAATGATTTTAATTTACATTTTACACATATGATTAGTCCAGATCACATAACTTTTTAAACATTGCCATTGCCATACAACAAGCAAGAATATGTACAAAGATTCATTGGAAAGCAACTTCTTGTAATGGCATCCTCCACGCAAATAGCGAAAACCCAAGAGCCTTGAAATGGAGCATTCTGTTTGGAGATATGCTAAGAGTAAAATGTAATTCTTCTGAACTAGAAGACTTACATAATCAAATAGAATACCACACATTATTTTATCCTCAACAACTGTTGAGATAAAGCTCTTGAATGAGTCTTTTTTTAAAAGTCCTGTGAATACCACTTTGTGCTTCTTCAATTATCAAAAAAAACAATTGCTATTGCAGTGTTCCACAATACATCGAATTGGTGTTTTCAAAACCTGGACTGGAATATAGCACTAGTCCTGTGCTGCTTTCTTTAAAATGAGCATTCAAAAAGACTCTTTAATACCCTCAAAGCAACCTTTCACTTTTCTAGAGACTCATAATTGATTAATGACTCCTTCAAGGGAATAAATATCCTTTATAGTCTCGAGGGAGTAACAAGCATTGCTCCCAAATCTTTGCTTCATCTCCTATTGGAGTAATCACTGAGGCGGCAGCATAGTAAACTTCAGTTCATGCGTCTGGTGAAATACGATCCTCCAATCTGAGGTAGAGTCCCCAGACCCCACCGCACAGCCAGTGCCTTTAATACGATGCCCGACTCCAAGCCTGGTTGGCATTCCTATGGTGAGGCCATGGCTTGTAGTGGAAGATCCCAAGTGGTATTCATATTTATATGTGGCATGATGTCTCAAATGCCGTTTTTGTAAAGAAAAGGTGCTGCTACTAAGTATATTTTTTGTCTATGTTTATTGTAGTTTAATTTTAAAAGGAGCTTCAATATGGCAAACAATTTTAGATTGAAAAAGGCAGTTGTACTGCCGAAAAGCGTATTTCCTGTGTTCCTGCGTCTGGGGCAACCTGATCCAATAAACAGGTTTATTTCCCCTGACTTCGAGTGCCGGATTTCATTCGCCTAACAGAGTTTGGAACAATTTTGATATATATATATATATATATATATATATATATATATATATATATACATTCCATATGAAGTCGCTCAGCAATTGAGGCGCCACACACGTACGTGTTTAAAACGTTTTAATTGGCAGGTAGCAGGGGAACCAGCATCACCTCCACAGCAAAAGTAACTGCCAAACGCGTTTCGGGCTTCCTTAGCCCTTGTTCACTGGTGTCTGAAGGAGGCACAGCTGCAAAGTCTTGCGCCGCACTCGCGGCGATGAAATATAGCTCCTGCCCAGTGGGCGTGTCCTGCAACGGCATTATGGTCTTTATAGTGTGCGGGTTTAAAAATCCGTAGTGGCATGCAGTAATGCCTCCCAACTTGCTTAAAATCCTTTAGTAGGTTGCTGGGAAGAGCAAGACTGGGTCCCTGCTCATGTTTCCTCGCCAAAATGGTCACGCCCTTCCTTTTGACGCTTCAATCTTCGCAGCATACAGGAGCTGCTCATCCGCAGCAGGGCACCTCGCGACCCGAGCAGGGCCGCTACACATTCCATATAAAGTCGCTCAGCAATTGAGGCGCCACACACGTACGTGTTTAAAACCTTTTAATTGGCAGGTAGCAGGGGAACCAGCATCGCCTCCACAGCAAAAGTAACTGCCAAACGCATTTCGGGCTTCCTTAGCCCTTGTTCACTGGTGTCTGAAGGAGTCACAGCTGCAAAGTCTTGCGCCGCACTCGCGGTGATGAAATATAGCTCCCGCCCAGTGGGCGTGTCCTGCAACGGCATTATGGTCTTTGTAGTGTGCGGGTTTATAAATCCGTAGTGGCATGCAGTAATGCCTCCCAACTTGCTTAAAATCTTTTAGTAGGTTGCTGGGAAGAGCAAGACTGGGTCCCTGCTCATGTTTCCTTGCCAAAATGGTCACGCCGTTCCTTTTGATGCTGCAATCTTCACAGCATACAAGAGCTGCTCATCCGCAGCGGGGCACCTCGTGAACCGAGCAGGGCCGCTACACATTCCATATGAAGTTGCTCAGCAATTGAGGCGCCACACACGTACGTGTTGAAAACCTGTTAATTGGCAGGTAGCAGGGGAACCAGCATCACCTCCACAGCAAAAGTAACTGCCAAACGCGTTTCGGGCTTCCTTAGCCCTTGTTCACTGGTGTCTGAAGGAGGCACAGCTGCAAAGTCTTGCGCCGCACTCGCGGCGATGAAATGTAGCTCCCGCCTAGGGTCGGGACGCGAGGTGCCCCGCTACGGATGAGCAGCTCCTGTATGCTGCGAAGATTGCAGCGTCAAAAGGAACGGCGTGACCATTTTGGCGAGGAAACATGAGCAGGGACCCAGTCTTGCTCTTCCCAGCAACCTACTAAAGGATTTTAAGCAAGTTGGGAGGCATTACTGCATGCCGTTACGGATTTTTAAACCCACACACTACAAAGACCATAATGCCGTTGCAGGACACGCCCACTGGGCGGGAGCTATATTTCATCGCCGCGAGTGCGGCGCAAGACTTTGCAGCTGTGCCTCCTTCAGACATCCTATCTTACTTACTGGCGGTTGCTGGTAGGTAGTTATAGCCCTGTTGATTCTAGTTGTGCATGGAATGTTTAGGGGTGATGCGTCAAGCGGGGACTGAGAAAAAATATATACCACTGTACTTTCTAGATACTATAGCAAGAGTACAGCAAAACTCCGTAAACTTTTTGATAAAATATATAAATCATTACAATTGCTTTTTCCTACCTCTACAGAGTTTGTTAAAGTGCCTCATTTCTTCCTCACATTAAAACAAGAATAATAACTTATTGTTCAGATTAAAACACAGAACAAGTGCAAAGTGAGGTCTGAAGAATATGGCTGGCTTTTCATTGTGAAAGGGCTTTTCATTAACCAATCATATTGTGTTTTCTCATCTCCAGGTATACCACGGCCCAATATATCACTACTTAAGAACTACTGACCAAATTTAGATCAAATATCAAAAAGGACCCTTTCCACAGCATAATCTATATTCCTGTCAAATTTCATTAAAAAATCAATTTTGCAGCTACTTCTGTCCAAAAAGTCTTTATAGAATGTATTGGTGGATAAACGTCTTTTCGGACCACCCTTTTCTCTTTGCACCCCTTAACTTTACCACAAACGTTTGCATCATCAGGCAATGTAGAAAAAAGAATAGAAAATGAAATAGGTCTGCAAAGTTTTGTGGAGATTCGTCAAACTGTGGCAAAGTTATTACCAATCAAAAATTAAATTGTACAGGATAGTTAATGCGTTACTGTAAGTAAAGTGTTTGGTAAGGTAGTGCTTCTATAATAGTAGATGCTGTCGAGTCCTCTGAGCCCTTTATTGGTTTATAGTGTACTGATTTAAGTTTTTTTGTTAATTATTCCATTGATCTGAATGTATAATATGGAATAATCTGTCTCCTGTTATCCAAGTCTCACTGTCCTTGCAGCCGTTTAATTTGATTTTCCAGCTGGATCAGCAGGCATGTACTCTGGCCCTTATAACAGGATATGAACACCCAGAAACACTTTTCTAATTGTCACTTAAGTGGGGACACATTCTTCACATCGTTTCAAATGAAATTAGCATGCACTGTTCACAAAATAAAGGAGTAAACATTTCATTCATAGTGTATGGCAAAACTCCTTCATTATGTTACATGGGATCTCAATTGTAGAAGGCACTGTGGGATGCTACACTGAAAAAATTACAAATATGCAACACCCAATTGAAGCTTTTTATATTGTATCTAGTCATAAATATTGGCATGGAAATTAACTGTCTCTGCCTATGTAAGAGGGAAATCATTTCCCCATGCAACATATCGATGCTTGGTAACGTCTCTGGACCCTTCTGCTCTAGGATTGAAAGGAGAGGGCTGAAACAATGTTTGGTTCCAACTGAACTGGGAGGCAACGAGCCGCTGTCAGTAGAGAGGGAGAAGAGGAACAGGGGCCCTGAGCTTCTCTGTAAACATCTGCAGTCTGTGAATGAGAGACCCACAGCATCAGAATTACACCAGGAGACTAACCAGGAACCAAGGGCTGATTCTTCCAGCACTCTGACGATTGCTCCTACCAATCCTACTCCAGACACCTCTCTCGCCAAACTCCTCTCTTCAGCCTCATCGTTCGGTGCCGGGGGCTCGATGTCTACAGCCTGGCCGAGGTCCGTGGCTGGGGTCTGCTTTTTCTGTGGTGCTGTGGCTCTGCAGTTCCCAAGCTGGAGGAATAATTTGGTGGTGCCTGGTGGCAGAAGGATTTGCTGCCCCGCTACTCTGTTTGCTCTCACCGGGGAGCCAAGGCGAATTATACATGCAATAGGGCAAAGGCAGGCTAACCTGCGGAGAGGGCCAAGCACCTGTGTAAGGATTCTAAACCTACCCTTAACCTAAAGCAGTATCAGGTGGTGTCAGCAGCAACAGATTAGCGGAAGGGATGGTTGCTTTTATGCTTGCATGCGAAGAGAGCAGGTGAGTGGAGTGCTATTCTCTTTGAACCTTGTGACTTCTGCACCTCTTGGGGGTCTTTTAGCAATGGAGGTAAAACAGATAAATACCTGTATGCCTTTGTTAGTTAGGTTGGTAGTAGTCCACAAGGATAAAGCAGTATGTGTTGATCCCAAAAATGGAGAAGATATCACCTAGGGATGTGAAGGGCACCAGTCTGTTTATATTTCAAAATGTCCACTACTTATCAGGAAACTAGGGAGACCCGCTGGGTATCAAAGCTATGCCTCCAGTTGGAGGAGAATATATGAAAATAAAAGGAAAATAGTCAAGGCAAAGAGAAGGGGGATGAGGCGATTATCAGCAAGAGGAAGTACAGTGACAGGACAAGTAAAAAGGGTAACAAAGTCAGATTAGCTAGGAAGATAAAGGAGAAAGAGACTGATATGCAAAGGGGGTCATGCGGAATATGCTGAATTGTGGGGCTTAGCCACAAAAGAAGTTAGATGTTCATAAAAACATGCCCAATATTGGATTAAGCGGACAGGAATCCCTCAATCAGATGGGAATTAGAGAAGTTGGTGGTAGGTCCCAGGTTGGGCAGACTAGAAAGCCACCTCTTGCAGGGAGGAAGGAGTTCATAGGAGGAGACTAAAGGTTAGCTTCTACAGGCATCTGTATCAGAAGAACAGTAATCTGTGGGTCCATCTGGAACCTTACAAATTAATTGAGTAAGTTGTCTCTGTTAAATCGCTCACAGCTTCTAAGTGTCTGAGCCTATGAAAAATATCTTCAGAGGACCTAAATCAAGTAGGTTTTATCTCAAGCAAGGAAGGTAAAGAGGTGACAAAAGTGTTACTTTATTCTGAGATTATGAATACAGCCTTGATGAAAGATGAAGATGGAATATTGAAGAAAAGGATTAAACTAGTACAGCCACAGGAGACAGAAAAGAAAGATGGGCTCTGACAAAACCAAGTAGAGATATACTCCCAAGAGAGCTGCAATAGAAGACTAGTTGATGATAAGAATAAAGGCAACATCCAAGTGACTATCCCACTAGCCAATCATAAAAGAGATGGTAGGTTAGGTAGAGAGAGAATCCGTCTAGGGAACGATTATGAGTGTCTATCAGATTCATTCTACATGTACAATAAAAGTATTCAAAGAATTAGTGGAAACATATGAGGTCTTATGCCTACAGGAAACATAGCTGTGCGAAGTGCCTGCCCAGGTTGAGGGTTTTTTCTTGATCTCTAAAAGAGCGGAGAAAGCGGGTCAGGGTCGCCCGTTGGGAGGATTGATGATGTTGATATCCACTAAAGTGGCAAAATCTGATAGCCCTGTAGGTAGCCAGTAATTGGATCCCCTGTTGTTTAGTTCAATTGTATAATAAGGATGAAAAGGTGGACTTGATCATTGTTCTTAGTGTATATATGCAGCCTGCAAATATGAATGAGAATTGGACACAATTAAAGCTTATGAAAGAGGAATTGGAAAGAAAATCAACAAAGTATGCATCACTGATGATACTATTGGGAGACTTCAATCATAAACTGGATCCACAAAATGGAGACCTATTGTATAAAGATATGTTATCCTCTTCTTAAATAAGCCCAACAACCTTCCCAATGAATGGTCACATGGCGCAGGATACAGCACTACAAGACTTTTTAACATCAATTGGGCTGCTTAGTTTAAACTGTTGATTTTGTCCACGGACCGCCTAGCAAAGAAAACCTTCAAATATGGTAACCAGGGGTGAGAGAGAGATTACATTTTTATTCAGGCATTGTTTTTGTTATAGAGATTTTAGGGTTTTTAAAATGAGATCATAGTGATCATTGGCTTATTTACGTTTCATTAAAATTGGGAGGGTGGAAGCATAGGAAAGTCCCCGTACAAGTAGACTATCCCAGGTGACAAACTACTAGGATATCAGATAAACATCTAAAGCTCTAGAGTGCTTTTAAGCAGCAACAGGAACTAACTATGGTGAAGGATGTACCGGAGATTACTTATCTTGGTATAAGGAAATAATAATTCAAGTGGTAGACTGTCTATAGGCTGAAGTAACAACACAAGGTGAATGGAGAAAATGAAAGGGGGATTAAGGAAGAAATGGTTGGTTTGATAGAGAATGTAAAAGTTTAAAGTGAAAAATACATAAAAGGGAAATGAACCTTAGGAAAAAGCATGATCTAGAGCAGGAAAACATACTACAGAGGAACACAAAGATTTGTAGGAACCTATTGAATGGGGGAAAAAAAAATTACCTTAACAAAAGCTTGAAAGATATGATTGAGATTATTGAAACAAAAAATGTAAGGAAACTGGGGCATTTGGTGAGAGGTGGTTCTTGTAAGGAATCGGGGAAAAAGAAATGTATGGTCTGCAAAGATGCCTGGGTTAGCTACCTAAACAAACTCTATGGCAGCGAACATTTTGAGGTTCCCCCGTGAGTCAAATTTTGTAATAAGCAAGGTACTTCATCAGTTATATTCTTAAAAAAAGATCAAGGAAATGATAAATTCTCTGTATTTAACAAAGGCAGCAGGACCTGATAGCTTCCCTGCAGTGATATTGAAATCAAATACATACTGGTGGGCAGAATTCTATTTTCTGACATTTAAAAGAGTCTTTGGTTCTGGACTTGTTACTAAAAGCTGGAATGGGACCAATCCACAAAAAAGATGATCCAAAGCTAGCAAAACTTATCACCTGATTAGTCTATTAGATGTAGGGGAAACATTATTTTCAAAGATGTTGCTGCAACAGTTGAAAGCCTGGGTGGACACCAATAACGTAATCCCACAGGAGCATGGAGATTTCAAAGAGGGACATTCAACCTTGGATCATTGTTTCTGTTTGTAGGCACTCGCATGGAAATCCCAGATCAAAGGAAGAAATTCATTTGTTGCTTTGTGAACTTTTGTGCTGCTTTTGAAATGGTGGATTGTAACCTGCTATGGGAGACCTTAACCAACTTTGGAATCCCGAATGACCTTTTACTAATACTTCAGGAACTGAATAGACAGAACTTGGTGCAGCTGACAGTGGATACGGAAGGAACACTAATGCGGAAGATAAAGATATTGAATGGTCCCTGCCAAGACTGTGTATTGGCTCACCTGTTATTTTCCATATTCTTGGCTTATCTACCTCAGTTTTAAAATGGGCAATGGGTTTTTGTCCTAAAATGAATGGAGTTCATGTGCCATGCCTCCTATATGCTGATGATTTGGTTTTAATAGATATGTCAAAGGTAGGCCTGCAGAGAAAACATAAGGTTTTCTTTGATTATTGCTCAAGGAAGAAATTGTCAGTTAATATGGATAAGAACAAAGTGCTGGTTTTTTGAAGTTCAAATCAAATTATCAATGGGTACTAGGAAATAGCAAAGTAGAAGTGGTTAAAAAGTTTAAATATTTGGAGATGTAGTTTAATGACAAGTTGCATTGGAAACACCACATTGAAGCTCTAAAAACAAGTGCTTATCCTCAATCTGTGGGTTGAGAAAGTTTAGTAGAGGTCATGGTGGTCCCTCCTTAAGCCTAATTCTTTCAGCCTACCTTGCCATGATCCGGACCCAATTTCAGTATGGAACAGAGCTTCTGGGTTTAAGTGGGAAATTAGATTGGAACTACGAGTACGGGAAATGCTTCAATAGATTGTTCTCCCTACCTCCGTTAATCACGATAAAAGCAATAAGGATGAAAATACAGCTTCCAACCTGGAGCTATATAACTTATGTGGGAGTGATAAGGTTTTGGTTTGATAGATTAAGGGGAGGTGACCTCATCATCAGCATCATCAGAATAACTTTATTTCGCCTACCAAAATGGTGGCATAAAAAGTATACTAAAAACAGTTACATTATAGCACAGTCATATAATTACACTTTTACATAACAAACCCAGTAATATAAAAACCAATTGATCTCATAATCTTATGCATAAGTCCATCCTTGAGTAAATATATCAAATAACAGATTAAAAAGTCAATCTTCTCTTCTTCAATGCCAACAGGAAAAAGGACGCCAGTGAAAAACATGTAAAAGGGTCAGACAATAGCTGTAAGTAAAAAAGGCCACACGACACTGTCTAAAATTCATTTTGCGTATAAGAGGGATAATAAACCTTTTTCTTTGTTCCTGATAATTTACAAAAAAATAAAAAGTGAAGATTATTCTGAATAGATAAATCATCACATGTGCAAAGAGGCAATTCAGAAAGTGCATACATTTTTGATGGAAATCCTAACATCAAAGGGATATAATTTAACCGAAATCTCACTAATATGAATCTATGTTGCTGGTTAGTGACAAAAGACAGATAAGTTGTATTAGAATCCAGTGACGTAATACTTGGAACAGCAGAAAATGTTCTAACAGTTGTCAGGCTAAAATTAGCGTTCTGCCTCCTTACTGTAATCTAGACAGTAATTGGTATTTTAACTCTTTCTTTGAAACAGAGCAACATGACACAGGGTTAGTATACAATTCATGTAACCCAACTGCCTTAAGTGTGGATTCTACATAGCATATCCATCTAATCCTACTAGCCCCATCTAACTTCTGGACATCATTTATTATATCTCTAGTCAGCGCAAGAGTGTCCTTACCCCAAATCGAATGCCACAATAAAACGGGTGAAATAGAGATTTTGTCACAGATATAAGGGACATCTAATTCAGTGTGACAAATAAAATTAGAACAGGATTTGGGTAAGGAAACTAATTTCTTCAAAAAGATATCCTCAATCATTTGTAGTTTCGAACAATCTACAACACCCCACACTGCTGCTCCATATGTTGCAACAGATACACTTTTAGCCTGATAGACTTTCTTTATAGTTTCAATCGGTTTCGATCCAATCTTTTTACAAATTTACTAAGGGCCCCAATAGTCTTCTCCATCTGCAGACACCTATTTTCAATCATACACTTCCAATTACATTGTCCATTAAACACAATCCCCAAATAATTAAAAGAATCTAGCACTTCCATTTTACCCCCTTCAATATGGATATTGGGCTGTTTCCTCTGTTTAGCACCTGCCACTAACACAAAAGATTTGGAAAAATTAATTCTCATATCCAGATCGTTCATAAATTTAATATACTCCCTTACTATCCGGCGCAGTGCATTACCAGTGCGAGCTAAGATCACTGCGTCATCCGCATAGAGGAGTAGAGGTACCTGCATAGACTTAATGTAAGGGACATCTGGAGTAATACCAATTAGGGCAGATTCAACGCGGTGACCTAAAAACTGCTACTCTCTGTGAGAATGAGATTTTATATAGCAAATTGAGCTGGGCGATAAAGGTTAGAAAGCAGTTTAATATTAAATATAGCTCTGAATTTTAGATTTCTAAAGGGGAGTTCCGGTCATAGATGTAAAAGTGTGTGATGGCGATGCAGCGCGCACAACGAAATTCGTTTTATTTATTTATTTGTTTACTTACCTCTGTTCGGCCGTATTCTGAAGTTTACTACCCCCCACCCCACCCTGCCCCTCCCCTGCCATGCGTCACCGCCCGGCAGCACTCCCTCCAGGAGTCGCTACTGGATTTTACTAGTTAATATTTGTAAGCTTTAAACACTAGTATATCTCTGTGTTGTGGTTTTGACTCTAGAATGTATTGTATAGGATTTATGATGACAAAGAATTTGTACTATTTCTACTTTCAGAGAGCAATATGTGAACTATTTGTACATGATTTTTTAAAGTACAGTTAATATTTACTCAATTTAAAAACCAAAGGTCTAAATAAAAAGTATGACCCAATCTGTATTAGCCCAAATACTTACCACTAGAAAATAGGGTAGATAAATAATTGTCTACACTTCATTGTTGCAATATTGAATCATGCTCCTAATTTGTATTTTACATTATTGACATCAAAAGTTTGCGTGAAATGTAATAAAAATTCCTCCGCACCCTCTATAACAAAAAAAAAGAATGAGGCCTGTTCCCAAAAGCTATTTTCAAATCAATCAAATCAAATAGTGCTTGTAAAACGAGCAGCTACTCTATAGTGTCTCCCGGTGCTACAGGTACAATAGACCCCTGTTCTTGCCAATAGAGGGACAAAATTTAAAAGGCATCATTAAAAGCCAGGTTTTAAGGCCATGTTTAACAGAGCCCACATCCCTGGTTGCACGAAGATGCAAAGTAAGGGCATTCCAGCGTGCAGCAGCCAGCGTCGAGAAGGAAGTGCCTCCCCATCTCTTCCACCTCGTCTTAGGCACAACAGCCAGCAATGCATCAGCTGAATTAAGGTTTATGGAAGGATGATAATGGGGAAGTCGCTTGGATAGATATTCAGGTCCTATATCCTAGAAAGCTCTATGGGCAATCACCAGTCCCTTAAACTTAACCCTTGCCCTTATGGGAAGCCGATGTAGCTCCTTAAGATGGCACTGAACAGAAACGTTCTTGGGTATGTTGAGCAGGAGCCTGGATGCAGCATTATGCACTAACTGGAGTCTTTTACGTTGGTACGGGGGGAGGCCCCAGTATAATGCATTAGCATAGTCCAACCGAGATGTTGTGATTACATGGACTACCATCTTCCGACAAGGAGCAGGAAGAAGGAACAAAAACTTCCTAAAAACCGTAGAAGGCCAAAGCAGATAATAATAATAATAACAATTTCTATTTGTAAAGCGCGAACATATCACCCTTAAGGGTTTCAAGGCGCTGGGGGCCATTAGGGAGATTAAGTGAGCTATCGCCCAGAGTCACATGATGTTGAGCTGAGCTGCTGCCGGTGCCAGGGATTGAACCGTGAGCCCCGTGCTCCGGAGTCAGCCACTCTGGCTGCTGCACCACACCTTTACTGTGCTCTCCTAACTGTGCTCTCCACGTGTGGTTTAAAGGACAGGTTACTATTGAACTTCATTCCCAGGTTCTTAACCACAATAGTTTGAGTCAGAAGAGAGGGGGCAGAACTAGGCCAAACCTCACCCCCCCACAAAGGGGAGGGGGTGAGAACCAAAAAACAGTACCTCTATTTTACTCGTATAACACTTGAGGTTACTCTGGCACATCCATTGAAATTAATTTGGAGTATGTAAAGTAGTATTACTTTAAATACTCCAAAATTCAATTCACAAACCTGCAGGCCAGAGATAATGGTCTCCATCTCTCATATCTTTTTGGTATAGAGATCTCCACAGCAGTGGCAGACACCCCAATGCATGTAGGTTTATGATTGAATAGTAAACATGGAAGGGATATGGTGGGATGGATGGAAACTGGGGATAGTTACTATAGAATTGGTGGGGTTTAAGGAAATTGAAGAAGGGTTTGAGGGAGGGACAAGCTAATACAAAGCGGCTTACCGCTTAAGAGTAAGAAAATGACAATTTTCAAAATACACGTTTTAAATCTTCTATAGTATTGCAACACACTCCCATAAAAATCAATGAAGGCAGGCAATAACACTAACACATAGAGAATCATGCAAAATTAATTAAATTAAATAAGATTTTAAGTTACACTTTTTAAAATAATTTTTACGTTTATTAAATATTTTAAATATTTTTTTATATGTTAATGTTTTAATATACATATTAACACCTTTGTAAATGATGACAAATAAAAGCAAAATCACAAATAAAATATAACATAATGTGCATTCAAGACTGAAACACATTCCACATAAACAATACTGTAAGGGATGAGGAAAGAAACATTAACATTTAATTAAATGAATCATAAACAACTAATTTAAATCAAAATGAAAAAGCATAATTAACTTAAAATGTGATAATATGATAACTTGTAGTGCAGCTGTGTTTACTCTTTATCATTTTGGTAGTCAGAGGTGAATAGCAGTTATTTCCATGTATTTTAATTGTTTTAATTGAAAGAGAAATAATCTTTATTTTTATATATTTAAAATACCTTTTCTTAAAATTCCCAATTACGTTAGATGAGAAGATCACCGCCTCAATGATCAAGACCCCTCCCTCAGGGGCAGCAATCTCTACAAACAATGGAAAGTTATTAATATAAACTTTTCAAATGTATATTCAGTTGTCATAGTCTGCAGCTCCTCCATTGAGGGATGGAGACTCGTAAGTATACATCCAGGTGCAAATCTGCACACGGAAATGGGGAACTCCATGCATGAGGAAATTTCAGCCAGATTTTATTAGAGACCTACATGTGAGGAGCTGTACACATACTATTGTAACTTTGTGAATAAGGACCAAGATATATTTATTTACTATATACTTCATTTATGCGTGGCTATTAAACTCTGAATGTAGCTATACACATCATACTATTGACTGATAATATATTGTCATGCATAAATATTGACATAAGGAAATTGACTGCCACTATCTTGTCAACATAGGTATATGTACATACAAATAGATTAACTATTTCTAATTATTTCCATCATACATCAATAAGGTGTTAAGAATAGCAAATCTACCCTTATATATAAATTCTACCTTTGATATAGTGGTAGTCGATATCCTGGAGTCAATTTTCTTTTGGGATGATTTCGTGCATTTATTACTTAGGTAGAACACCAATTACTGGAGACATGTTTGGTACATTCTGCATGTTCACATCACCTTGTTTTGAAGATCTCTAAACAGAAATGTTGGTGGTTCCCATCTATGTGGTTTTGTGAGGAGAGAAAATGCATGCAACAAGTATTCCTCTACAGTACAACACTATAATTTAGGTTGTTAAAAACATAGGAATATTAAGTTTGCCAGTCTCTTTCAAGTGCGCCATACCAACCCATCTCCCACAATCACTGGTGATGTTCCCCATCTAAACAAATAAATAACCTCACAGTATTATTAATAAGCATCACATGTGCTCAATGCTTGGGGGCACTTGAGAGGGCACGTCCAGCCCGAGATATTACACCCATTACTGTATAACTTACATTATTTCCGGCCCCACTTGGCACAACTTGACCAATAATCATTGTCTGATCAGGCAACTGCAAATCATCACATAGTATACTCACTGTAAAAGTTGCAGTATATCATGGACTGCAAAATACCAAAGATGTATCCTAGCCCCTATCATTTATCCTGTTCCTGCATCACATCTATACAGTGTCAATTTTCCCTTGTACATGACACAAGCAGATACATTTAGCATGTGCATTACAGATCACTTTTCATTATCCCTGCAACCAGGTATGTGTTGCTTGCCTCCTTGTGCACAGCTGGAGTTGATATGTCCTTATCAACACCTTGCTCTAGGCCTAAAGTGCAATACGAGAAATTCCTTTACTGCATCTGGTTGCGTGAAAAATACACTTTTCCATTGTGCTCCACCCAATGTTAAGCTGGAAATGGCATTGAATACTTGATGGAGCATTTCCACAGTTCTTTTTTCGTTTTCATAAAGGATCTCCTTGCCTCCTGCACCATCGAGGTAAAGTCAGGATAGAAATCCACCTTTGAACCTTTGTATTGCAAATCTAGTTGTGTTCTACTGAGTCATAAGGTGGTATCCCTGCCCCTGAAATTAAGAAACTGGTCTGTAATTGATTTGGGATTTTGCCCTGTTCGTAGTTCAGATTGCAGGGACCTTTGTTTGGCCAACAGACATTTTCTTCTGCATTGATTGTTGGAAGAGTACAGTTTCTGCAGCATTCCCAAAAAGTTATCAATGTTGGTATGCCATGCTCTAATTCAGATATTCCTATAACATGGATGTTATTACGGCATGAGCAGCTTTCCAGATCCTCGTGCTTTAATTTTACCAGCCTCAGTTCTTTTAAGATAGCTGTTATTGTGCTTGTGGAGGATCGTCCATTATCTTCTGTATCTGATACTCCTGTTTCAACTTCTTGTAGTCCAGTGTCATGTTCATCGAGTCACCCCTTGAAAGTGGTCCATTCTTAGATTCAGATTTTGAGTCGATGGAGAGAAAGCTTTATTTCATCTTTTTAAGTAGCCCTGGTACCATAATTGCCATGTGGTCAGAATGAGGAACCTTTTGACCTCCGCTTGCTTCACTCCCTGCTTCTTCTCAAACTGGCTCCTTGTGTGCTTTTGGTCTGTTTTCCCCATCATGACAAAAGTAGTGCTTAAAGTGCTGGCAACAGGGCCCAGATGTTGCTATGTTACCGACAGTATGTACCTCCAAACACACCACCGACAAGTGTGGTCTACATCACTTTCTTAGTGAGGTGTTTACATAGCAACGGTCTATTGAGGTGCAGCCACCACCACCAGGGACACGAATTGCACTGTAACCATTTGTGATGCAGTCATGTGAAGATTATCTTTAATTCCAGGGCCCACCTCTACTTATCAGTCTGTTCACAAGGCACATTTCTATATAGTGATTTGAGCAGTGTCTTGAGATTTTGACGCTGAATGGCCCTGTCCTCCACAGAGCAGGCACAACCGGGCATCCTTTTCTTGTGTGTAATGTCCAAAAATGTACTCACGTTGTCAGAAAGGCCCCTCCCTGAGACACCTCCCTTTCAATAAATCAATTTCAACTGTTGTAGATGAGTGCCCTGCTATGAGGCGTCATTGGTAAAACCACACTCATGGGCTCTGTTTACAGTCTGCATCACACTCTCTATACGTCTTGTGGGGCGCTTTAGGCTGCATTGGTCCCAGTAATCCCGTATGACCTGCTATGGCTCTGTCTAAATGAGGACGGATTCTCCCAGTGTCTCAGTGCCCTCAGTGCTCCGACCCCAAAGTGCCCACGCCAACCCCACACTTCCATCGAGTTTTCTCTGGCTCCCCTCTCGGCCACTATCCTTGTCAGCGGTTCAGTCCAAGGGTTACTTCCACCCTCTGTTGCCCTTGCATTGTTTGGGATACCTGCTTGACCATACCTGTGGGCCCAACAGGCCATGACCGATCACAAGCAGTGGGCCAGCCTCCCTGCGGGATGCTACTCAGAGCCTCAGTGAGCACACAGGCTGCCGCCACACCACCGCATGGCCCTATCACTCCACTGTCTCAGCCATGCAGTCCCGGCCACAGAGTTTCTAAGCTCACTTCACTGATTCAGCTCACTGCCAAAATATTACTATATACCTGCTCTCTTCACTTGCAGGTCACTGCTCTGCTGAAATTCACGTAGAGGGCCCAATTCACACTGCTTTTAGTATCCGGCCAGAGAGTTCACCTAAGAGGTGCTATCTTCCAATGTAGCCCTCTTGCGCCCCCCCCCCCTTGGGTTCAGGTTATATCAATCTCACAACCAAAGGCCATAGATAAACTGATAATGCTATTAAAATGTTAAGATTTACCGTATGACAGTAAAAGCATTGCACCAGAACTGTTGCTCTTTGTGTCTAATAATAGCAAATTATACAAAACATGATCACTGTTATGCCACTATAAGTATTATGCAGAAGTGAACACCATCACAGGTGCATGTCAAAAATGGCTCTTACTGCAATGGGAAATTTTGTCACTATTATGATAATGCCTGGGATAATGTAGCATTCTCTCCAGCCCTGGTACTCGCCAATGACTACGCCACACATGGAGCTTCGTATAACATGTCTTTATTCTTCTGAGTGTAACCACAAACTCAGCATTCTAAGCCTGCGTTCACTTCACTATGCTCTAATGCTTACGCCACAGTTCTACGGAGTCGATCAGGAGCCACAATGGTTCCGTCATTACTAACTCATTCGACACTACATCTCCCCCTCTGTTAATTAAACAATTACAATTTTCTTACAAATATATACAATTAGAGCTCTTCAATGGGTGTTCGTGGCCACTGGATCACACGTCCCGACCATGTCTTTGGAAGCTAGGGACAGGCAGTAGAAATGTCCATGACTGAAATTGGTGATGGAGAAGCAGCAACAGTCAGGGGTTCTTCATTTGTCTTTTCAGACCCAGTCTCTACAATGACATCAGTGCCTGGCAAGCGACGAGGCACATGTCGGAAGTGCGAGGAGTCTCGAGTAATGAACTTCCCAGGATGTTGGGAGTCGCCATGTGTCCTTTGCTGGTCACAACATGAAATGGTTCATCATTGAAAGGAGAATCAGACTTTCATTTTCTGTGCTGAAGAACAAGCACTTGATCTCCGCTAGTGAACATGACATCTTTTGCATGTCTGTTGATGCTTGTCTGCATAGGCCTTCATTTTCCTCTTGCAATCCAAGTCTTGCATGTGGGTCTCTTCCTCAGTATTTGCTCTTCTATTGGAACACTGAGGTAACTTGGTCGCCATGGCACCCCTGAACATCAAGGTTGCAGGGCTTTCCCCTGTAGTCCAGTGAGTGGTCAAGCGGTAAGCTTGAAGAGTGGAATTTAAGACACCTTTAAGGTTGAGCTTTTCTAGTACAAAACGCTGCTTGGTGATCTTGTCTATGCAAACCATCTCTGAGGCCTTGCGACATGCCTGCCTCTGGATCATCCATGATAATGACAGGAAACGGGACCCCTTTCTTGATCTCCAGTGGAGAAGCAAACTATCATGATTCCAATTGCCGCTTTCTGCACTTTAGAAACCTCACTCGAGAGCTTTGATGTGGTGCTGCTTTGGATATTGACGGCTCTGCAAGCACATCCCCGGTGCTTTTTCTGGGGTCACTCCCTCCAGCACTGTGGCATGATGATTCTCTTTACTCAGTACTCATAAGCAAATGACTGTTTCTTTTATTACTTTGCCCTTCAGCATCTCTTTGTGCATTCTGACACCTGGTTGATATCTTCCTCGCAGCGTTCCTGTGCACAGTGTTATTTTGCACTTGGTGGCTCTTTCAAAACCTGGTTGCATCCGCTTATAGCATTATCACTCCATATGAATGTATGGCTTTGAATTATGTATTAGGGCAGTACCTGTTTGTGTGGCCTTCCAGCAGGTTCTCAGCCACCAATTTGTAGACTTCTCAATCAAGTTTTCGTTAGCATCAAATCCTTTTCACGGAACTGAGGCTGAGCTATGACTCCACATATGCCAAACGTCGATTCTGCACTTTGATGGAGGCACACGGGGCACGTAAGAGCAATTTGCTGGATCATGACAAATACTCTGGGAGAGCACTATCAATCTTCAGGCATCTTTTTGTCAGCTGTAGCGTCCTCCTTCTACAGGTACTACTATGCAGAAGTGTGCACCATTCTCTCCTGTGTGTTCATAGCTTGCACAAAATCAATATCTTTCTTCCATTCTGCTATGAATGATCAACATCACAACACAAATGCCCCAATTACACGAATAATGGACAACTCAGAACCCTCTTAACTATCACAAACTACACATATGAAAAATCTAGAGGTAGTCCATCAAATACACAGACCAAGTACAGACCCTCACAGCATAAACGACCTATTCCAAATAGAAGCATACCTATTTCTAGCATTCCTCTTCCCTAAACACCCCAAAACAATTTAACATTCATAGTAATTCCTTGTAATTTGGAGTCCTGCGAATACTGATGCTAAGAATTTGCTGCTGAACTCCTAACACAACAAAATTGTACATCAACACTAAACTATAATACAATACAATGTAGGAACACAATGACATATCAGTATATGAGCACACTACAACAACACACTACCGCATATAATAGGACAAAGCAGTTACAGCTTGTGATAGGGTCATGGTGATGTTTGAACTCGTGGTCCTGGCTTTTGGTTTTGCGAAGTTGAGGGGTTATAATTTTATAGTAGATGCAAGAAAAATAATTTTTATTTGAGGAGGATGTGAGTGCTTTCCAGGTATTAAGTCCAAAAGCTTGTTAGGTCCAACACACAAGTTCAGTACATAAACCTCAGTTGAACCCCTGGTGGCTAAGGCATAGAGCAGACAGGCCTGATTAAAGAAAAGTGTGTAAAGGATTTAGCAGTACCAAAACAATTAAACAGTCAAAAGACAACACAGTAAAAGTCCCACAATCAATTTTTAAAGATAGAGAATTGTTTAATAAGAACTATGACACCAACACAATTAAACACCAATAAAATGAAACAGAGATATTAATTTTGAATGTATTAGGGCAAGAAAGAACCAAGAAAAGTAAATCACCTATCAGATTTCACTGCTCATCGTTGACTGGGGCCTAGCCATGTTTCAGACCAACCACAATAAAGTGCAGGTCGGATAGCTGAAGCAGGTTTTCCCAATCAAAAATTATATCTTCTGACTTAGCCTCTAAAATTGAAGTAGAAATCCTCCAGTGGGCAAGGATGAAGGCTGTATAGGGCCAAGTTCTCTTGAAGTTGGAAAAACATTGGACAAGTTCCTGCTGATGCAATTTGTCATAGGGTGAAAACACTGAGTGGGGGGATAATTTCTGTGCCACAGCCTGGTCAAGATTTCTAGCTTTGGACTTACTCTATTTTTTGAAGGTCAAATTATTATAGCAGGGCAAGGAGGACACTTTTGCTGCAAGGCCCAACTGATTCATTCAGGAGCAGTTAATCATGATTTCTTCGAAGGCCCCTGTGACCTCAGGGAGACTACTTAGGGGCAAGACTCCCTTCAGCATAGGCTACCAGCAGGGGACAATCAAGGTCCAGTTGCGAGTGGCCAGCTGGTCACTTCAGGAAAAAGGCTTTTTGCAGCTTGTTGTGTCCTTGTAGCAAATTGACTTTTGCAGTCCACTTATTAGTCCTGAGTATAGATGGGAGCATGTCCAACCCTTCAGGTCTCTACACCGATCACAAAGTCTAGAATCAGTCCTCTTCTCTCCTTCCGCAGATCCAGATGTGTTCTGATGAGCTGTGGGTAATGTGCTACTTTTATAGAATTTACAAGCCAGTGGATCGGAGTGATTCCTGGACACCCCCTAACCAATGAGAAAAAAGTTCCAAGGGTCAATACTTCCTGCTTTTGTAGCACGTCCTGTTTGCCTTCCTGCAGACTGTCCCACAGTGCATTATTCTGCTTAAAATCCATTATGGCAGCACCCTTATGTCCATGGCGTTTCTGAGGTCACAGTGAGTGTTGTGTTTAGGGAACTGGGCAGTATCCTTCTCCTCTACCCCAGCAAACCGGGTCAGGGATCAGCTGCCCCTCCCAGTGGGCTGATGCCAAGCTGACAATAGTTGGCCCAGACAGCAAAGGCTTCTCTTTCCCAGATGTTTAGTTTTTCTTAACTATGAATGGACAGGTCTCACCCTCTTCCATTTCAAGTTAATTAAATTCCTGAATCTGCCCCAGCTGTCCTTCCTGAGCTGACAGCATCATATACCTCATACCCAGGTCTTCCTGCCAAAAGGTCTAAGCCATTGTTTCTGCTGTGGGAGAAGTTTTCAGATCACAACAATGAGAAGGACAGACTGGGGCCAGCTATTGGCAGACCAATGCTAATTAACCGACTGGAAGTGCAGGTAGACAAAGTCTGACTTTTCATATATATGTTCACTGAAAAAACCAAAGGTTACAGGGACGTTATAGTTATGCTCAGATATCACTTATACAAAACCAGGGAAAGTCAGTAGTTATAGTTACCAGAGCTACCTGTAACTTACGCCCCTGCAATGCCCGGCTTATGACCTCACATATTACATCACTCATGACATGGTCAATGACATCACTTATGATATCACTGATGATATCTCAAATGGCATCACTAATGACATCAAGTAAGTGTCTTTAAGAGTTTATGCATGTTAAACATACATACTAACCTAATACAAAAGTTAAATTAGTATGCAAGGTGCACTACTACTGATTAATACTACTTCTAATATATATTATGTGAGTGGCTGTGTGACTGTATGTATCCTTGTGTGTATGGGTGTGTGAGTGACTGTATAGGTGAATAAGATGCTGTGTACTCCCTGTATTAGTGAGTGAGTGGGTGTGTCAGCGGCTGTATAACTCCAGCAGTGTCGGACATTCTGGAGGTAATAGGAGGGCTTCTGGGCCACCAGCATCCAAGAGGTCTTCATCCCCAACCAGCAGTGCACCAGGGGGTGCCTTTGCAGAGTGGTGGAGAAAGAAGGCATAGCCTCCGAAACCATCTCAGCAATTTCACTGTGTGGGACTTACTGGGGGTAAGAGGAGAGCTTGTTGGCCCCCATGAACACTCTAGAGCCAAGGGGACTTCATCCCCCAGCTAGCAGTGTGCCAAGAGGTGCATTTGCGGAGGGGTGGAGAAAGGGGGCGTGGCCTCCATAAACGTCTCAGCAATCCCGCTGTGAGGGTCTTACTGAAGGTAACAGGAGGGCATCTTGGCCACCAAGACCATCTGAAACCAAGGGGACTTCATCCCCCGACCAGCAGTGTGCCAGGAGGCACATTTGCAAAGTGGTGGAGAAAGGGGGCATGGCCTTCAAAGTCCTCTCAGCAATCAGGCTGTTTGGGACTTACTCGAGGTAACAGGAGAGCTTGTTGTCCACTAAGGACCCTCAGCATCCAAGGGGACTTCATCACTTAACCAGCAGTGTGCCAGGAGGTGCGTTTGCAGGGTGGTGAAAAAAGGGGGCGGGTCTCTGGTGACTTGCTGTTTTAAAAAAAAATATATTTTACATTTATTGGGGAGGGGGGCCATGTAGCCCTCTTTCCCTGGGCCAATTTCAGCCACTGGACCCCATTCCCCGGGGCCAGGCCTTTTTTGAATAGGGGAGGGGGACAGAACAGCCCCCCTCCCCAGGCCGATTTCAGCCCCAGGGACCCCATCTCCCAGGGCCGAGCCTTTTAAAACATTTTTAATACATTTAAAGGGAGGGGGCCAAGCGGCCCTACTCCTGAACCAATTTTCGCCCCAGGGACACCATCCGCCAGCGCCCGGCCTCAATTGTGGATGCCCTGATCCCACCCAGGGAGCTGGCATTGCTTTGACAGAGAGGGAGCTGCTGAACATGCAGCTCCCTCTCTGTCGAAGCAATTGTGCTCCGCTTCTAGCAAGTGAGAGCATTTTTTTCTGCTCCCGCTTTCTAGAAGCGGAGCACAGTTTGCTATGGCGTGGCAGGAGAGGTAAAGGTACCGCCAAGCCATAGCAAACAGCTATGTCCCAGGGATGGGCACCCCGGGACATAGCAGGAGATGGCCCTGGTGGGTGGTGATCTGCAGGGCCCTCTATGGCTCCAGGAGGGGAGCCGTGAGGCCACTCTTCTCTGTTTGATTTAAGTTAGGAGGTGGTGGTCCCTGAGGCTGCAGGGGGCCATGCAGCAACCCCATTTAAATTTACCAAGGCACCGGGAGGTGGCAGTCCCTGGGGCTGCGGTGAGGTCTGCGTGGCCCCCTGCATTGTCTGATCACCAAGCCCCGGGGAGGTGGTGTTCCCCGGGGCTGGGGGGGGTCCAAAAGACCCCTAATTTATAAAAATAATCGCACAGAGGAGGTGATGGTCCCCCGCATTTATTTCAAAAGAAGCCTTGGAGAGGTGGTGGTCCGCGTGGCATTATTAATCCCCAGGAGGAGAGGCTCTTGCGACCCCCTTCTATAATATCCAAATGCCCCCAGGACCTGGCCCAGCCGGGGGCCGATTAGAAATAAAGCACTTCATGTTTTTTTTTTCATTTTCAGCGGGAGTCATGGAGCAGGTGTGACTACCGCCAAAAATTTGGGGAAGAAAATGCTTTTTTGGCCCTGCAGGGTCCCTGTAGGACCCTCTCCAAGCCAATTTTTTCTGTGACTCGGTTCAACCATGTCACAAGATGGCTGCCAACACCTGCGGGTCGGAAGTATTGGCAGCCAATCAGATCTCAGCACGAGATCGGAAGGGGTCGCGGATCCTTCGTGTCCCTAGATATAGAACTGGATTTTTTTTTAAATAACTCCGCAACTACTGAACGGATTTACACCAAAACACAAAAGGGGCGCATTCTGGACCAACATCTACCTCCCGTTCAGCAGTTCATGCTGTAGCCGTGTCTAAAGTTCCTATGAATATTACCATGCGGAAAATGCGCATTGGGACCCCCCTTTTTCTTGGCCCCCGCTTGACAGATCACCCCAAAATTTTTAAGACAGCAGCTGAAGTGAGCAAACTAGTTTTGAAAATTACGCAAGGATTCATCAAACAACGCCAATGTTATTGGCAAAACAAAAACGCTCTTGCTATGGAAACTAGGTCCTAACTATAAGTATCTGCTGGCGACTGCCAGTAGGTAATCAGTTCATCAATCAGGGTTTTTGTAAAGCGTGACTACTCACCCTTAAGGGTCTCAAGGTGCTATGGGGGGGTGGATCTGTGGTTCAGTCGAAGAGCCAGGTCTTGAGGTCTTGCCTGAATTGAGGCAGAGACGGTGATTGCCTGAGATGTAAAGGCTGGGAGTTCCAGATCTTTGCAGCAAGGTAGGAGAAGGATCTTCCTCCAGCTGTGGTCTTGCGGATCCATGGGATGGTGGCCAGGGCAAGTTGGGTGGAGCAGAGATGTCTGGTGGATGTGTGGAAGGAGAGGCAGCGGTTGAGGTATGAGGGTCTGGCATTGTGGAGGGCTTTGTAGGCGTGTGTGAGGAGATTGAATCAGAAAAGATTCTTTTGTTGATCGGGAGTCATTGGAGGTCTCTCAGGTGACCAAGGATGTGGTTGCGACGGGGTATGTTCACGATGAGTCTGGCGGAGGCATTCTAGATGTTTTGTAGTTTATATAGGAGCTTTTTGGTGGTACCGGCGTAGAGTGCATTGCCCTACTCTAGTCTGCTGCTGATGAGTGCATGGGTGACCATTTTACTGGACACAGTGGGGATCCACTTGAAAATCTTCTGAAGCACATGCAGGGTGTGGAAGCAGTAGGATGAGACAGCATTGATTTGGTGGTTCATAGAGAACGAGGATTCCAGGATGATGCCAAGGTTACATGTGTGGTCTGTGGGTGTGGGGGTTCCGTACACTGCAGGCCACCAGGAGTCATTCAAAGCACAGGGGGTGGAGCCCAGGATGAGCACTTCAGTCTTGTCTGAATTGACCTTGAGGCAGCTGTCCTTCATCCAGGTGGCGACTGCCTTCATCCCATTATGGAAGTTGCTCTTGGCGTCAGTGGGTTCATCTGTGAGGGAGAGAATCAGCTGGGTGTCGTCGGCGTAGGAGACGATGTTGAGTCCGCGGCTTCTGATGATGGCTGAAGAGGGTGGGACTCAGGGAGGATCCCTGGGGCACTCAGCAACTGATCTCTGTGGGTTCTGAGTAGAACAGTAGAAGTCTGACTCTCTGTGTTCAGTCGGGGAGGAAGGAGCGGATCCATTCTAGGGCTTTGTCATGGATGCCAGTGTCATGGAGTCTTGCGCAGAGGGTGTGATGGGAGACGATGTTGAAGGCTGCCGAGAGGTCCAGTAGGATGAGGTTTGCAGTTTCGCCTCGGTCGAGGAGGGTGTGGATGTCGTCTGTAGCTCAAGTAACGCGGTCTCGGTGCTGTGGTTACTTCTGAAGCCCGACTGGGAGGAGTCTAGGATGTGGTTTGTGGTGGCCTTCTCGATGATTTTGGCTGGGAAGGGAAGCAGCGGGCTGGGTCTGTAGTTCTTGAGGTCCACCAGGTCGGCAGAAGGTTTCTTCAGCAGGGGCTTGAGCTCTGCCTGTTTTCAGTCTCTGGGGAAGGTGGTGGACTTGATGGAGCAGTTGATGGTGTGGCAGAGTTTGGGGGCAATGGAGGTGCCGGCTCTGTTGAAGATGTGGTGAGGGCAGGGATTCAAGGGGGCTCCAGAGTGGATGCTCTTCATAATCCTGCGGGTGTCGTCAGAGGTGAGGATGGTCCAGTTGGGCAGGGTCTGCTGGGGTCTGGAGCCATTGGGTGCAGTGGTTGCGGGTGTTGTGGATGGGTCTTGGGCTGTGAAGCTGTTGTAGATCTCCTTGATCTTGCGGTGGAAGACGGTGGTGAGGTTGTCGCAGAGGTCTTGAGAAGGGGGAATGTCTGCTGTCTCCGTGCTGGGTATGGACAATTTTTTGACCATGGTGAAGAGTTCTTTGCTGTTGAGTTGTAGGAAGCTGGCTCTGTATATTCTATACCAAAAAGAGGTATAGTGTGCACAGAGTCCAGTGGAACCCCAAAGGTAGGCAGAGGTAAAAGTAGATAGCACCTCACTCTCTATTTGTGGTAGTGTGGGCGAGCAGTAAGGCTTTATCAGAGGGTAGTGTTAAGCATTTGTTGTACACACTCAGGCAGCAAATGATGTCACACACTCAAGACTGAACTCAGACCAATTTGTTTGTATCAAAAATATTATTAAGTTATTTTATTTCTAGAACCAAGCCAAGCCTGGTGCAGGTAATTAAAATAAATGCTTTGCAAAATCTTATGCAATGTTTTACAATTGAATGCAGGTTCAAATGCAGTTGATTGAATTACAGGTAAGTCAATGTTTCAAAATTACTTTTCAGTTCCTTTTCAGATTACTATGCACTTTACTTTTTAGATAACTTTTCAGATTACTTTTGCTAATCAGTGTGATATGCCTAGATATCACACTGAGACATCTCCTAGACAAAAGGGAAGTAATTCATATGCAGTTTTTCAATGTTCATGCAAACCAACTCCACACTTCAGGTTCTCTTCTCCTGGGTGCAGGGCGGCTGGATGCAGGGATGTCTTTTGAGGTTGGGTTTCACCTTACCGGGCCACTCGCGGTTGACTTGGACTCGGGAGCACTGGGGGACCTCGCTGGGACCGGTGGGCCACTCGAACTCAGGCCGTAGGCGACGGGTGCAGTGGTGGTTCCAGGCGTCGGGTTTCTTTGTCCTCAGCAGGCTAAGAGTCTGTCTTGGCAGTTTATTTTGAACAGAGCTGCTGTTCACAGGAGATCCGGTCTTTGTTGAAGGCAGTCAGTCCTCCCAGTGTTCTGGAAGTCGCTGGCTGCAGGACAAGGCAACTTTTGGCGCAGGATCTCTGGATACTGCAGACTGGCCAGTAGGGCTGGGGCCAAGTCAATTCTTCTCTGCAGTCTCCTCTGCTGGGCGTCTTCTTTCGTCCTTCTTCTTTGTAGGTTGCTGGAATCTGTCTTCTTGGTTCAGGGCTGCCCCCTAAATATTGTATTTAGGGGGTGTTAAAGGGGTCTTGAGGTTAGTAGTCAATAGGCTACTGACCTTAGGGAGACTATACCCTTGGTGTGCTCACCCCAAGTGGGGGAGTGGGCACAATCCCTAATCCTGATTGGGGAATGCCTGCCATCTGCGGGCACTGAAGTGTGGGCTTCACCTCGCCTCCCCCACCTGAGGGGTGGGGTTGGCAGAGGTGGGCACACCTCCTGGGCTGGCTAATTTTTCCCGCCTGTCGTCCTGCCGAAAAGGAGGGGAGACAGGAAGGGGGCCTGCTCCTGATAGCAGGAGAAGCTGGAGGTCGCATTACAAAGGCGGCAAGGCCTTTGAAGCTCCACTGCTACAGATGGCTCTTCCTGACCTGGGGGAGGTATGACTACCTCTGCCCAGGAAAGGCTTTGTTTCTGGGCTCAGGGAGCAAAGGCTCCCACCCCAGGGGTCCAGAAACATGTCTCGTGGTGGCAGGCTGGTGTGTACCAGTCAGGAAACCCACCAGAGGCTGGTCATTTTTCAGAGGGCATCTCTAAGATGCCTTCTGAGTGCATTTTTCATGAAATCCCACACTGGCATCAACGTGGGTTTAATGTGCTTAGAAGTTTGATACCAAACTTCCCAGTTTTCAGTAAAGCCATTATGGTGCTGTGGAGTTCGTAATGACAAACTCCCAGCACCATATACTCTTAATGGCATTACTGCACTTACAATGTCTAAGAATTGGTCTAGACACTGTAGGGGTACAGGGCTCATGCACCTGTACATTCACCACTAGTATAGTGCACCCAGCTAGAGGGGTGGCTGACCTATGCCAGGGCAGTGGGTTGTAGGCATGGCACACAGGGATGTGTGCCATGTCGTCTCTTCACTTTGTTCTGCACCAACACACGCAGCCTGCAATGGCAGTGTATGTGTGTAAAGGTACAGGGCCTCTAAGGGTGGCACAATAAGTGCTGCAGCCCTTAGAGGCCTACCCTGGCCGCAGTGCCCTTGGTACCCATGTTACCTTTTACAAGGGACTGACATGTGGCCAGAGAGGTGCCAATTGGGGGTACAAGGTACAGTTTTGGGAAAGAACACAGGCCCTGGAAACCTGATTGGCAGGGACACAGGGCACATCAAGTCAAAGTGCATCAGTAGTCTGGCAAAAAGTGGTGGGGTTACTGCAACAGAAACCCAGCTTCCTACATGTGTGCATTGGCATTGATGCGTTCCTATATAGATGTATTCTTTGTTGTTCTGATGAGGTGGTGGTGTGTGGTGATGGCAGTTTTGAAGGCTGCCTTGCCAAGATCTTGCTGCTCCTCCATTTTTTCTCAAGCCGTCTGCAGGTACGCATGGGTTCTTTGAGGGTGGGAAAGAACCAGCTGGCTCTCTTGGAGGGCTGCTTGCCTGAGAGTTTCCTGAGGGGAGCCAGTGTATCTGCGCAGTTGGAGATTCAATGGTGGAGTTTGCATGTTGAGGCAATGATGTCAGTGATGGGAGTTTGCTGAGGGAATTTGTGTGTTGGTCTTTGGTGTCTTTGTTCCACTTTCTGCAACGATGGGGGTGGGCGTGGTGGTGCATGTTGGGTTTGGCAGTGGTGGTCGGTCCAATGTCGGTCAGAGGTGTGGCTGACGGAGGTGTTTTTGCTTGCGGAGAAGATGGGGTCCAGCATGTGCCTTGCTGAGTGGGTTGGAGAGGTGACCAGTTGCTTGAGTCCAATGGTGGTGAGGTTCTCCAGTAGGGAAGAGGTGTTGTGATCGACGAGGTTGTTCAGGTGGAAATTGAGGTCCCCGAGGAGGATGTAGTCTGTTTAGGCAAGAGCGTGGTTAGCGATGAAGTTGGCTATGGCTTTGCTGAAGGGGGACAGGGTCTGGGGGGCTTGTAGATGAGGGTGCCGTGGAGGGTGGTGTTCGGGTTGGTCTGGATCTGGAAGTGGAGGAGTTCCATGTCGGGGGAGTGGTTGTCTGAGCTGGTTGTGAGGCAGAGGGTATATTTGTGTACAATAGCGATGCCTCCTCCCACATGGTTGTCACGTTGCTTGTGGATGATTTTTTAGCTGTCGGAGATGACAGTTGTGATGTCTGGGGCTGAGGTGGGGTTCATCCATGTTTCTGTGACAAAGGCAAAGTCGAGGGAGATGGAGTTCAGCAGGTCCCTGATCTCTATGGTGTATCTTCTGGGAGCGGTGCTGAGTAGGATGCAGCTGAGGTGGTCGGTCCGGTTCTCGATGGTTGTGTGGTTGGTGGGTCTGGTGTGTGGAGGCAGGAGAAGGCATTGTTGCGGTAGGTGAAGGGGCCTTGAGTATCCTTCGGAGATGCGTGATGGTAGTAGGTGGTGGGGCATCCGGGGTTGAGTGCGTGGACCGTGCTGGCATCGTAGCGTGGGGTCCGCGAGAACCAAGTTCCCTGGCGCTTGGTGCGGTCCAGGCACACACGAGCTGGCTTTTGGCGGGGAGGTGGGAGGTGCTGGTCAGCTGGAGGTGGTAAGCCGTGCTGCGAGGGGGCAGGGCCACAGGGGAAGGTGACATCGATGGCGGGAAGCGCAAAGGGGGCTCCGAGAACGGCGCAGAAGGAAAAGGGCACAGAAGGAGAGATAAAAAAAAGAGAAATAGCACCGAAATAGAAATACAGTAGAGAAATACAAAAAATACAGGAAACAGAAAGAAATCAAAAAGGTTGTGTGTGTAAACCGCTTTGGAGTGGCTCCGTTTGTAGACCCCAGAGGAAAATCAAACGTTTGAAGATATATATATATATATATATTTTTTTTTTTAAATATTTTTTTTATATATATATATAGTGTCTTCTACGCAGGTTTTATTTGTTTGTTGCTCACTCTTTGCTTGGGTGATCGATCAAGCCAAGTTTGGGTCACCGGGTGCATGGCTAATAATCGTAGTATCTGGGTACATTTTCGGACTGATGTCATTATTCATTCCCTATAGGTGAACTTGCTTTGCGTTTCGATCAGTTGTTGGCAGGATTGGCTTCAGGCCTATTTTATTAGTCCCATTTCATTGATGGTCTGGATGTAAGTAACATCATCCCTAAATTTGATTTTGTTTTCTGTTTCTTTCTTTATCCTTTATACTAACTAAGGTGCCCTCTGTATATTTCTTTCAGATTCTTTGGCTTTGCTCATAAAATTGTTTTTTTGTCCTGATGATAACCCTTTGACTTTCGGGGGTCGAAACACGGTTGACACTTTTTGCACTTGGGAAGGGATTAGAACCCGCAATCTTCCATTTTAATTTGTGGTCTGTTCTTCCAAATCATGGCCCTCTGCCATTGTTTGTTTATTTGTAACACACTATGTACTGTCTAAAGTATTTTTTTGCGTAATATGATGATCAGCAAGAACTTCATATTTTAGTGTTTATGTTGTGTTTTTGTTATGTGTGAAATCTGCTTACAATACATTACTATATTTATGAATCTTTGTGTTGGAACCTCGCTTTATTTTTGTAGGATTTTTCATATTTATTCACTGTGAAACAGTTAACTTTTTCCTGGAACCATTGTTGTTTATATAGGTTGTGTTTGCGCTAGACAGCACATTGTGTGGAAGTGCAGAGAAAAGACAGGAATGCATCGTTTAATGTTAAATTTGGTGCATTCCTGCCTTTTCACGTATTGCAGTGCAGCGAGGTGACTTGCTCCGCGATTTTTTAATAAATATGCCCCTGGGTGTATTGTCTGTTGTGTGCTGTGTTTTATTTTGTATTCATATATAAATGCTACTTTTTTCATAAAAGCAATTATCTGGCTGGGCATTCATGTATTGGGGTTATGAAGCGTGTTCTGAGTTGTAAGTCTGTGTACCCCTTGCATCTACCGCACCCTTAAGCCTTTGACTCCTTTATCTGTGTTAAAGCTGAGAGTCAAGTGCCTAGGGGGTAGTACTTGGCCCAGTACTCAGGACCTGTAGTAGGTCGGCCCCAGGGACAGCAGGAGTAAGGCCACAACCCCCTCGGTTTGGCCCAGTAGCACCTGCTTTCCCCATGGCCCTCTAAAAAAGGTTCTGACAAGTGGTATCTGGTTTTGCAATATTGGGTTATTTCAATGTGGTACTATGGTGATTACGTGATGTTGCATTGTGGCAGTGCATCACAACGAGTGGTAGTGTGGTGCTCAGAAATGGTATGTGGTTTACTGGCTGATTGTACATTGGGGTATTTCACATTGCTTTTTGGTGGTAGTGAGGTTGTGATAGTCAGTGCAACAGTGATAGTCAATCAATCAGGGAATTGTAAGCACACTACTCACCTGTGAGGGTCTCAAGGCGCTGGACTCTACACTTTTTTGTTCTCCTTCCCAGTTCCTGTCCTGCCTCTCCCCTCTTCAGTGTGAGAGTAAAAGGAGAGAGGGCTGTGATGAAATTTGTTGGTGGGGTATGTGGGGCATGATAGGGTACTGGAGAGAGGTGATAGTGTAATGGTGAGATATGAACGTTTTGTGGCATAGAGTGGTAGTGTGGGACTCTCAGGTGTTAATGCAGTAGAGGTAGTGTTGGTGCAATTGTGAAAAGTGGCACTATAGTCATAGGGGTTATGTGTCTTTGAAGCAGGTCAGAAATACACTTATGTGGTAACTCTGCAGTGCTATAATGTTGTATAGTGCTGCGATGGAAATGTGGTACTCAGGTTACTAGTGAGAAGAAGCTAAAGTGCTAATGTCAGGTGACAGTAAGGGGGTGTGCAGGTAATATGCAGTAGTGTGAACGGTGGCATAGGGTGGCAGTGTGTTGAAGTAAATTGGTGATCTGGTATGTACAGATAAATTCCAGTGTAAGCATCACACATGCAGAGATGACTCAGAGGCCGGATGCTATCTCAGGAACAGCAGCAAGACAGTCACAAACTCTCAAAGTCAGGCTCCATACTGAGTATGTTAAGTTAGCCTGTCTGCCTTTGTCCTGTCTGCCTTTGGCCTGTCTTTCTTTGGCCTACATGCAGCACATCATTATCTTTTGCAGAACTTGTGAGGGTGTCAATTCATCCAAACAGGAATTAGTTAACAGTCTGTTACAAGCTCTGTGATATCTGCATTTCAAGGTTTGACAATGAATGTGTAAAATAAACATGTAGTCCGGGTTGACATATTCTCGTTATGCTGGTTCATGTTCAGTTATGTCTTGGAATAATGGAAAGTCCTCCAATGTAGGGTAAAAGTCAGTGATCAATACTATGTAAACCCCATGAAATGACCACTGAATTAAGGAGGTCTTCATCCCAGGTTATCACGAGAGGTCCTCCTAAACTGGTACAGCATTGATGCTTATTCTGCAGTTGATACCGAGAGAAGAGATGCTAAGCCAAGCTGATGTGTTTTCCTTCCGAAGGAACACTCTCTTCCGGCTGAAGTCTGATAACTACAGCTGATCCATTGTGAACAGGTATGTAGTGTGCTGAGTCCCAAGAAACTCTAGAGGCAAGTTAGCTACACTATGTTTTTATAGTGTAGCACATAGAAATAGTCTTTAGGGTTTTATACTGCTAGGAACATTTCAATCATGTTAGAAATTTTCTTATTATTCTTGCCGGTAGTAGCATGTATTAGTGCTGTTTTATTTATATTCTGTGTGGTTATTACTCATGTACTAAGCAACATGACGAGGCTGTTGAAATAAACACTTTTAAACTTAGTACAGTGGTTGTGTGTGCTATTCTAAACATTGGGCTTGAATTATCAATGCATCCCCAACCCCATTACAGGACTTTTAGTAACTCAAAAAGCACAGACACCACACCCACAGGTATGCCTCGTGGGTTGTGAGGGGCTACAAGAACCTGGACGTCTCCGCTTAAGTGTTGGTGCACTGAGGTCAGTCCAGTCACCTGTGGGTAGGAACGCCAAACCATGCAGACCTAGGACAGAGCCCTAGTCTACGCAGCAGGACATCAAGTGCTTAGCTAAAGAGATGGGAGGCTGAGAGGCTAGTGTTTTGAGGAGTCTGACTTTTGAAAATCATTAAAATAACCAGAGTTGTGTAATAAATGAAGTGAGAGGCAGGACAGGAACTGGGAAGGAGAACAAAAAAGTGCAGAGTTCAGTACTGGGTGATAAACTGGTTCAATCTAACACAGCATTGACCTTGTCCAAACCCATTCTGATGCATTTCCCTGAGATTTGAAATCCGAAGAACATCACTTGATTCAATTTAAATACATTATTTATTTATTTTGCATATAAGGAGTGATTTGGTAGTCAAGTAAATACATCTCTAACACAAATTTGATGTTCTCTTAAGTTTTATTAATATATCTGAATATTATAGATATATACAATCATTAAGGTGTCAAAAAGATCTTGAAAAATATTAGGGTAATGCACAAAGAAAGTGGTATGTTTGAGGGCCTGATTATGATTCATTCTTAAATGGTTACCTGGCATTTTTCTGACTCCCTCAAAATGAGCTGAAAGAATTTAAGTATTCCTGATGCATTCTTTGTCGAATTAGGTAAATACCAATAGGTATTGTTTACTGCAAGTATTTGATATCACATGTGGTAAATACAATAGGTTTGAAATACCGCATATGTTAAAAAATGCTTATGGTAATTTAAAACTGTAAAGAGAAGTTGAGTTATTTAGTACCAAAATTCCCACCTGGCTAAAGCAGATATTAAATATTTGTAGTCTCATTAGAAAGCATGCACAAAAGTGTCTGCATGCATATTGAAGCCCCTTACTTAGGTGTAAAAGACAAGAACATATTTTTTAAAATAAAAAATGAAAACAGATCTCAGCCAAAAGGAGATCTACCTCCATCAAAAAAGTTTATGGGGTGTACATAGCCATTTCAATAGCATATTGTATTTTCAACAAATACATAGACAGCATATGTCATCAAAGCCTCATTTTATGGTATAACTAGATTTCCTAATGTGATATGCGCCACAGATAGTCCCTATGCTGCCTTGTTCAGTCCCCGTACACAAGAACAACCATATAGGAGTCAAAAGATGCAGCACACCATTCGATGCAAATCTTTTTTTTACGTACTGTTGTGCATGATATGCTGTTCCGACCCTATACCCTATGATACTCAGAGAAGCTACGTACCCCAAACAGTGGGTTCTCAGAGATCATGGCTCCTTGGTAAGTATGCACACATATCCCAATTGTTAAGTCTACATTTAATTGTATGATATCAAAATATATCAAACATAATGTATTGTGGGTGTAGTAGTGCATAGACGTTCCTATCATATAGGTGATGCTGCTGATATAGGATATAGGGAAATGTTGAGTGAATCTAGAATTGGCATTCTCACACTGGCATCCAAAGAAAAGCTGCCCACAAGGTTAAAAAAGCAACTATGTAGTAAAAATTTACAATTACAGAGATACTACAACAAAAACAATGCTGAAGAAAAGTAACCTGTAGCCTTATTGCTGACTCTTCAGCAATGTCCAAACTGTAACTCTGCCATGTTGAACTCTGAGAAACAAACAATAGTGAAATCAACACTCATTGATTATTTGAAACATCATGGTATCAACTTCCTATTAGGGCAAAAACAGCTAAGATAGTAACAGAGCTAGAAAATACAGATTCTATAATAGTATGTTCAGAAAAGTGCTCCATTTCTGCAAAATTCACAAGCGCTGAACTTGGACGAAACAAGAGTGAACATTGCCGAAAGTGTTCAAAGAAAGAATGGCCTATGTCGCTTTGTCAGTAGTGAAAATACGCTCTGGATTATACCTGATAGACTTGAAGAGACCAAAGTTACTAAAGAAATTGGATGCCTTAGAGACCTTAACAGACTTGAGAAAGAATGAAGCCCATATTTTGAACAGTATCCCATACCTCAAAAACAAGGTAAAGCAACACGTCAAGATGATTGGAAAGAATAAAGCAAGCAGCAAAGTAATGCCACTGAAGATGAAAGAAGACGGTGAAAAAAGACAAACTAAGTGAATTAGGAAGAGATTGCAGCTCAATTTTCAAACAAAGCCGAAGTTAACTGTTATGAAAATGTGACAGTTAATGTACTTCTTGATAAGACTAAAATCAAAACTGTGAAGAGGGCTCATTTCCTCAAAAACTGTAAATTATGATGAGAAGTTTATTAAAGGAAAGGAAAGCAATATGTCAAAAATAGCAATGCAAAACCCAACGTTGTGTATGATAACTGAACACAAGACTGTCAGATACACTTGAGAATTTATTAGGTAGAAAAGTATCTCGTCTTAATGTTGCTGGGGAACAATGAGGACAGATCATAATTTGTCTGGGAATTAACAATTTCAAGTACAATCAGATATTTTCTAAATGGCAAAATGTACACTATTATTGTTATCTTTTTCCTCAGAACCTTTACATTACCTCAGGTCAGTTCACAGTTTACTTGAAAAGCACAGTTGGGCAGACAGAATGCAACAATGAGGAATTGATTCAAAGAGATGGTTTAGCTAGAGAATTAGAAGACACACACCTTCTAATTCTTGAATGAAAATGTAATATCTGAGCTGTTGTATACTAAAGATTATGTAGTCATAAGATCACAAATTGTAAGAAATAATAATTCAAACTTTGCTTCATGGCCACACGACCCGTAGTGGAAAATTAACACAATTTTAGTGAACTGAGGTTTTCAATAATCAGGAAACATAAATGAAAGCAAACATTGGTAAATGCATAAGAGTTACAAACAAAGTGAAAGGTATGAAATAAGGAGAACATAAAAAATAAGCAACACAAAATAATGTAGTATTACTTTGTTACATATAATTGTATCCTACCAACAGTGGTTTATATGACAGATGCTAAAGCCTACTCTGATGGGAGACTTTTTAAAACCCAATTGTTGTATTCTCCCTACCATAAAAAGGTTCGTAATATTAAAAGTAACTAGATGCTCCCACTTTGTTTAGGCTAATCACTAATCTAAAAAGTACTGGTGTCTGAGAAGCCTTAAAAAGAACCAAAACGGAAAAAGTTTTCCAAATAATTTTAATAGTATTTCTTTTCATTTATTAGTAAAAGAAGAACGGCATGGTGCTGATGGAGTTGAGCACATAATGCATTATAAAAACTATCTTCATTACTCTTAGAATCAGAGTATACACAACAATTCTATGGGAAATCTTTTAACTTTCAAAGAAATAAGTTTGGTAAAAATATGAAAAATTAAGATAAGTAAGGAATTAGTTTAATAGCAATTTGCAATTGAAATGTAAGAAATCTTATGATTAACAGACTGTGGTGATCTGTATCTAGGTTATGATGTAGAGATCTGGGGTGGTTGATAATGTGGAATGTGATGGGTTTGGATACTATGCCATTTGCTTTGGGACTTTGCTGTCGATAGGGCCTCTGCTGATTTTCAATTGTTAATTGTATTGACATTAACTCTCTGGAGGGACGTGCTTTGGTTACTTTACTATTCGAATCGTGATTTTCATATTGTCAGTGTGATTGCTTGTTTTTGTCATTATTTTGACTCTGTTTTGGTCCCATCTTCATATAGTTCCTGACACCTCCAGGCATGGTATTGTTGTGGGTGTTTTGCAAACATGCTGAATTTTACTGTTTGACCATTATGCCCGTGTGTGCGGGACTTCTCTAAGGCTTGGTCGGGAAGCGCAGGATGTTTTTGAGCACCTTTCCGATCTCTGATTGAGATTACACGGGTTTGAACGAGTATGAGATTTGCCTCAGAAAGTTCAATTAGTATTATCTTCCCAAGGTTAGTACAGTTCTTGAACTATACCACTTTGGGAGGAGAATGCAACATCAAAGGGAGACGATGAAACAGTACATCACAGAGTTACACAAATTGGCATCTACCTGTAATTTTGGAGCATCTCTGGAGAAGAGCTTGAGAGATCAACTGATGCTGGGGTGTGTGTTGGACAAGGCTCAGTAGAGTATGTGGCAAAAGGACAACCCCCCCTTACATGAGTTCCTTACTATTTCTAAAGTGCATGAACATTCTAAATCCTGTGTGGATGTCATACACAAGGATGCTACTGGGGACAGGAGTGATGGGGTTGCTTTAAAAGTTGTTCATGAGAAATCGATAAAGGGATTGGTAAAGGATAAGTCCTCCACGAGTATGAAGCCTGTCTCAAAGTCATTTAAGGGCAAGTGCTTCTGGTGTAGCAACTCTGGACATGTTGGGAATCACAGGGATTGTCCAGGCTGAAAGGTCATGTGTAAGAACTGTGGACGCAGAGGCCACTTTGCAAGGTGTTGAAGATCCACTAAAGATCTAAAGAAAGTGAGGAAAGTTGAATTCAGCTATAAGGATGTTGAAGTAATCAACATTCTACAAGTGAAGGAGTCTTCCTGTGAAGATCCGTTGGAATTAGTCATGGTCAATGATTTGCCAGTAAAACTACTGTTTGATTCTGATGCTAAATAACTCTTATTCCGAAGTCCTTTTTTGAACAGCACCAGCTTGGCTAAGTGAGACTGTTGAAGCCAGATATAAAGCCAAAAGGGTATAGGGAGAGCCCATTGATTTGTTGGGTTACTTCTGGAGTATGATTAAATTTCGAGATAGAATTATCTCAGTTTATATTTCTATAAAAGGGGACTCTCTGTATGTATACTTGGACCCCTATGAGAGTCCATCTGTTTGTGTTAAAGAAATGCCACCAGTCAGATCTGTTTCAGGGAGGAGTGAGATTTCGACGAGAGAGTTTTCTGAGGTATTTGCCAATCTGATGGTTTGCCTGAAAATGTATTATCATCTCATAAAGCTCAAACCTGATATTTCACCAAAGGTGGCTAAGGTCAGGAGTGTTCCGCTATTGGTGAAGGAAAGTATGAGAACTGAGTTGGGCAAACGTATTGATAATGGTATCATACAAGAAGTGGAGGCTACAGAGTTGTTGTCCCTGGTTGTCATGGCTCAGAAAGCCAATGGGGAGCTTGGACTTGTGGGAACTCAACAAAGCTGTTGTGGTGGACCACTATCCACTTCCCAATATAAGCGAAATGCTTTATTATTTTGAGGGTGCAAGGCACTTCTCATCCTTGGACTTAACATCTTCCTACCACCAAATAAAGTTTCACTCTCTGTCCCAAGAACTGACAGCATTTGTGATGCCCTTTGGTACTTTCAAGTTCCTGAGAATGCCCTTTGAGCTGATTTCAGCCGCCTTTGTGTTTCAGAGGGCAATGGAGCACATTCTTGGGGGGATTAAAAGTGTCAAGGTGTATCAGAACGATGTTCTGATTTTTGGAGTTGATCTGAAGGAGCATGATGGAAGGCTAAGAAAAGTCTTGTCAAGTTCTATTTGAAGCTAACCTGATGCTGAAAGCAGAGAAGTGCAGGTTTGATATCAAGGAGACTGAATCTTTGAGACATTTGGTAACCATGTCTGGAATCAAATCAAAGTCTGATCTGGTGGATACTATTCGTAGACCTCATGCACTGCAAAATAAGGATGAATTGGTGATATTCCTTGGAATGGCCACATTTTATAATAAGTTTGTGCCAAAATTTGCAGAGAAAATTTGTTGCATGAGGGATTTGTTGAAGAAGGGGGAAAAAATTCATCTGGAGTCAAGAATGCAACAAAGAATTTGAATGTGTGAAGCAGTGTTTGAATTAAGCACCCAATTTAGAAAGCTTTTGACCAGAGACATGAGTCGTACATCATGATGAATGCAAGCTCAAAGGGATCAGGAGCTGTTCTTATGGCAAGGCCTATTTTATTTATCTCTTGGGCTTTGAGGGGTGCGGAGCTTAACTTTTCAGTGGTGGAAAAAGTGGCACTCTGGTGTGTCCTGATAAACCACATAAAACACCTCTGATGTGGTACCTGTAGTTGTGATGACCAACTCAATTAGAGTAGGTGACTCATACCATCGACTCCCGGCAGGTAAGACACATAAAAGTCCCAGTGTCGTGTGCTAAACCGCATAGGTGTCGGTAGACCTACCCACTCATTGCCGGGGCAGGGACAATAGACCAGACAACCACTAAGTGTAGATAGCTTTTTTCTTGGTCCTGACGAATTGCCGCTAGATCGTAAGACAACCAGGCAAGAAACATGTTGACCACATGATTGAGCGCGGTATCCTGACACATTATATCAGGAGTGCGCCACATTATTTTTAACCAGGTTGGAAGCCATATTAAATAAACTTTTTCTTGTTTGGACTTCCATTTCCTGTTTTAACCCCCTAGGTCCACTGACCCTCACTCCTTACATCTACACCTTTAGGCCCCTCACACCCACGGCACCAAACAGCATGGAATAAAAGATCTCCGCCAAAGAGCCCCTCATAGAGAGCCCGTCAGGTATTGCAGCGCCAACCTGACGAGGAGCACGCCCTATGATGAAGAATGACACCCAGCTGGGTGTGTGAGGGCCCTAATTCCAAAAGGAGGAATTCCCCTTTCCTCCTACTACTAAGTAAGGACATATGACCACCTAGTTGACCTGTCTCCCCTTTACCAGTTAGGAACTGCATACCTTTTTTGGATTGATGATATCATTGATGACATCAGAAATCACTGATGATATACATCATGACATCATCACTGGGGACATTACTGCACAAAACAAAAAATTAAAGACAGTATAAGACAGAACAAGCATGAAAGATTGAACCATATAAAACTATATTTAAGAAGTTAATATTTAAAACTTCAATAATTGTGTTAAACAAGATATGCTTACACCAAATATTCCCATGCATGATCTGATATTCACAATATTTTGATACTGATATTAAGAAACATTGATATTTTGAACTGATATTCAGAATCTTCACTCTGTTGCTACAATAATTCTTCAATTAATTGAAAGGTACAACCAAAGGAAAAGCAAATGGATGCTTGAGCTAAATGGCGCAGTTTTAATGTCCGTTATGCAAAGGGGTGTTGTGTGAAAAATTGCAGTGTTGTGTTGCACAAAGGGCGGAATATGGCAGAACAGCAGATTTAGTTAGATTTGCCTGTCAATTACATGCTAAACTGGCTGTTCTATATTGTGCAGAGCCTTGCACTGAGCTGCAAAGGCGTCAGTGCTTTCTAGCGGAGTCTTTGAACTGGAGGTGCACCTTCCAGCAAAAACTACTACGTGATGACTCCACACATGGTTCAGACATGTCAAATGGTGTTCTAAGTTAAAGCACACGCTATTTGTAGGTATATCATGATGATATACTGCTTGTCCCCTTACGTGTACCTGCTTTTATTGGCATTAGGATTTGGAGGCAAAAAATCTGTCTTTAAACGAAAACCTACGTTTTTACAATGAGCCAGCTCAGACACTCCATCCACTCTTGTAAACATTAGCAGGTGGTGATACCAAGTGGTTCTGGAGCAGCACTAGAGTCACCTTTCAGTGCAAAAGAGCTTTTCCAGGCAAAAGTTGATCGGTCGACACCATTTGCGGGGTTCGCAATGCTTCGCAAAGCTTTGCATCGCGTAACTTCACAAAAGAGCCAGAGGAAACCAGTGCTTCATTTGAGCCGGTGGTTTCCGGTGCTCTCCACAGGCACTTAATTGTCAGCACCGGTTGCAGTGACAGTCCACCACATAGTGGTGCTGTCTGTTTAATTTTAAGATGAGCACAACAACTGTGTTTATTAAGTCAAATCGCATTGTAAATTAATAATACCAGCCTCTCACGCCGGAATTGTCCCATTTGTAGGCGTGCGAGGGTTAGCTGTTATATTGGTACTGTCATTGGCAGGGCTGGCAGAGGCAATGTGTGGTGCAGGCTGCAGTGGCCTTCCGAAAAGTCCCCAGCACTTAACTTTGTACAAATTAAGCACTGGGGGAAACCCCTAATTAATACATTTGAGCCATAGTTTCAACTGCTAGTCAGTTCGTTGCCTCAAGTCATAAAATGTTAATAAAATACGTTTCAAATGTGAGCACGCCTTGCGGAACAGTATTTTGATTTTAAATTGCTGTGATAGAATTTCGTGTGAACTGCTAGCTGTTGTTTTTTGACAAGGTATTGAATAGTATAACTGCTGTCTACTCATTTCACTGCAGACAATCAACATGCGTGACATTTAAAGATGATTCTATTTTCAGGTGTTTGTGCAGGAAGGAACCATTCCAAAGATAGATGGGAGCCGGCATTCTAGGATTCTGTTACAAGAGAAACAACCTTGACACTGACATCCTAGAATAATAGGACTCTTACGACAGAACGACAGACAGTGAAAGCATTTAAGAGAAGAACATGTGCGAACAGATTTAAATTGGACAAGTAATAGAAATCCCGTGTTTATTTTAAAGTGTCTTTCTCTTCATACTGTGTGTGCATATGCAGCTCAGAAAAATAACATGAATTGTAAGCGAAATCAGTTAAGAAATGTTAATTTTGCATAAATGTGGCACTTTGGTATCATATTAGATTCACTCGTGTTCATTATAGAATCTTATTACTTCTGCTGTTGACATAAATACTTAAATTGACACTAAAAGAGTAGATCGCCATGAAGAAGGTCAAAGAAAACTCTCCTGGGACCGTTTCCTTCTGTCTTTTCGGCTCAACAACACTTCATGCCTCTACAGGAAGCACTGTTATCCTTTCATAGACAATGCAGTAGGTGACGGTTAAAAAACAAGAAATGTGTGAAAAACACGGTGCCATTTATTATGCACACTTGACTTCTATTTTCCGAAATAGGCCGACGTTGAGAAATGTGTATATAAGTGGTGAATAAACATGTTCCTAGCTTTCTAAACTCCGTTTTGAGTAGCACAAAAGATAAAACCCGCACATACTTACACTTTCGGTCGCCGTAATCCAAAGCACGACAGTTCTATTCTTCAAAAACATATTTTGTTGGAATTTTCAACAACAAACTGCCAGCATTTTGGACCATCGTAACGAACATTACTATAATAGTCTGTGAACATTTGCAGTGGCGGCTGGCAGGGAACGGGGGTGGCGGTGTGGGGGGATATGGAGCGGAGGTTGGGGGGGTTGAAAAAAAAGCAACCAAAAAAAACCACTTACCTTTCCGCTGCCGCCGTTTCTCTGTGTTCCTTATCGTTTTGGCAAGTCCAGAACCAGGAAGCATCCCCTAAGTTAATTACAAAGCTGCAATGCAGTGTTGTTATTGGTTCCCCTAAGCCAATCACAACGCTGCAATGCAGCATTGTGATTGGTCTGAGCGCTGTGTTTCGGCACTCAGATGGGGACTGGGGGCCTAGGCATGTTCACCACCAGGCTGTGTAATGCAGCCTGGTGGGGAACATGCTAAGTGCGCATGACGCATTGGCGAGGCCAAGACGGCTGTCAAGCAGTCATGCGCACTTTGAATTTGCATTCACCACTCCTCCCAGGCTCGGCCCCAGACCCGCACTGCCCTAATCCAGTCCCGTAGCAAAGAAAAAGAAAACAATGATAACTAATTTATTATCAATTTCTTTTTCTTCTTTTCTGCCTTCAGAGCAGCTTCCCAAAGTCCCCCCTAAGGCGACCTGAGTTATCCTGGAGTTCGCAAATTGGTCTTCAATGGTTCTCCCTCTGTCTCAGTATTGGCCTTGTTTACCTGTTCATACACCCTTTGTTGGGAGGTGTGCCATTTGGCTGGCTTCGACCTTCAAGTTCTGCTGGTGGCATAGGTTTGAAGGAGGGTCTAAGCTACTGTTTCAGGTCTTTTCAATAATGGGGTTCTGGCTCTGGGAACAGTGGCCTAGAGGAGTTCTATTTTTTTTCTTCTTTTGTGTTTAACCCCTTCGCTGCTAGGCCTTTTCCCCCCCTGTGCTAAGCCTTTTTTTTGGCTATTTGGGGTAGTTCGCGCTTAGGCCCCTGTAACTTTTTGACCACATAAGGTATCCACGCCAAATTTGCGTCCTTTTCTTCCAACATCATGGGAATTCTAAAGATACCCAGAGTTTGTGGATTCCCCTGGCGGGGACCCATAAATTAGCCAAAATACAACTACATTTTTATTTTTGGGGGGAAAAATGGGAAAAAGAGCTGCAAATGAAAGCGTCTAGTTTTTTCCCTGCAAATGGTATCAACGGAAGGTTTATGGGGCTGAAATCACCATTTTCCCAGATTTCAGGGACTGACAGATTTTTGTCAGCAAACCAACATTTTTTACACAGTTGTGGCATTTTACTGGGACATAGCCTATATTTGCTATTTTTTGTGCTTTCAACCTTCTTCCAGTTAATGGTAGAAATGGGTATGAAAGCAATAATGGATCCTGGAAAGCTATACATTTTAGAAAAGTAGACAAAATTCTGAATTCATCAAGGGGTCATTAGTATAGATCCTTTAAGGTTTCTTTATAGAAACTAACAGTTGAAAATAGGAAAAATTGAAAATGAGTTGAAAAAAACAGCCATTTGTGCCAACGTTTTCATGTGTAACTTCTTCTAATTATGACAAATATTTGATAGCAATATACCGTTACATCCGCTGGACTTTTCTGGTTGTGGGGATATATAGGACTTGTAGGTTCACCAAGAACCCGACGAACCCAGAGCCAATTACTGAGCAGCGTCTTGCAATGGTTTTTTATTATGTACTGGGTATATAGCAATTAATTTGGGAAAATATATACAGTGAAAAATCGGGATGAAAGACACCTATGTATTTCTGAAATTGGAACAAAATATAGAGTTTAGAAACAGTAGCTATTTGCACATTTCCAAAATGGTAAGTACCCATACTAGCATGAGAATTATAGGACATTTTTCAAAGTGACTTCTTTTTTATACATTGTCTTTCATTTGGAAGGCAAAAATGCATTGATAGTCAATAGGTAATAACAGTTGCTCTACAATTCTGTGTTACCCTAAGTGTTCCCATAAAAATGGTAGCTCACTTTTGTGGGTAGGCCTAGTGTCCGCGACAGGAAACGGCCCAAAACGCAACATGGACACACCACATTTTCACAGTGAAAACCGACCCTTTTTTTGCAAAGTGCCTAGCTGTAGATTTTGAACCCTAGCTCTGCCGGCACCTAGAGAAACCTAGAAAACCTATACATTTTTGAAAACTAGACACCCAGGGAAATCCAGGATGGGGTGACTTATCTGGCTCTCACCAGGTTCTGTTACCCAGAATCCCTTGCAAACCTCAAACTTTGTAAAAAAAACACATTTCTGTGGTGTAAAGTTCTAGAATCTGTGTGGATCCACAAAATTCCACCCACCCCGCATTCCCCAAAGTCTTCCGAGAAAAATGGTACCTCACTTGTGTGGGTAGGCCTAGTGCCCGCAGCAGGAAACGGCCCAAAACGCAATGTGGACACACCACATTTTCACAGTGAAAACTGACCCTTTTTTTGCAAAGTGCCTAGCTGTAGATTTTGAACCATAGCTCTAGCGGCACCTAGGGAAACCTAGCAAATTTATACATTTGTGAAAACTAGGCACCCAGGGGAAACCAGGATGGGGTGACTTGGCTGGCTCTTACCAGGTACTGTTACCCAGAATCCCTTGCAAACCTCACACTTTGTAAAAAAAAACAAATTTTCTTCACATTTCTGTGGTGGAAAGTTCTGGAATTTGCGTGGATAGACAGAATTCAACCCACCCCGCATTCCCCAAGGTCTTCTGAGAAAAATGGTACCTCACTTGTGTGGGTAGACCTAGTGCCCGCAACAGGAAATGGCCCAAAACGCAATGTGGACACACCACATTTTCACAGTGAAAACTGACCCTTTTTTTGCAAAGTGCCTAGCTGTAGATTTTGAACCCTAGCTCTGCCGGCACCTAGGGAAACCTAGCAAACCTATACATTTTTGAGATCTAGACACTCAGGGGAATCCAGGATGGGGTGACTTGTCTGGCTCTCACCAGGTTCTGTTACCCAGAATCCCTTGCAAACCTCAAACTTTGTCAAAAAACCCACATTTTCCTCACATTTCTGTGGTGAAAAGTTCTGGAATCTGCGTGGATCCACAAAATTCATCCCACCCCGCATTCCTCAAAGTCTTCCAAGAAAAATGCCCACTTTACTTGTGTGGGTAGGCCTAGTGCCCGCGACAGGAAACGGCCTAAAACGCAACGTGGACACACCACATTTTCACAGTGAAAACGGACCCTTTTTTTGCAAAGTGCCTAGCTGTAGATTTTGAACCCTAGCTCTGCCCGCACCTAGAGAAACCTAGCAAACCTATTCATTTTAGAAAATTAGACACCCAGGGAATCCAGGATGGGGTGACTTGTCTGGCTCTCACCAGGTTCTGTTACCCAGAATCCCTTGCAAACCTCAAACTTTGTAAAAAAACACATTTTCCTCACATTTCTGTGGCGGAAAGTTCTGGAATCTGCGTGGATCCACAAAATTCCACCCACCCTACATTCCTCAAAGTCTTCCGAGAAAAATGGTACCTCACTTGTGTGGATTGGCCTAGGGCCCGCGACAGGAAACGGCCCAAAACCCAACGTGGACACACCACGTTTTCACAGTGAAAACTGACCCTTTTTTTGCAAAGTTCCTAGCTGTAGATTTTGAACTCTAGCTCTGCCGGCACCTAGGGAAACCTAGCAAACCTATACATTTTTGAGATCTAGACACTCAGGGGAATCCAGGATGGGGTGACTTGTCTGGCTCTCACCAGGTTCTGTTACCCAGAATCCCTTGCAAACCTCAAACTTTGTAAAAAAAACACATTTCTGTGGTGTAAAGTTCTAGAATCTGTGTGGATCCACAAAATTCCACCCACCCCGCATTCCCCAAAGTCTTCCGAGAAAAATGGTACCTCACTTGTGTGGGTAGGCCTAGTGCCCGCAGCAGTAAACGGCCCAAAACGCAATGTGGACACACCACATTTTCTCAGTGAAAACTGACCCTTTTTTTGCAAAGTGCCTAGCTGTAGATTTTGAACCATAGCTCTAGCGGCACCTAGGGAAACCTAGCAAATTTATACATTTGTGAAAACTAGACACCCAGGGGAAACCAGGATGGGGTGACTTGTCTGGCTCTTACCAGGTACTGTTACCCAGAATCCCTTGCAAACCTCACACTTTGTAAAAAAAAACAAATTTTCTTCACATTTCTGTGGTGGAAAGTTCTGGAATTTGCGTGGATAGACAGAATTCAACCCACCCCGCATTCCCCAAGGTCTTCTGAGAAAAATGGTACCTCACTTGTGTGGGTAGACCTAGTGCCCGCAACAGGAAACGGCCCAAAACGCAATGTGGACACACCACATTTTCACAGTGAAAACTGACCCTTTTTTTGCAAAGTGCCTAGCTGTAGATTTTGAACCCTAGCTCTGCCGGCACCTAGGGAAACCTAGCAAACCTATACATTTTTGAAAACTAGACACCCAGGGGAATCCAGGATGGGGTGACTTGTCTGGCTCTCACCAGGTTCTGTTACCGAGAATCCCTTGCAAACCTCAAACTTTGTAAAAAAAATCACATTTTCCTCACATTTCTGTGGCGGAAAGTTCTGGAATCTGTGTGGATCCACAAAATTCCACCCACCCTACATTCCTCAAAGTCTTACGAGAAAAATGGTACCTCACTTGTGTGGGTAGGCCTAGTGCCCGCGACAGGAAACGGCCCAAAACCCAACGTGGACACACCACGTTTTCACAGTGAAAACTGACCCTTTTTTTGCAAAGTTCCTAGCTGTAGATTTTGAACCCTAGCTCTGCCGGCACCTAGGGAAACCTAGCAAACCTATACATTTTTGAGATCTAGACACTCAGGGGAATCCAGGATGGGGTGACTTGTCTGGCTTTCACCAGGTTCTGTTACCCAGAATCCCTTGCAAACCTCAAACTTTGTAAAAAAAACACATTTTCCTCATATTTCTGTGGTGGAAAGTTCTGGAATCTGCCTGGATCCACAAAATTCAACCCACCCCACATTTCCCAAAGTCTTACGAGAAAAATGGTACCTAACTTGTGTGGGTAGGCCTAGTGCCCGTAACAGGAAATGGCCCAAAACGCAACGTGGACACACTTCATTTTACAGTGAAAACTGACCCTTTTTTGCAAAGTGCCTAGCTGTAGATTTTGAACCCTAGCTCTGCCGGCACCTAGAGAAACCTAGCAAACATATACATTTTTGAAAACTAGACACCCAGGGGAATCCATGATGGGGTGACTTATCTGGCTCTCACCAGGTTCTGTTACCCAGAATCCCTTGCAAACCTCAAACTTTGTAAAAAAAACACATTTCTGTGGTGTAAAGTTCTAGAATCTGTGTGGATCCACAAAATTCCACCCACCCCGCATTCCCCAAAGTCTTCCGAGAAAAATGGTACCTCACTTGTGTGGGTAGGCCTAGTGCCCGCAGCAGGAAACGGCCCAAAACGCAATGTGGACACACCACATTTTCACAGTGAAAACTGACCCTTTTTTGCAAAGTGCCTAGCTGTAGATTTTGAACCATAGCTCTAGCGGCACCTAGGGAAACCTAGCAAATTTATACATTTGTGAAAACTAGACACCCAGGGGAAACCAGAATGGGGTGACTTGTCTGGCTCTCACCAGGTACTGTTACCCAGAATCCCTTGCAAACCTCACACTTTGTAAAAAAAAACACATTTTCTTCACATTTCTGTGGTGGAAAGTTCTGGAATCTGCGTGGATAGACAGAATTCAACCCACCCCACATTCCACAAGGTCTTCTGAGAAAAATGGTACCTCACTTGTGTGGGTAGACCTATTGCCCGCAACAGGAAACGGCCCAAAACGCAATGTGGACACACCACATTTTCACAGTGAAAACTGACCCTTTTTTGCAAAGTGCCTAGCTGAAGATTTTGAACCCTAGGTCTGCCGGCACCTAGGGAAACCTAGCAAAGCTATACATTTTTTAAAACTAGACACCCAGGGGAATCCAGGATGGGGTGACTTGTCTGGCTCTCACCAGGGTCTGTTTCCGAGAATCCCTTGCAAACCTCACACTTTGTCAAAAAACCCACATTTTCCTCACATTTCTGTGGTGAAAAGTTCTGGAATCTGCGTGGATCCACAAAATTCATCCCACCCCGCATTCCTCAAAGTCTTCCAAGAAAAATGGTACTTTACTTGTGTGGGTAGGCCTAGTGCCCGCAACAGGAAACGGCCTAATACGCAACGTGGACACACCACATTTTCACAGTGAAAACGGACCCTTTTTTTGCAAAGTGCCTAGCTGTAGATTTTGAACCCTAGCTCTGCCCACACCTAGAGAAACCTAGCAAACCTATTCATTTTAGAAAATTAGACACCCAGGGGAATCCAGGATGGGGTGACTTGTCTGGCTCTCACCAGGTTCTGTTACCCTGAATCCCTTGCAAACCTCAAACTTTGTAAAAAAAAACACATTTTCCTCACATTTCTGTGGTGAAAAGTTCTGGAATCTGCGTGGATCCACAAAATTCATCCCAGCCCGCATTCCTCAAAGTCTTCCAAGAAAAATGGTACTTTACTTGTGTGGGTAGGCCTAGTGCCCGCGACAGGAAACGGCCTAATACGCAACGTGGACACACCACGTTTTCACAGTGAAAACTGACCCTTTTTTTGCAAAGTGCCTAGCTGTAGATTTTGAACCATAGCTCTAGCGGCACCTAGGGAAACCTAGCAAATTTATACATTTGTGAAAACTAGACACCCAGGGGAAACCAGGATGGGGTGACTTGTCTGGCTCTTACCAGGTACTGTTACCCAGAATCCCTTGCAAACCTCACACTTTGTAAAAAAAAACAAATTTTCTTCACATTTCTGTGGTGGAAAGTTCTGGAATTTGCGTGGATAGACAGAATTCAACCCACCCTGCATTCCCCAAGGTCTTCTGAGAAAAATGGTACCTCACTTGTGTGGGTAGACCTAGTGCCCGCAACAGGAAACGGGCCAAAACGCAATGTGGACACACCACATTTTCACAGTGAAAACTGACCCTTTTTTTGCAAAGTGCCTAGCTGTAGATTTTGAACCCTAGCTCTGCCGGTACCTAGGGAAACCTAGCAACCTATACATTTTTGAAAACTAGACACCCAGGGGAATCCAGGATGGGGTGACTTGTCTGGCTCGCACCAGGGTCTGTTTCCCAGAATCCCTTGCAAACCTCAAACTTTGTCAAAAAAACACATTTTCCTCACATTTCTGTGGTGAAAAGTTCTGGAATCTGTGTGGATCCACAAAATTCATCCCACCCGCATTCCTCAAAGTCTTCCAAGAAAAATGGCACTTTACTTGTGTGGGTAGGCCTAGTGCCCGCGACAGGAAACGGCCTAAAACGCAACGTGGACACACCACATTTTCACAGTGAAAGCGGACCCTTTTTTTGCAAAGTGCCTAGCTGTAGATTTTGAACCCTAGCTCTGCCCGCACCTAGAGAAACCTAGCAAACCTATTCATTTTAGAAAATTAGACACCCAGGGGAATCCAGGATGGGGTGACTTGTCTGGCTCTCACCAGGTTCTGTTACCCAGAATCCCTTGCAAACCTCAAACTTTGTAAAAAAAAACACATTTTCCTCACATTTCTGTGGCGGAAAGTTCTGGAATCTGCGTGGATCCACAAAATTCCACCCACCCTACATTCCTCAAAGTCTTCCGAGAAAAATGGTACCTCACTTGTGTGGGTAGGCCTAGTGCCCGCGACAGGAAACGGCCCAAAACCCAACGTGGACACACCACGTTTTCACAGTGAAAACTGACCCTTTTTTTGCAAAGTTCCTAGCTGTAGATTTTGAACCCTAGCTCTGCCGGCACCTATGGAAACCTAGCAAACCTATACATTTTTGAGATCTAGACACTCAGGGGAATCCAGGATGGGGTGACTTGTCTGGCTCTCACCAGGTTCTGTTACCCAGAATCCCTTGCAAACCTCAAACTTTGTAAAAAAAAAAACACATTTTCCTCAAATTTCTGTGGTGGAAAGTTCTGGAATCTGCCTGGATCCACAAAATTCAACCCACCCCACATTTCCCAAAGTCTTACGAGAAAAATGGTACCTAACTTGTGTGGGTAGGCCTAGTGCCCGTAACAGGAAATGGCCCAAAACGCAACGTGGACACACTTCATTTTTACAGTGAAAACTGACCCTTTTTTGCAAAGTGCCTAGCTGTAGATTTTGAACCCTAGCTCTGCCGGCACCTAGAGAAACCTAGCAAACATATACATTTTTGAATACTAGACACCCAGGAGAATCCATGATGGGGTGACTTATCTGGCTCTAACCAGGTTCTGTTACCCAGAATCCCTTGCAAACCTCAAACTTTGTAAAAAAAACACATTTTCCTCACATTTCTGTGGCGGAAAGTTCTGGAATCTGCGTGGATACACAAAATTCCACCCACCCTACATTCCTCAAAGTCTTCCGAGAAAAATGGTACCTCACTTGTGTGGATAGGCCTAGTGCCCGCGACAGGAAACGGCCCAAAACAGAACGTGGACACACCACATTTTCACAGTGAAAACTGACCCTTTTTTTGCAAAGTTCCTAGCTGTAGATTTTGAACCCTAGCTCTGCCGGCACCTAGGGAAACCTAGCAAACCTATACATTTTTGAGATCTAGACACTCAGGGGACTCCAGGATGGGGTGACTTGTCTGGCTCTCACCAGGTTCTGTTACCCAGAATCCCTTGCAAACCTCAAACTTTGTAAAAAAAACACATTTCTGTGGTGTAAAGTTCTAGAATCTGTGTGGATCCACAAAATTCCACCCACCCCGCATTCCCCAAAGTCTTCCGAGAAAAATGGTACCTCACTTGTGTGGGTAGGCCTAGTGCCCGCAGCAGGAAACGGCCCAAAACGCAATGTGGACACACCACATTTTCACAGTGAAAACTGACCCTTTTTGCAAAGTGCCTAGCTGTAGATTTTGAACCATAGCTCTAGCGGCACCTAGGGAAACCTAGCAAATTTATACATTTGTGAAAACTAGACACCCAGGGAAACCAGGATGGGGTGACTTGTCTGGCTCTCACCAGGTACTGTTACCCAGAATCCCTTGCAAACCTCACACTTTGTAAAAAAAAACAAATTTTCTTCACATTTCTGTGGTGGAAAGTTCTGGAATCTGCGTGGATAGACAGAATTCAACCCACCCCGCATTCCCCAAGGTCTTCTGAGAAAAATGGTACCTCACTTGTGTGGGTAGACCTAGTGCCCGCAACAGGAAACGGCCCAAAACGCAATGTGGACACACCACATTTTCACAGTGAAAACTGACCCTTTTTTTGCAAAGTGCCTAGCTGTAGATTTTGAACCCTAGCTCTGCCGGCACCTAGAGAAACCTAGCAAACATATACATTTTTGAAAACTAGACACCCAGGAGAATCCATGATGGGGTGACTTATCTGGCTCTAACCAGGTTCTGTTACCCAGAATCCCTTGCAAACCTCAAACGTTGTAAAAAAAAACACATTTTCCTCACATTTCTGTGGCGGAAAGTTCTGGAATCTGCGTGGATCCACAAAATTCCACCCACCCTACATTCCTCAAAGTCTTCCGAGAAAAATGGTACCTCACTTGTGTGGATAGGCCTAGTGCCCGCGACAGGAAACGGCCCAAAACCCAACGTGGACACACCACATTTTCACAGTGAAAACTGACCCTTTTTTTGCAAAGTTCCTAGCTGTAGATTTTGAACCCTAGCTCTGCCGGCACCTAGGGAAACCTAGCAAACCTATACATTTTTGAGATCTAGACACTCAGGGAATCCAGGATGGGGTGACTTGTCTGGCTCTCACCAGGTTCTGTTACCCAGAATCCCTTGCAAACCTCAAACTTTGTAAAAAAACACATTTCTGTGGTGTAAAGTTCTAGAATCTGTGTGGATCCACAAAATTCCACCCACCCCGCATTCCCCAAAGTCTTCCGAGAAAAATGGTACCTCACTTGTGTGGGTAGGCCTAGTGCCCGCAGCAGGAAACAGCCCAAAACGCAATGTGGACACACCACATTTTCACAGTGAAAACTGACCCTTTTTTGCAAAGTGCCTAGCTGTAGATTTTGAACCCTAGCTCTGCCGGCACCTAGGGAAACCTAGCAAACCTATACATTTTTGAAAACTAGATACCCAGGGGAATCCAGGATGGGGTGACTTGTCTGGCTCTCACCAGGTTCTGTTACCCAGAATCCCTTGCAAACCTCAAACTTTGTAAAAAAAAAAACACATTTTCCTCACATGTCTGTGGCGGAAAGTTCTGGAATCTGCGTGGATCCACAAAATTCCACCCACCCTACATTCCTCAAAGTCTTCCGAGAAAAATGGTACCTCACTTGTGTGGGTAGGCCTAGTGCCCGCAACAGGAAATGGCCCAAAACCCAACGTGGACACACTACGTTTTCACAGTGAAAACTGACCCTTTTTTTGCAAAGTTCCTAGCTGTAGATTTTGAACCCTAGCTCTGCCGGCACCTAGGGAAACCTAGCAAACCTATACATTTTTGAGATCTAGACACTCAGGGGAATCCAGGATGGGGTGACTTGTCTGGCTCTCACCAGGTTCTGTTACCAAAAATCCCTTGCAAACCTCAAACTTTGTAAAAAAAACAACACATTTTCCTCATATTTCTGTGGTGGAAAGTTCTGGAATCTGCCTGGATCCACAAAATTCAACCCACCCCACATTTCCCAAAGTCTTACGAGAAAAATGGTACCTAACTTGTGTGGGTAGGCCTAGTGCCCGTAACAGGAAATGGCCCAAAACGCAACGTGGACACACTTCATTTTTACAGTGAAAACTGACTCTTTTTTGCAAAGTGCCTAGCTGTAGATTTTGAACCCTAGCTCTGCCGGCACCTAGAGAAACCTAGCAAACATATACATTTTTGAAAACTAGACACCCAGGGGAATCCATGATGGGGTGACTTATCTGGCTCTCACCAGGTTCTGTTACCCAGAATCCCTTGCAAACCTCAAACTTTGTAAAAAAAACACATTTCTGTGGTGTAAAGTTCTAGAATCTGTGTGGATCCACAAATTTCCACCCACCCCGCATTCCCCAAAGTCTTCCGAGAAAAATGGTACCTCACTTGTGTGGGTAGGCCTAGTGCCCGCAGCAGGAAACGGCCCAAAACGCAATGTGGACACACCACATTTTCACAGTGAAAACTGACCCTTTTTTGCAAAGTGCCTAGCTGTAGATTTTGAACCATAGCTCTAGCGGCACCTAGGGAAACCTAGCAAATTTATACATTTGTGAAAACTAGACACCCAGGGGAAACCAGGATGGGGTGACTTGTCTGGCTCTCACCAGGTACTGTTACCCAGAATCCCTTGCAAACCTCACACTTTGTAAAAAAAAAAAGAAATTCTTCACATTTCTGTGGTGGAAAGTTCTGGAATCTGCGTGGATAGACAGAATTCAACCCACCCCGCATTCCCCAAGGTCTTCTGAGAAAAATGGTACCTCACTTGTGTGGGTAGACCTAGTGCCCGCAACAGGAAACGGCCCAAAACGCAATGTGGACACACCACATTTTCACAGTGAAAAGTGACCCTTTTTTTGCAAAGTGCCTAGCTGAAGATTTTGAACCCTAGGTCTGCCGGCACCTAGGGAAACCTACCAAACCTATACATTTTTGAAAACTAGACACCCAGGGGCATCCAGGATGGGGTGACTTGTCTGGCTCTCACCAGGGTCTGTTTCCGAGAATCCCTTGCAAACCACAAACTTTGTCAAAAAACCCACATTTTCCTCACATTTCTGTGGTGAAAAGTTCTGGAATCTGCATGGATCCACAAAATTCATCCCACCCCGCATTCCTCAAAGTCTTCCAAGAAAAATGGTACTTTACTTGTGTGGGTAGGCCTAGTGCCCGCGACAGGAAACGGCCTAATACGCAACGTGGACACACCACATTTTCACAGTGAAAACGGACCCTTTTTTTGCAAAGTGCCTAGCTGTAGATTTTGAACCCTAGCTCTGCCCGCACCTAGAGAAACCTAGCAAACCTATTCCTTTTAGAAAATTAGACACCCAGGGGAATCCAGGATGGGGTAACTTGTCTGGCTCTCACCAGGTTCTGTTACCCAGAATCCCTTGCAAACCTCAAACTTTGTCAAAAAAACACATTTTCCTCACATTTCTGTGGTGAAAAGTTCTGGAATCTGCGTGGATCCACAAAATTCATCCCAGCCCGCATTCCTCAAAGTCTTCCAAGAAAAATGGTACTTTACTTGTGTGGGTAGGCCTAGTGCCCGCGACAGGAAACGGCGCTAATACGCAACGTGGACACACCACGTTTTCACAGTGAAAACTGACCCTTTTTTGCAAAGTGCCTAGCTGTAGATTTTGAACCATAGCTCTAGCGGCACCTAGGGAAACCTAGCAAATTTATACATTTGTGAAAACTAGACACCCAGGGAAACCAGGATGGGGTGACTTGTCTGGCTCTTACCAGGTACTGTTACCCAGAATCCCTTGCAAACCTCACATTTTGTAAAAAAAAACAAATTTTCTTCACATTTCTGTGGTGGAAAGTTCTGGAATTTGCGTGGATAGACAGAATTCAACCCACCCTGCATTCCCCAAGGTCTTCTGAGAAAAATGGTACCTCACTTGTGTGGGTAGACCTAGTGCCCGCAACAGGAAACGGCCCAAAACGCAATGTGGACACACCACATTTTCACAGTGAAAACTGACCCTTTTTTTGCAAAGTGCCTAGCTGTAGATTTTGAACCCTAGCTCTGCCGGCACCTAGGGAAACCTAGCAAACCTATACATTTTTGAAAACTAGACACCCAGGGGAATCCAGGATGGGGTGACTTGTCTGGCTCTCACCAGGGTCTGTTTCCCAGAATCCCTTGCAAACCTCAAACTTTGTAAAAAAAAAACACATTTTCCTCACATTTCTGTGGTGAAAAGTTCTGGAATCTGCGTGGATCCACAAAATTCATCCCACCCCGCATTCCTCAAAGTCTTCCAAGAAAAATGGCACTTTACATGTGTGGGTAGGCCTAGTGCCCGCGACAGGAAACGGCCTAAAACGCAACGTGGACAAACCACATTTTCACAGTGAAAACGGACCCTTTTTTTGCAAAGTGCCTAGCTGTAGATTTTGAACCCTAGCTCTGCCCGCACCTAGAGAAACCTAGCAAACCTATTCATTTTAGAAAATTAGACACCCAGGGGAATCCAGGATGGGGTGACTTGTCTGACTCTCACCAGGTTCTGTTACCCAGAATCCCTTGCAAACCTCAAACTTTGTCAAAAAAAACACATTTTCCTCACATTTCTGTGGCGGAAAGTTCTGGAATCTGCGTGGATCCACAAAATTCCACCCACCCTACATTCCTCAAAGTATTCCGAGAAAAATGGTACCTCACTTGTGTGGGTAGGCCTAGTGCCCGAGACAGGAAACGGCCCAAAACCCAATGTGGACACACCACGTTTTCACAGTGAAAACTGACCCTTTTTTTGCAAAGTTCCTAGCTGTAGATTTTGAACCCTAGCTCTGCCGGCACCTAGGGAAACCTAGCAAACCAATACATTTTTGAGATCTAGACACTCAGGGGAATCCAGGATGGGGTGACTTGTCTGGCTCTCACCAGGTTCTGTTACCCAGAATCCCTTGCAAACCTCAAACTTTGTAAAAAAAAACACATTTTCCTCATATTTCTGTGGTGGAAAGTTCTGGAATCTGCCTGGATCCACAAAATTCAACCCACCCCACATTTCCCAAAGTCTTACGAGAAAAATGGTACCTAACTTGTGTGGGTAGGCCTAGTGCCCGTAACAGGAAATGGCCCAAAACGCAATGTGGACACACTTCATTTTTACAGTGAAAACTGACCCTTTTTTGCAAAGTGCCTAGCTGTAGATTTTGAACCGTAGCTCTGCCGGCACCTAGAGAAACCTAGCAAACATATACATTTTTGAAAACTAGACACCCAGGGGAATCCATGATGGGGTGACTTATCTGGCTCTCACCAGGTTCTGTTACCCAGAATCCCTTGCAAACCTCAAACTTTGTAAAAAAAACACATTTCTGTGGTGTTAAATTCTAGAATCTGTGTGGATCCACAAAATTCCACCCACCCCGCATTCCCCAAAGTCTTCCGAGAAAAGTGGGTAGGCCTAGTGCCCGCAGCAGGAAACGGCCCAAAACGCAATGTGGACACACCACATTTTCACAGTGAAAACTGACCCTTTTTTTGCAAAGTGCCTAGCTGTAGATTTTGAACCATAGCTCTAGCGGCACCTAGGAAACCTAGCAAATTTATACATTTGTGAAAACTAGACACCCAGGGGAAACCAGGATGGGGTGACTTGTCTGGCTCTCACCAGGTACTGTTACCCAGAATCCATTGCAAACCTCACACTTTGTCAAAAAAAACAAATTTTCTTCACATTTCTGTGGTGGAAAGTTCTGGAATCTGCGTGGATAGACAGAATTCAACCCACCCCGCATTCCCCAAGGTCTTCTGAGAAAAATGGTACCTCACTTGTGTGGGTAGACCTAGTGCCCGCAACAGGAAATGGCCCAAAACGCAATGTGGACACACCACATTTTCACAGTGAAAACTGACCCTTTTTTTGCAAAGTGCCTAGCTGAAGATTTTGAACCCTAGCTCTGCCGGCACCTAGGGAAACCTACCAAACCTATACATTTTTGAAAACTAGACACCCAGGGGCATCCAGGATGGGGTGACTTGTCTGGCTCTCACCAGGGTCTGTTTCCCAGAATCCCTTGCAAACCTCAAACTTTGTCAAAAAACCCACATTTTCCTCACATTTCTGTGGTGAAAAGTTCTGGAATCTGCGTGGATCCACAAAATTCATCCCACCCCGCATTCCTCAAAGTCTTCCAAGAAAAATGGTACTTTACTTGTGTGGGTAGGCCTAGTGCCCGCGACAGGAAACAGCCTAATACGCAACGTGGACACACCACATTTTCACAGTGAAAACGGACCCTTTTTTTGCAAAGTGCCTAGCTGTAGATTTTGAACCCTAGCTCTGCCCGCACCTAGAGAAACCTAGCAAACCTATTCATTTTAGAAAATTAGACACCCAGGGGAATCCAGGATGGGGTGACTTGTCTGGCTCTCACCAGGTTCTGTTACCCAGAATCCCTTGCAAACCTCAAACTTTGTAAAAAAAACACATTTTCCTCACATTTCTGTGGTGAAAAGTTCTGGAATCTGCGTGGATCCACAAAATTCATCCCACCCCGCATTCCTCAAAGTCTTCCAAGAAAAATGGTACTTTACTTGTGTGGGTAGGCCTAGTGCCCGCGACAGGAAACGGCCTAATACGCAACGTCACATTTTCACAGTGAAAACTGACCCTTTTTTTTGCAAAGTTCCTAGCTGTAGATTTTGAACCCTAGCTCTGCCGGCACCAAGGGAAACCTAGCAAACCTATACATTTTTGAGATCTAGACACTCAGGGGAATCCAGGATGGGGTGACTTGTCTGGCTCTCACCAGGTTCTGTTACCCAGAATCCCTTGCAAACCTCAAACTTTGTAAAAAAACACATTTTCCTCATATTTCTGTGGTGGAAAGTTCTGGAATCTGCCTGGATCCACAAAATTCAACCCACCCCACATTTCCCAAAGTCTTACGAGAAAAATGGTACCTAACTTGTGTGGGTAGGCCTAGTGCCCGTAACAGGAAATGGCCCAAAACGCAATGTGGACACACCACACTTTCACAGTGAAAACAGTCCCTTTTTTTGCAAAGTACCTAGCTGTAGATTTTGAACCCTAGCTCTGCCGGCACCTAGGGAAACCTAGCAAACCTATACATTTTTAAAAACTAGACCCCCAGGGGATTGCAGGATGGGGTGACTTGTCTGTCTCTCACCAGGTTCTGTTACCCAGAATCCCTTGCAAACCTCAAACTTTGTAAAAAAAACACATTTTCCTCACATTTCTGTGGTGAAAAGTTCTGGAAACTGCGTGGATCCTCCAAAGTTTTTCTACCCAGAATTCCCTGCAAACCTCAAATTTAGCTGAAAAAATCACTTTTTTCTCAAATTTCTATGTGGAAAAGTTCTGGAATCTGCATGGATCCACAAATTTCCTACCACTCAGTGTTCCCCCAGGTCTCCCGATAAAAATGGTATCTCACTCGCGTGGGTGGGTCAAGTACCCCCGACCGGCAAAGCCCAAAACGTATTGAGGAGACATCAAAATTACCTATCACAAAACAACCTGGTTTTGCAAGGGGGTCACCTGGGTTTTTGGCCCTGGGCTCGGCGGCCATCTTGGGAAACTACCAAACCCACACATTTCTGAAAACTAGACACCCGGGGGAGTCCAGCGAGGTATGGCTTGCGTGGATCCCCCAACGTTCCTACCCAGAATCCCCTGCAAACCTCAAATTTAGCTGGAAAAAAACACATTTTCCACATATTTTTGTGTGGAATCACTGAGCCAACACAAATGTCCTACGCCACAGCGTTCCCCTCAGTCTCCCGAGTAAAATGATACCTCACATGTGTGGGTGTCTAATGCAGAATTGGCTAAAAATGTAATTTAAAAAAATGTAGCGCTTAGAATTCTCGGTGCTATACCCTTAATCCCTATGTTTTTGGCTCTTCCCAGCCACAGGCCCTTGCCCCACCCACACAAGTGAGGTATCATTTTACTTGGGAGACTGAGGGGAACGCTGTGGGGTAGGACATTTGTGCCGACATGGTGATTCCACACAAAATGTTGTGGAAAATGTGTTTTTTTCAGCTAAATTTGAGGTTTGCAGGGGATTCTGGATAGGAAAAAGTTTTCAAAAATGTATAGGTTTGCTAGGTTTCCCTAGGTGCCGGCAGAGCTAGGGTTCAAAATCTGCAGCTAGGCACTTTGCAAAAAAGGGTCAGTTTTTACTGTGAAAATGTGGTGTGTCCACATTGCGTTTTGGGCCTTTTCCTGTCGCAGGAACTTTCCAACACAGAAATGTGAGGAAAATGAGTTTTTTTTAAAAATATTTGAGGTTTGCAAGGGATTCTGGGTAACAGAACCTGGTGAGAGCCAGACAAGTCACCCCATCCTGGATTCCCCTGGGTGTCTAGTTTTCTAAAATTTATAGGGTTACTAGGTTTCCCTAGGTGCCGGCAGAGCTAGGGTTCCAAATCTACAGCTCGGCACTTTGCAAAAAAAGGGTCCGTTTTCACTGTAAAAATGTGGTGTCCACTTTGCGTTTTGGGCCGTTTCCTGTTGCGGGCACTAGGCTTACCCACACAAGTGAGGTATCATTTTTATTGAAAGACTTTGGGGAATGCGGGGTGGGAGGAATTTTGTGGATCCACGCAGATTCCAGAACTTTCCATCACAGAAATGTGAGTAAAATGTGTTTTTTTCTTTTTACAAACTTTGAGGTTTGCAAGGGATTCTGGATAACAGAACCTGGTGAGAGCCAGACAAGTCACCCCATCCTGGATTCCGCTGGGTGTCTAGCTATCAAAAATGTATAGGTTTGCTAGGTTTCCCTAGGTGCCGGAAGAGCTAGAGTTCAAAATCTACAGCTAGGCACTTTGCAAACAAAGGGTCAGTTTTCACTGTAAAAATTTGGTGTGTCCACATTGCGTTTTGGGCCGTTTCCTGTTGCGGGCACTAAGCCTACCCACACAAGTGAGGTACCATTTTTCTCGGAAGACTTTGGGGAATGCGGGGTGGGTGGAATTTTGTGCATCCACGCAGATTCCAGAACTTTCCACCACAGAAATGTGAGGATAATGTGTTTTTTTTAACTAAGTTTGAGGTTTGCAAGGGATTCTGGGTAACAGAACCTGGTGAGAGGCACACAAGTCACACCATCCTGGACTCCCCTTGGTGTCTAGTTTTCAGAAATGTAGAGGTTTGCTAGGTTTCCCTATGTGCCGGATCCGCTAGGGCCCAAAATCCACAGGTAGGCACATTGCTAAAAACAAATCTGTGCCTAGTGGGAATTGGGGGCATTGGTATGCCCATTCTGGGCAGCCCCCACCCCCACGCATAAAAACAGCCAGCATAATCGCTGGTGCCTAGTGACACTCTGACGCCCCCTGGGGGGTCAGATCATGGGCTACTGCCCCCATCTATCTCCTGGGGGGGCAGAAAGACTGTTGCATTTTAGGGGGTGGTGTGGGCATTGGCATGCCCATTCTGGGCAGCCCATTCCCCTGAATTAAAAAATATATATTCCCTGATGCCTATTGGGCTTTTTGCCCCCTCTGGAGGCAGATAAGGGGCTTTTGCCCCTATCTGCCTCCGGGGGTGGCAGAAAGACTTTGGCAATTTCTTTTGGGGTGGGGGCATTGGCATGCCAATTCTGGGCAGCCCCGCCCCGAACTTTGAAAAAAAAAATCCCTGGTGCCAAGTGGGCTTTCTGCCCCCCCGGGGGGCAGATAAGGGGCTATTGCCCCATCTGCCTCCCGGGGGGGGGCAGAAAGACTCTAGCATTTTTTTTTGGGTGGGGGCATTGGCATGCCCATTCTCGGCAGCCCCCACCCCTACGAATATATATAATAAAAAAATCCCTGGGGCCTCGGGGGGCAGATCAGGGGCTACTGCCCCCATCTGCCTCCTGGGGGGGCAGAAAGACTGTGGCATTTTTGGGGGGGTGGGGGCATTGGCATGCCCATTCTGAGCAGCCCCCGCCCCGAACTTTTGAACAAAAAAAATCCCTGGTGCCTAGTTGGCTCTCTGCCCCCCACCGGGGGGCAAATAAGGGGCTTTTGCCCCATCTGCCTCCTGGGGGGGCAGAAAGTCTTATGCCTTCTTTAGGGGGGCAGGATGGGGGCATTGGCATGCCCATTCTGGGTAGCCCCCACCCCTGGCAGAAATAAAAATCCCTGGCACCTAGGGTGCTTTCTGCAAAATTTTATGGGGGAAGTAAAGGCCCTTGCCCAAGGGGCCGCTCCCCCCTCCCTGGTGGTTAGTGGGTGGATCCCTGCTGGGTGATCGCCCTCCTGGGGCGATCCCCCAGCAGGGATCCACTAGGGAAGGGTACCATTGGAAAGGGGAGATTCTCCCCTTTCCAACGATACCTCTCCCATGTTTTTCGGTGCTCGGGGGGCTGAGATAGCCCCACAAGCACCGAAACTGTGAAACTGAAACTAAGTTTGTTTCGTTTTCATTGTAATGACGACAGCGTGCCATGCGCGTGATCGTCATTACAATGAAAACCTTAACCATGCTTTTGGAGGTTGGGGAAGCTCATCCCCACCTCCCAAAGCAACAAAAAAAAATGGGAAATCCCTCTGCTGTTTACAGCAGAGAGCTTTTTTTAAAGTGTGCTCATGACGGAATGGTTCCGTCATGAGCACACTTGCACTTATGCTCATGACGGAACCATTCCGTCATGAGCATGGAAGGGGTTAATTTTAGAAATAATGCTAATCACTTTCTAGGATCACTAGTTTAAACCTTACAGTTCAGAGTATCAGATGTTCATGTCCTCCACGCTACCTAATCAGTACTGTTGATAGTACTGTCTTGTCCTTCAACCTGCAGGAGGAAATTCCTTTAGGTGCTTGTACTCTTAATATTTTCTGTTCTGTGATAAATCTTGAGCTGCAAGGCAAGAATTATTTTTCTGTCTGTTTGATGAGCAGCGAGCTATGCATGCTGATGTCCCACATACTGAAAGTGAAAGCAGCCGGGGCCTTTATGCTCCGACAGCATTCACTGTGATTGGTGCTCAGGGGCACACCACAGCTCCCTGAGCACCAGTTACCATGGGAGAAGTGCCATTAGTAAGGAGAGAATGCTCCCTTTCCAAGGACACCTCTCCCTAGTTGATCCACACTCAAAGATCACCACGGGAGGGCAGTCCCCAAGCATGGATCCACCACTAGTCAGCAGGATGGAGTGAAGAGGGTGAGTGATCCCCAAGTATGACCAGGACCTGCCCCTAATAATAATGGCATTTTCAGTCTTTCTGCCCCATGGGGTGGGTGATTGGGGTTTACCCCCAAATTGCCTCCCAGTGGGAACAGAATGAAGGTTTTAAAAAAAAGAAAAGGGTGGGGAACCATTGGGGGAAGACTGGTGGGCTTTACTCACAAAAAATGGCAGAAAGCTGTGTAGATATGAGGGTAGAGGGTAGATTATATAAAGATGGGGTAGGGGCTAACCCATCCTAGAATTGGGCCTGGATGAGTCACCTCTAAAGCCCCCATCATATTTGCTGCCCCCTGAGTGAAACAGATTGGGGATTTAACCCCAATTAGCCCCCAGCACACAGAAAGCCTTCTAGACTAAGGGCTTAATGACGAGTCTGGTGGTGGAGGCGTGGCAGCATCCCGACCGCCCTATTATGATTAGGGCATTCGGACTGCCATTGCCCAGCCACAGCGGGCAGGAGGCATCAATATGCTTGGCGGGACCACCACGGTCAAGCACATTATGAGTTTTCTCTCCACTGACACTGTCATGAGGGTCCTACACCATGAACACCGTGGTGAAGAGGAAACAAAGGGGGGTCTGCAGGGCCCCCTATGCCTCCTCCACATGTGGAGGAATACAGAGGGGCAAACATTGTACCCCCTGTCTGCATGCATCCCAGTTCCTGCATGGCATGGACTTTTCAGTCCATGCCATGCAGGAACTGTTTTTGGTGTTCCCATTGTAGTGCCTTCAGGGCACCGCCGTGGGAACGCCAAAAAAAGCCTGCCAGACAGGAGGAAACTCCTAATCTGCAGGTGGCCTGACCACAGCTTTGGCGGTGTGGTGGCAGGGCAGACCCAGTGCTGCAGCGCCAAAGTCATAATCAGGCCCTAATAAGGTTTTTTATGTTTTTAAACAAAAGACCATTAAAAAAAAGACCAAAAGAATGGGGTGGTGAAGGCCCATCCTGGCATTGAGCCAGACCACCATCCATAAGTCCCAATCCGTTTACCCCCAAACTACCCTCCCTGAGGGCAAAAAAAAAGTTATGGTTAGGACCGTGTTTCCATAGGAAATAGATTTTTGGTTTGCTAATAACTTTGGTGGAGATCGACAAATCTTCACAAAACGTTCCAAAAAACAGCTTTACCTAAGCCTGCTTTTTCTTCGAAAGGTTTGGAGTGAACAGTCAAGTGGGGGCCAAATAAAGGGGGGTCCAAATACACAGTTTCACCGTGCAATTTTCAATAGAAAAGTTGAACAGTGATATAACTCGCTCCCCCGCCATGCACAGTCTTGTTACCAATGATTTAATATTCAAATGTTGCAGTGCTGTTAACAATGATTTCATAGACCCTTTCATGTGTGATGTAATATGTGAGGTAATAAGCAATGCACAGCAAGGGTGTGATTTATAGCTACTTTAGGGCACGAGTTAAAGACACTTGAGATAACGATAAATGGTGAAATTCAGTAGTTTTGTTAGTTGAAAATGGTAAGTTTTAACTGACATTTTCACCTAACTATAATGTCCCTTTAACCTCTATATTTTCTGTGACTATTTAAGGTTTTTGTAATGTAACGTAAGACAGTATTACAATTCCTAACTATAAAGACCCTTTAACCTCTGCTTTTTTTAGTGAATTTCTAGTGTTTATGTTGATTCACCCCATCTGCCTATGCAGGGCAGAAGGTCCACTGGAGGCAAAGATGCCAGGAGTAAATAAAATAAAAATAAGGAGGGGCTGATTCATTCTAGCAAGGAGCTTGTCCCCCACATCTAAGACGCCACCAGTCTCTCTGCTTCCTGGGGGAGCAGATTGGGTCATTTACCTGAATCCTTCACTCAGGGTGCAGAAAGGCCACTAGATGCCAGGCACAATTTGTTTTAAAGAAAAAATGGGGTGGGACAGCTCCTCCTGACATCAGGCCATGCCTCCACCCAAACAGCCCCAACAGTCTTTCGGTCATCCAGGGGCATAAAGCTTGAAAACAGCAGTGATCAACATGGCAAGCCAGAGGAAATTTGGTAGTCAGTGTAGAATGGCTTGCAAGGATCACAGCAAGGTATCTTCAGAACTCCCTGCAAATGTCTAAGTACATATCAAAAAAGACTTTTTTTGCCATATTTATGTGACTGAAATATTGGGCACTTCCAGCAAATGGATTAAATCTTACTACCTCGTATTGTCGCACTTCCCCCGATCGAAATTGAATTGAATTGAAATTAAATTGAAAATAGATTTATCAGAGCGCACAAATACCCGAAGTCATCAAGGAGCTAAAGATTTAGTAATTCGATGAGAAATGGACTAGAGGAAACTCTCATGTTCGTATCTATGGAGTTACAAAGTAAAACGCCAAGTTTTCAGTACTTTCATAAAGGAAACAAAGGTCTTCAGCTTAGAAACCTGATGAGGAAGAGAATTTCCTAGCATGGCTGTGGCAACTGAGAAGGCTCGATCTCCCCATCTTGCCTTCCGGAATTTGGGTACAACTGCCAAATTTCGGTTTGCCGAGCTAAGTTGTCTGGTGAGGACATTCCACCGGATCACAGATCTCATTGCTCCCTGACCTGATCTATATAGAGCCTAGTGAGCAAGGCACAAGGCTTTGAACTTAATGCACTTTTCTACTGGTAACCAGTGCAACGTGATTTGTTCAGCTTAGTCTGACTGGTGCTCAGAGTTCTAAAGAATCACTCTAGCAGCAGAATTTTGTACTGTTTGAAGCTTGGTTAAATCCAACTTATTTATGCCAAAATATAGTGCATTACAGTAGTCAAACCTAGACGATATGAGAGCCAATGCCACTTGTTTATGCGCCGATCTAGGAATGAAAAGAAACATTTTACGTAGGATTCTAATGATGCCAAAGCAGGGGGAAATAGTGTGATTGACCTGTCAGTCAAAAGCCAGATTTGTGTCCATGATCACTCCTAGATTTTTTGCTGAGTTAGTGGGGATTGGCAGTGATCCCAGCATCTCTGTTCACCAGTTAGTGTTCCAGATATATGACTGATTGCTGGAAATTAGGACCTCCATCTTGTCTCCATTTAATTTTAAACAGCTATCTCTCATCCACTTAGCTACTGTCTTCATACAGTTGTTAAAGTTGGCTGAGATAGATTCATTGTCTTTAGCAATGAAGACAAAAATGTGTGTATCATTGGCGTATGAGAGTGCTTGTAGCCCAAAAAATCCTTATTAGTTTCTCCAGTAGGGATACGGATAGATTGAATAACGTAGGACTCAGGGAAGATCCCTGCAGAACCCCACAGGCAAGGCAAAGGAGTTTGACATTAATTGGTTAATAGTAAAATCTATGATCTGCCTCTAAGAAAGGATCTTATCAGATCTAGTACTGTGCCTTTAATACCTAGCCCCTGAAGTCGACCTATCGAAATGGAAGTGGAGATGGGTTCATTGTCTGCGGACAGGTCCAATAGGATCAGTACTGCTGCCTGATCCATATCAACCATTGATCTGATACTGTCCTCTGCCACAACCAGTGCCAAATCCGTACCATGGTTGCTCCTAAATCCAAACTAAGAGACATCTAAAAAATCCTGCTTCTCAATATGTGACATGAGCTGTACATCTAAATGTTTTTCTAAGATTTTCACGGGTACAGGGAGGAGGGAAATGGGATAATAGTTTTTAAATTACTGGTGTCCAGATTAGGCTTTTTTGGAAGAGGCCTAACTGCTGCTTTTTTCCACAAACATGGATAGCATCTTGTATTAATGACTTTTTTCATAACAGTAGTCAGGGTAGGAGCAATGTTATTGGCTACTAAACCAATTATATTTGGGAGACACGGCTCAAAAGAGGACCCTGATTTTATATTGTGGGGATGAAGTTCCATTTGTTCTACGGTCATTGGTGTAAAGGATGTGAGATTAGCTGTAAGCATCCCTATTTCATCTTTGAGCTCTGGAGCATTCAGATCAGCCTGTAGAGTTGACTGTAGATACGTACGTACTTCATTTGAAGGGGGCTCAAATTCCCTGTTAATCATGAGAATTTTAGTTTGAAAATAATATGCCAGTTTGTTACAAATGTCCTGGGCTCTCTCTACATTGATAGGGTCTTTGGTGCCTCCCATGTGTGGGTTAGCCTCCATGACAAAGGAGTGTATTCAAACTGTAACCATGTGTAGATCTCATTGACACCACATTCACTTCACACAGTTCAAGGTTTTATTGGGAGAAGTGTGTCAATGCTGGGTGATGGGATGTTTGGAAAATCAGCAGCATGACAAAATATGGTGAGCACAAATATTGTTTGATTTGAATATTGAGGAAAAAATGTTGTTTACCAATATATTGTGTTTCTATGTTTATAATAGAAATGACAAAACTATTGGGCCTGATTCATAAAGGTAAGTTACGCTGTTAAGTAAGTTAAGCAAATATACCACTTTCCGTATTCACAAAACATACTACTTTCGGTATTCACAAACATTCAGTGTAAGCTTATCACAAAAGTTTAAGTTTCATGTCTCCACCCCAGTGTAATGCAATTGGCTCACTCTTGTGTGGGTGAGTGACGTCCCTCCCTAACCCTCTCTCGAGCCCTCCCTAACCCCCTCTAACTCCTCCCTATTCCCATCCCCTTAAGACTGCCCCTTTTCTCGCCCACTCGCCTGTATCCCTCCCACATTTAGTACTAAAACCTATACTTACACGTACCCCAAAGTCGAGGCAGAGAACTCTGCAAATATATGTATAGGTAAAACTTACACTGAAGGGCCGATTACGATGTCGTGCGGAAAGCCTCTGACCGACAGTCAGATTCCCCTAGACCGTGTCGGAACCCATCCTCCCGAAACATTTCTGACCGACCGGTTACGATGCTCGTGGCCGGAAGGGAAAACGTTCGGTCATTCTGAATCGGTTCCAACCGGCACTCAGAGAATCCGAGTCAGTTGGAGCCAATTCGCACAGCTCTATGGACAGAGTTTCAGACCGACTGATTACGATGTCGAATTCTGACTGCATTTCCGAGTCAGTCTGTCTAACATGAAAAGGATGTCGGAAAGTGATTTTGGGGGCCCCTAGCAGGCCCCCCTTCCTCCTGAGGCCTCCGGTTGGGGGCTGTGGGGGTACCCACGGGACCCCCCTGTAAAACCATGCACTGTGTGGCAGGCACCATGGGGTCCCTGGGACAGGGTGCAAGGTTTTCCGGAGATACCCATTTTCCCCATAGGAGACTGTGTTGTCGGTGGGAACACAGACTCCCATAGATGTCAATGGGAGTCCTTCCGAACGGTGTTAGGAAACATCGTAATCGGTTGTGCGGAACCACCCATTGCGAATCGGTCTGAACCGAATCCGACAAGGAGTCGGACAGACTGTTTCTGCACGACATCGTAATTGTCCACTTAGTAATACGTTTATTATGATGTTTTGTAGTGCTGCAACATGTAGTACTAAGTGCAGTTTGTGACTCAGGCCCAGCGTCTCAAAAATATAGTGGAAGAAAATATCAGCTAAACAAAGGTAAGAATATCATTGTTTTTAATAAATATTGACTTTAAAGTAATTTATTTTAAAATAGTTAATTAGTTAAAAATAATATCAAGTAAAATAAATAGTTTTAATTGTTTATTTATGCATATATATTATTTAATATATACTTAAAAATAACATAACTAAACAATGTTTTAAATATTCACTGTAAAATAAAATGAAAATAAGCAACCATATATAAAACCAACAAAAATATGTAACCTAATTTAAATATTAAAATATATATAGAACAATTGTTTTATTTAATACATTACACTGACTATACACATGAAATAGATGCTTCTTTTTAATAAAATGTAATAACTATATTTTAACAACTTAAAACATTTACAAAAATATTAACATAAACAGATAAAATTAAAATGCATATATTCAAAGAATATACATTAAAATGATTCAATATAAATAATATTTCCAAAACATGCTTCATGAAAATTATGTAAACATTTTAAAAATCAAAACATTTGAACATAAAAACAGTTAAAACTAAACAACAATATCAAAAATACTATAAGTCCACTATAGCCAATATTATGGAAGCTGTTGGATTCCAGATTGGTTTGATTAACTATTCCCACTCCAATTTACACAACATTAGGGAAGGTTCTGGACTTCGAATGGGTTAGATTTATTATTACCCCTCCAATCTAAGCAACAGTAGGAAAAGCATTGATCTTTGGCGGGGTTATACTTTTTATCCCTACTCCAAACTAATCAACAGTATGGAAAGCTTTGGATCTCGGAAGGGTACAGTTTCTATTGCCACTCCAATCTAAGCAATATTAGGGAAAGTGCTGGCCTTCAGAGTGGTTAGATTTATTATTTCCAATCCAATCAAAGGAACAATAGGGAAAGTGTTGGATTTCAGAGAGGTTATATTTACTATTCTCACTCCAATGTATACAACAGTAGGGAAAGTGTTGGACTTCGGAGGGGATACATTTAATATTCTCACTCCAGTCTAAACAACAGTAGAGAAAGTGTTGGACTTCAGAGGGGTTAGAGAAACTATCTCCCCTCCAAAACATGAAAAAGCAGGGAAAGTGAGGAACTTTGGAAGGATTACACATACCATTCCATCTCATATTTTTTCCGAGAACACATTTAAATGCCAATAACAATGATACATTTTTAAATCATAATTTATTTAGAAAATGCATACACTATAAACATAAAACCATTAAATAATTTAAAATAATTAAAAAATTGAATTAACCAAGATTAAATTCCCTTCTCTCTCTACAACTCAAACAATACATAAACACCAAAAAAAAAAAAATATTTAAATGAAAATATTACTTGATAAAAACAAATAAAAGAAAAGAAATTAACTACATTGTACAAAATATCAGTATGAAAACATGTAGCAATAAATGTAATAAATAATTCAAATAAAAGAAATAATTTAAATATAAATAACTGAAATGTATATATAATTAACTAACATTTAAAACAATGATTAAGACTAACAATTAATTAAAGCATATCATTTCAATAACTTAACACCCTATGACTCTACTGACCCAACAAACCATTATAAAAAATATTAATTACAAAAAGGATAACAATGAAAATATACATTATAATCTATAACAATCAACTTAAACAAAATAACTAAGCAATTAGATACTTAGGAGCCGACTACGATGCGGCCTGTAAAGGTTCCGACCGACGGTCATTCCGGCTGGCTTACGAAAGGCTAATGGAGCCTGTCGGACAGTCGGTGCCGGCCCATAATCCCAAAGGGCGGGCCTTTCCACTCTTTGGATTACGATGCACGCTTTCCGACATAGTTTCCATGCCGGCCTGTCCGACATGGAAACCATGTTGGAAAGAGTGTTTAGGGACCCCCAGCAGGGCCTCCTTGGGTGCGGGGCCTCCGGTTAGGGGCCAAGGTGGCACCTATGATGACGCCTGTAGATCCCTGCACCCCGTGGCAGGCACCTTGAGGTGCCTGCCACGGGGTGCAGGGATGAAACACACCTCCCATTTTCCTATGGGAGCATGTATTACGGCCGGTTTACGGCCCGAATGCATGCTCCCATAGGGAAATGCAGGAATGCGACCCAACAGTGTTCGGTCGGATCCTAATGAGGCGGCCGGGACTGCCGACCAGAGATCAGTCGGTCCCAGGACCGAGTCGGTGTCGGGCGGAAGCAATTCCGCCCGACATCGAAATAGGCCCCTATATTTACAATAAAAATGAATTAACATAGAAATTAACATAGAAATGAAATTGTCAACTAATTAACTTCCCTCCTTTTTCCATTGCACACTCAACAACCCACTTCTAAAATATAAATTGATAACCTGGATTTAAAAATAAAAATAAAAAATACAATTACTAAATTAAACTTATAAATAATCAATACAATACTTATTTAATAATACAAATATAATTAAAATTAAAATGTAATTGTAATTTATCTAACTTCCCTATTTCCCTACAAACTTAACATCACACTACTACATTATAAATTGCTAATTAAATTACAATTTAAAAAATACATTTAAAATTCCATCCTATGGCCCGATGGCAATTGCGGTCAGTCAGACCGCCGACTGCTACTGCGGCAGATAAGAGACTGCCCGACAAACAGGTGGTGGTCTGACTGCCGCACTTCGATGCGACCGCCGGGCTGGCTGTCGCAAAGCTGTCTGAACCGCGGCGGTGGCATGCTGCGGCCAATGAAAATGGCCGCAGCACATGCCGCCGCTTTGCAGCACCACCAGCAGGTCCATGCACTATGTACCATGTACCATGCAGTGCATGGCACACGTATTGAGGTGAGTGGGGGCACTACATGTGCCTCCATGGGCACTTCTTAGTGCCTTACACTGCCAGGGAGCCCTGTTTGGGGCCCTCATATCAATTTCCGACAGCCTTTTCATGGTAGTGTCCTGCCATGAAAAGGCTGTTGAAAAAGGATATCTAAATCCCGACGGCAGTGCCTGGCTCGGCACCACCGCCATTCAGGGCCATGACTCAGATTGCCACCCGCGTCGGGTTCAGAGATCCTGGTGGAGGCGGTGGTGTGGACTCCGACTGCCGTGGTCCGACCGCCAGCATCATAATGCTACGGTTGTCGTACCGCCACCAACGGTCTGTCGGCACCAATCCGACTGCCATCGTAATCAGCCCCTATATTTTAAACATTTATAAAAATTATACTAACACCAAAAATGATTATACCAACTAATATAGCAAACTAATAAAAAAGCTATATTACTTCTATAGTAAAGTAAATCATATTAAATCCAATATTCCTAAATAAATAGTATTATATGCCAAACATACCGATACTCTTTCCCCAATATATTTTGGATGTTACAATATTCATACAATATTTTTACTTTGATATTTGTCAGGAACTCAAAGAAAAGGGTTTTACATTGAAAGGTGACCTTTAACTTTATTGGTTAAAGTAACATATAGGAAAGGTTCAAGACATATAACATCTTTGATTCTCTCAAATGATTTCTTCAATCCACTGTACTTGTTGTGTAAAGTCTAATATGCAAAATGTCAAGAGGATCTTATCTCTATATGAGTAATTCAAGATTTTTTCTGTTATCGATATGGGTGGAGGCCCAGGTGTTGGTTTCTCTGTGAGTGGTCTGTGTGCCTTTTCGGTCATGAAGTATACAGAAAGCATAACTTCTTGTACAGGGCTTCAAATGCCCGTCTCAAGGACATTTTGGGGTTGTGTGCATTTTGCACCTTCTGGGAATACAGCAAATCACAGGTTACCAAGGAGGGCATGTCCTTTGGTATCCTGCACCTGATCTGTTAAGTCGCATAATATGGCAATCAGGTTGTCTGCTTTCTCCTGCAAAATTTAACTGAATGTTTAAGGTCTGAGAATCGTTTTCTGTTCCTCTGCTTACATAATCTACTGTGCTAATTAAGTCTTATCGCAGTAGGATGATTTCTCTGACCAGTTCACCTATCTAAGGGCCAGATTATGCCCGTTGGTGGTGGTAAGACTGCCGACAGCCCTTTGGTCCGACCGCTGTATAAATATACTTTCGGTCGGACCCACAGATGTCAGACACAGGACTGCCAGTTCTGCCAGCTCTTCCAGGATCACAGATCCTGACGGGGTGGTGGTCAGAGGAGTGTACCAGAATGGTGGAGGTGCAGAGGCAGGCACTGCTGTCAGGATAATGATATCTATTTATGACAGCCTTTTTATGGAGGGAACCCTGCCCCAACAGGGGGGCAGGGGGACCCAAACAGAGCCAATGAAAAGTAGCCCTGGTAGCACATGCAGTGCCCCCATTCACCTCCGTGCACGGTGTGCCATGCACGACATGGTGCATGGCACATGGACATGCAGGAGGTGCTGCATGCAGAGGCATGTGCTGCTGCCTTATGCCACAACCACAGCATGCCCCTGCCATGGTACCGCCGCCTTTCTGACTGCCAGCCCGGTGGTCGAATCAAAATAAGGCAGTCAGACTGTTGCATGCTTGTTGGGCGGTCTCCAGACCGCTGCTAAAGCAGCTGGGTGGCCGCCCGCCCGACATCATAATCAGGCACTTCATTTCCAGAGCAGTTCGCATGCCTTGACCACTTCTAATATTGCACTGATATCCTTGGATGAGGAAATGGTGCTCCATTCCTTACTTATTTGAGATGTTGCATCTCATTGAGACTCAGAATTGCAATGTTCATTTCTGGTACTGAACTTATGGTATTCAGACAAAATATCAAGTAAAAAATATCGAAATGCAGAAATATCAAGTTTTTAATATTGTGATCCACAAATATCGTGATGCAGGAATACCGTATCGATGTCAAAAATATCTGTTTTTAATATTGTTCACAAAAACATCTCTGTTGTTAATATCGATGTCAAAAATATCTATGTTGCTAGTATCATTTACAAAAATATTGTTGTTAATAATATAGTTTTTTAATTATCTTTATGTATTTTAGTATATGTTTTAATTGTATGTGTTATAAATTAATTATAATTAATCAATAATTAATTTTAAATTAATTATTTAATTGATAACTATGTAATTTGTGTAATTAATTTATTTTTTAAGTTATGTTTTAGGTGCGGGTTATGGGGTTTGTAGGGGTACAATGTGGGAAGTAAATTAATTATAATTAATTAATAATGAATTTTTTGATTATTCATTATTTAATTGATAATTATGTAAATTGTATATTTAATTATTTTTTTAATTTGCGAGTTGTGGGGTTTGTTGGGGTACAGGGTGGGAAGTAAATTTATTATAATTAATTTGTAATTAATTTGAATTATTATTAATTATTTAATTGATAATTATGTAAATTGTGTAATTAAGATATTTTTTTAATTATATATCAGGTGCCGGTTGTTGGTTTGTAGGGGTAAATGGTGGTAAATTAAATAATTATAATTAATTATTGTTTTTTATTAGTAGTTGTTCAATTGGAAATAATTATGTAAATTGTATAATTATCATTATTTGTCACATATTTTAGGTGTGGGTTGTTGTGTTTTTAGGGTTACAGGGTGGGAAGTTAATTAAGAATTGATTTATTGATAATTAATTGTTCCTTAAATTTTAATTATTTAAATGATAATTATGTTAATTGTGAAATTATCATTTGTTTAGTTACATTTTAGGTGTGTGTTGTTTACTTTGTAGAGGAATAGGGTGGGAAGTTATTTAAGTAATCCTAAATTACAAAATATGTAGTAATTTATTAAAAATTGCTTTTTATTATTTATTATGTTAATTGTGTTACGTTTGTGGGAATATAGGGCCTCATTAAGATGTCAGTTTGGGACCGCTATCGACAGGTCGTCGATGGCGGTCCCACTGACATCTATGCCATCGGTTCGACTGCTGGATTAAGATTCCGGCGGTCAGAGGTGGGGGAAAGACCGCCACCTCTGACAGGCTTAAGGATCCTGTCGGGACACCGGTGGGTTTCCCAATCCCTACAATGCCTGTACAGGCACCACCGCAGGGATTAGGATATCCCTTTCCAACTGCCTGTTCATGGCAGTCCCACCACCATGAACAGGCAGCCGGAAAGGGACTTTGGTGGCCCCTAGCAGGGCCCTCGTCCCTGTGGGCCTCCACTATGGGGACATGGCCCTCCCAAACATTCATGCACAGTGTGCCAGGCACCACGTGGTGCCTGGCACAAGGTGCATGGATGTTTGCAAACATACCCTTTTCTATTGCGGCTTGTGATGCGCCCCTTTTCCAGGCCGCAGCACAAGCCATAATAGAAAAGGGCATGTTCACGACCGCCTACAGGGCAGTTGCACCGTAATATGCTGGGAACTACTATCCCGCAAAGATGGTGGTCGGACACTCGTCCGACCGCCATCGTAATAAGTCCCATAGGGGCCGATTATGATGGCGGTTGGAAAAGCATTCCGACCGCTGTGGTAGCGGAAATTAACCGTCCGCATGTACCGCGGGAAAACCGGCAGTCTGATTAGGATGAACCGCCAGAGTAATCCGACTGCGGCGGGCGGATTCCACGAAAGTCCGCCGGGAGCGTGCGGAGCAGGTGAAATTCCGTCCACGGCGGTCGGATTTGATGCGGAAAGACCCAAAATCGCCGCACGGCCAGCGGATTGACCGCACGTGAAATTATGATACGATTGCGGTGACAGCGTAACGATCAGTTGTTTCCGACCGCCGCGATCGCAACCATCGATGAATGGGAGAGCCGGCGGAAGGGCTGTTGTATTCCGACCGCCGCGGTCGCTCCGGAAGAGTAATGGCGGTCGAAAACAACCACACAACAAGGCCGCTAAGTAAGGCCAGTAATCTGGCTCAGCCACAAAAAACACCTAACATACCCCAATTACACATTCCCATGGCAAGTAAAAAATACAAATCCCAGGTCAACCCACACAACACACCTGACATGAATACTCCATTTTGACCCACCCACATAGCTGAGTATAAAACCAGCCCCTTCCCTGACCAGAATCCTTTGCACAACTCCACAACTGAAGGGCCCAAACCCACAGCACAAAGGAGAGGCAAATCTGCACACATCACACCATCACAACCACACACACACACCACACACATCACCACCTACACCTTCACACCTGCACCTTTAACCCATTTGCACATCACACACCATGGCACAGAAGAAAATGCCCAAATTCACTGACAATGAGTTGTCAGTGATGGTAGATGAGGTAATCAGGGTCGAACCACATTTGTTTGGAAACCTGGTCCAACAGACACCGTTAGCCACCAGAAATCAAATGTGGGCAAGGATAGTCAACAAGGTCAATGCAGTAGGGACCATCCCGCGCACCCACAAAGAGATCAGGAAGAGGTGGAATGACCTCAAGACCAAGGTGAAAGAGCGTAACAACAAGAACCGGAAGCTGGCTCAGAGGACTGGCGGTGGCCCTCCCATTCCACTACAAACATTCACCGTATGGGAGGAGAAGGTGCTTGCCATACTGCATCCAGAGAGTCTCACAGGAATACCTGGGGGAGTGGAGGCTGGTAAGTACCAACAAATGGCTATCATTACATTGCTATGTACTGTCTTGCACAACTACAAAGCAACACCTCCTAGGCCCAAATGCACCCATGTGCACCACACTCTCCCCAACACATGTCTCACAGATCTAACATTTACTACCTCTGATTCACCCCAAAGGCAGGTAGCAACATTTCCATGGGTGCATGTGTAGAGTCAGCCAGCACTACAACTCCCACCAGGCACCCTTGTCCTACAGCTCAGCAGGATGGAACACTCCCCCCCAGCCAGAAGCATGTGGCAGACATTGCATTGCTCACCTTCACCTAACAGGTAGGTAGCCATCTTAACAGGGAGGGGTGTTTGTGGGTGGAAAGCCAGCACTACAACTCCCACCAGGCACCCTTGTCCCACAGCTCAGCAGGATGGAACACTCCCCCCAGCCAGAAGCATGTGGCAGACATTGCATTGCTCACCTTCACCTAACAGGTAGGTAGCCATCTGAACAGGGAGGGGTGTTTGTGGGTGGGAAGCCAGCACTACAACTCCCACCAGGCCCCCTTGTCCCACAGCTCAGCAGGATGGAGCACTCGCCCCCAGCCAGAAGCATGTGGCAGATATTGCATTGCTCACCTTCACCTAACAGGTAGGTAGCCATCTTAACAGGGAGGGGTGTTTGTGGGTGGGAAGCCAGCACTACAACTCCCACCAGGCCGCCTTGTCCCATAGCTCAGCAGGATGGAGCACTCCCCCCCCAGCCAGAAGCATGTGGCATTCATTGCATTGCTCACCTTCACCTAAGAGGTAGGTAGCCATCTTAACAGGGAGGGGTGTTTGTGGGTGGGAAGCCAGCACTACAACTCCCACCAGGCACCTTGTCCCACAGCTCAGCAGGATAGAACACTACCCACACCCACTACCATGTGTCAGCCATTGCATTGCTCTCTTCAAACTTACAGGTAGGTAGCCATCTTAACAGGGAGGGGTGTTTGTGGGTGGGAAGCCAGCACTACAACTCCCACCAGGCACCCTTGTCCTACAGCTCAGCAGGATGGTACACCCCCCACACCCACAACCATGTGGCAGCAATACCCCTCAACTGTGTCACAGGACAGGTAGGTAGACAGTGCATGCACCCTGCCATTCCTCCCAAAAAGCATGGAGCCATATGACCACACCAGACCTCACATGTCACCCAACTTGGCATAGATCCAATAGCCACTTCCAGTGTGCAGACAGCTAAGCATATGTAACTGTCACAGAAATTAAAGTTTGAACCACCAAGTCACATGTTGAAGAAAGTCAGGGCACAATCATGCACAGCACTGAATGCTATCTGTAAGTGCCATGGTGGCAGAGCATGAAGGCCCATATGAACACAAAACATGCATGGTTAGTTGTTAAAAGAAAGCAAAGTACATGACATAACAAGGGCATGCATAAGATTACAATGGCCAGTTCTTGCTCAGATCTAACGTCTTCCATGCAGAGCAAACCAAAAAGACGCATCACATAAAGTTGATGTGCTGCAAGTCGTTAGACGACAACATGTTCTTGTAAGTACACAATCTGCACGTGGAACATGGTATCTATTTACATGTCACACCATGGACAAGTAATGTAGGTACCTCCACATCATGTCATGATGCGCAGTACCTTGCAGCCATACAAAGGGATATCAATGTAAACTGTGTGGTGTATCACATTTAACATCCAAACGTCTAACACCAAGCTTGTGGGGTGCACTTCAATGACCATTTCACCTCTGTTCAACAGGAGATCAACATTTGACTGCTGCAGAAGACAACACCGACCTGCAGAGCCAGTCTCCCTCCCCGGAACATGGACTCTCGGATACAGACTCCCTACGTTTCTCGGATGAGGAGCGCAAACCTGGCCCATCCGGACTGCCACAGCACACCAAGTCCCAGGCCCCCACTGTCCCCACCACCTCAGCAACAACAACCATGCTGACCCCTGCTGCAACAACCTGTGCGGCCTCAACCTCCACCATCACCACCACCAGTGCTGCCTGCAACACTCTCCCTGCATCAGTGGTTACCGACACCATCACACAATCAGAGGAGGGCAGGGCGAGTCTGCGGGTGCGTCGAGTGGCAACGCCACAGGTCCGGGACAGCAGGGCAGGTGGGAGGGCAACTGGTGGCCAAATTCGAGAGGACACTGGGACCGAAGCCCTGGCCAACATCGCCAGAGTCCTTGGGGCATAAAAACAAAGCCAGGGACAGATGGGCCAGGTCGTGGAAGAAGTGCGTGAGCTCCGTCTGCTGGTGAGGTCCATGGACACGCGTATGGGCCAAATCGTGGACCTCATGGGCCAGCTCGTGGGTGTTCTGAGGGACAGTCATGCGGCCCAAAGGACAGCTCAACCCCCCTCCAGTGGCCAGCAGGATGATACTCCCACCACCTCAGCTGCGGCCACAGAGAGGAGTGAGCTGCAACAGGATGACTCCTCAGACACCGCTGAGCCCGCAGCAGTGGCCCCCCTGCAAAATGCAAAAGGGGCTGTCCGAGAAACACCATGGGAGGAACACGTGGCAAAGCACCATCCGAACGCCAGTCGCACAGCCAGCCATGATGGCACCTCTGTTCCCCTTCACATTGGCTTTGTTGACTATCCTTACCCACACTGCCATGTCGATGGCAGGTGTCTGTTGAACTGGTCACTACATCAATGTGGTGACTACTCTATTGTCTCATTTACCGTCACTGTCAACTCATTAATTCACTTAGCACCTGTTTTGGAAAACATCACTTGTCTGTCACAAACACTCATTGTAAATAAACACTCTTTACACACCTATGTCTTTGTGTCAGCTCCATGTTTATCACAGTATGTACAATGTTGACTCTGATTCCAATGTACCAGAAGCTCTGATTGTGACGAGGCATTGAGAGGCCGAAGGGACCTAGAAAGACAAAAGAGAACGACATTTACTTGTCAGGTGATGGCATCACAGCCAGTACACAACACTAGTTATCAAGGTACACAAACCAGCACACATTACAATGAGAAACAATATCAACATAGACATCATGTGGCTGGCCATGACTACCCTGTGCCACAAACTTCAGCCATCAGCACAGAGCCAACAACAGGCAGCAGTCAAAAATCTCCTCTAGGCCTTTACACTACCATCAAAGACAGCAGACAATGGCACTGTTGTACAATGTCACTCACACTCAAGGGAAGTAGTGGTTGATGAGCTGTTGACGCAGGTCGACACCTTACTCCTCTCCACTATCCTCGTCACTGGACATGTGTGGGTTTGCAGGGGGGGCATCTGCTACTCATCATCGTCCAGGAGCAGGGGGATCTCCTTGCGCAAGGCCAGGTTATGGGGCATGCAGCATGCAACTACGATCTGACACACCTTTTGGGGAGAGTAGAGTAGTGCACCTCCGCTCTTGTCCAGACACCGGAATCTAGACTTAAGAAGACCAAAAGTACGCTCCACCACACGACGTGTCCTCCCATGGGCCTCATTGTAGCGGACTTCACCCGGGGTCCTGGGATTCCGCAGTGGGCTCAGCAGCCAAGGCCGGTTGAGATATGCAGAGTCACCTAGGTGTGAGATACACAGACCAATTTTGTAATATAACTGTAGCTGAGGACAGCATGTCACACATACAGCACACTACTTGACTCTGCGTACTCACCCACAATCCACGCACGCTCCGGAAGCAGATTTGCCATCAGCTGTGGTACGATGCTGTGACGCAGTATGTAGGAGTCATGTGCTGATCCTGGAAATCTGGCACAGACATGGGAGATTATCATATCCGCCTGGCATACCACTTGTACATTAATGGAATGGAAATGCTTCCTGTTCCTGTAGATGTGCTCACGTGCCTGTGGTGGAACCAGGCCCTCCCTAAGCATGCTGATGACATTTGGCTCCATTTAGAGTCTTGCTCTTGGGACCTTATGTTTTTAACCGAAACCTGGCTAAGGGATCATTCTCTTCCTGATCTATCTTTAGCGGTCCCAGAAGGCTACAGGATTACAGTAGCCAATCGGCCTGGTAATAGATTGGGAGGTGGACTTGCGGTGATCCATAGATGGGACTGGGAGATTACGGTGAAGAAAATAGAGAACACTGGGATAATTGAGGCACTGTCGTTTTGTGTCCAAATCTCCCCCACTTTCCCATTTGCTGGATTGCTGGTTTATAGACCCCCAGACTCACCAACTGCTCAGTGGTCTGAACTATTTAATATTATTGCTGATCTCTCTTTAAAACACGCAAATTGCACCATCCTTGGAGATTTCAATGTCCACATGGACAATGATATATGCCCATTAGCCGTTCAACTATTACACACCCTTAAAGGGTTGAACTTGACTCAAAAAGTTTCTTCCCCTACACATGTGGCTGGTCACATGTTGGACCTTATTTTTACCAACATCCCCTCTTTAAGAGCTGACACTCCTCTCCCATTGACCTGGTCAGACCATTTTTTAGTTCCTTTTTACTTAACTATCCCTTCTAATAAGAATCAGGTTAGCCCCACACCTGAAACAAGAAGGGATTGGAGGAAGGTTATACCAGAGATCATTGGCTGTGTGCTAGATGACACAGTCCCAGTACTGACAGGAGAGCCTAGTCAAGACGCCTCTCTCTTCAACAACTGGATCATATCGGCCCTGGACAAGGTTGCTCCACTTAAAAGCATGAAGTTGTCCAGAAAAAGTCCCTCTGCCCCCTGGTTCACTACTCAACTCCGGACGGAGAAAAGTTCATGTAAGCAGCTGGAGCGCTTGTGGAGAAAAAACTATAATACTGACGCCAAATGCAGATATAAAATGGCATTAAAGAAATTTCATATTTCTAAACGTAACACAATTAGAGATTATATAGCCAACCAGATTAATACTGCAGATAATTCTACCAAAGATTGTTCAAGGCTTTTTGAAGCCATCAGCCCTGAAGAGTACTATTATCCCCTCAGCCTCTCTATGTGAAGATCTTTCCAGTTTTTTCCACGATAAGATTCAGAAAATATACTCTTCTTTCCCCATAACTGGGTTCCCTCCACTATTAGCAACATTAACTCACAGTTCTAACTCGTCTAATATCTGGTCGGAATTTCGGCCTTTATGCATAACTACTTCACTGGCGGAACTCAGTAAAATAAAGTCAGGTGCTCCGACCGACCCTTGTCCGGCTACATTTTTTAAATTACTGGCTCCTCGGCTCAATCCCATCCTGAATGTCTTATGGAACTCCTCCTTGAGCCGGGGCACTTTTCCAGTGTTATGGAAAACGGCCTATGTTCAACCTATTTTAAAGAAAGATGACGCGGACCCTTCAGATCTAAAAAACTTTAGACCGATCTCTCTCCTCCCGGCACCGGCCAAAGTGCTGGAAAAGGTAGTCCAAATGCAATTGTCAGAGTTTCTGGAGATCAACCATCTTCTCCATGACTCCCAGTCGGGTTTCAGGAAGGGTTACAGCACAGAGACGGCCCTTCTGGAAGTGGCGGAAACCATACGGGAAATGGTGGACCAAGGCAGAAGTGCAATGTTAGTGCTGTTGGACTTGTCCGCAGCCTTTGACACTGTGTCACACCACATCTTATTAGAGAGACTTGAGTCCCTTGGTGTGAAGGGCACCGTTCTAAACTGGTTCCGCTCCTTTTTAGAGGGCCGTTCTCAAAATGTGTTCCTGCGCCCTTTTATTTCAGCCTCTAGATCCATTAGCTGTGGGGTCCCACAGGGATCGGCGTTGAGCCCCACCCTTTTTAATGTGTACCTGGCCCCTCTCGCCACGCAGATTGAACAGTGTGGGGTGAAGGTGGTCTCGTACGCTGATGATACGCAGCTTGTGTTCTCTTTTAAAGAACACACGGAGGTAGCTTTTATGAATTTTAAACTATGTCTACGTAGAATCCTGACATGGATGACGAACAATTGCATGAAGTTGAATACAGAAAAAACCGAGGTTCTGTTTTTTAATCAACCATCTCCACCTTCCTCGGAACTTTGGTGGCCGGCAGAGCTTAACCCCCCTCCTAGTCCGGTGCACTCTGCCAGGAACCTGGGATTTAGATTTGATGCTAATCTCTCGGGCAGTGCCCAAATCTGTAAAATCTCTTCTGCATGCTTTTGGAAATTAAAAAGTTTACGTAGAGTTCTGCATTTACTGCCAATGAATTGTAGGAAAAGTGTAGTCCATGCACTTGTTACCTCTCAATTGGACTACGCAAATAGTCTCTACCTGGGGCTCCCAGATTATTTGTTGAGAAAATTGCAGATTATACAGAATGCTGCAGCGAGGCTGATCAGAAATGTGCCTCTTCGTCACCACATCTCTCCTCACTTGTGTAGCCTTCATTGGCTCCCTGTCAGAAGACGGATTGAATTCAAGGCATTGGTACTAGCATTCAGATCCATGAGAGATGTGGGTCCTCAATATCTGAAGCTTAGACTTCGGAAGTACTGCCAATCTAGATCACTGAGGTCAAACCATCAGGACTTAATGGTGACCCCACGCTTCAAAAAGTCCAGGATGGGGGGCCGTGCCTTTGCTGTGAAAACAGCCGCTTTGTGGAACTCCATGCCTGCTCATCTTCGAAAGGCGAGCTCAGAGCCTCTGTTCAGAAAGGCCTTAAAAACCTGGTTGTTCAGTCTAACCCAATTTACTGCATAATTTTTTCTGCTTCTGTATGCTATCTGCACTTACCGCTAGCGCCGGGACACTTCCGCAGGAGGTAGCCGTGCGCTCTACAAATTGAATTAATAATAATAATAATAATAACATGTGTGCAGTCAATGGCGCCAACAACATTAGGGATGTGGGCAAGGTCATAAAAATCACCCTTCACAGCTGCCAATTCATGTCTCCTGGGAAAATGGATGTAGCGGTCCTTGTATGTCATCATAGCGGACAGGACATCACGTAGCACCATGCTGAACGTTGGTTGAGACATCCCACCTGCGCTGGACATCGTGTACTGGAACGAACCAGTTGCAAAGAAATGCAGGGCCGCCATCACCTTACATGTTGGTGTCAAAGCAGTCGGATATGTCCTGCGAGGCCTCAGATGGGGCTCCAACTGACCACATAGCTCCTGAAGGGTAGGTCTATCCAAACGGAATTGACGTATGATGTCTTCATCCTCCATGTCCGCCAGCAATGTGAATGGACGATGCACATTTGGTCGCCTCCTACATAAGATAAAAGGGGACACATGCCAATTCAATTCCCCTATGAGATGTGTCCAAAATCTTTCGTCTTGACTGACACAGCGCCAACAATGACTGGCCTGAAACAACAGTTTACAGCACAAGGCACATGCAGAGACACCTTGATCTAAAGTAGTTGTACACATGTTCAGTATGTACATAGTGAGTATCCCCCAAACAGATTCATATTATGTGAATGTAAAATGGTACACATTCTGACATCTTGTGTCACCAGCCCTGAGAGTAGTTGACACAGCACATGTCTGAAACAGCAACACTGCTGGCTTCTACGTAGTTGCTGTACCTGCTACACCTTCTTGTGTGAGTCGGACAGGGCACACATTAACAACACAATGAGCACAGTGTGTGCATGAAGATCAAGTATCAACATGAGTTCAGAAATCTACACAGTGAAATAGGCACAATATGTAGTCAGTCCATCATTACTGTGGGTTGCTTAGCCATCTCACACATTGACATATTTACATATTTGAGAGTCCATCATGCAACAGATCTGTGTACATGCACAACAACATCATAAGTGACATGTGAGGGAGCACATGCCAATGCATGTAATCCTGTGCACTGACATGGCATGTGTATCATCAGTGAGCTAAATGTCACACTAGCATTGAATATAACTATCTGGTGGCATGATTCATAGTAAGTGTCTACTGTTCAATGATGAGAACTGGCCATTGCCATTGCTACAGCAAGATGTGTCCATAGGTGCCGTAAGCATGCACCGTCACCGCAATCACGGTCATTGGCACCAATCTAAAAATGCCAATTCGCGGTCACGACCGCCTGGGCCCCGTGGTGTGACACCGCCAATGCCCATGCCCTTGCAGCCAATGGGAACTGCGATCGCGGTAGTGAAATACACTTTTGAAACCCAATGCCCTTTCAGCCAATGGGAACCGCGATCGCGGTAGTGAAATACACTTTTGAAACCCACAGTAGGCGTGCACCGCCACCGCGGGCCCGGACATTGGTTACATTTGGAAAAAGCTGACCTGGAACACCAATTGCAGCAGCTGAGTACCACTGAAACAACCCCAGGGGGCTATATATGTCTGTGAGTGAGCCACACATTTCCACTGCATCCAGACACTGCTGCCTGCCATTCGTCATCCCCAACTGCTGCTGTTCCTGTCTCCTGGACCCAGTGATGGTGAGAACTGAGAACATCAGGGCCCGTCCCTTCACCACAGAGGAGCTGGAGGTCCTGGTGGACGAGGTGCTTTCACAGTATGGGAGGCTATATGGTGCTCCTGATGTACTGGTAAGTGTTTCAGAGTGAAAGTTTGAGAGTGCAAAGAGTGCACACATGATGTTGCTCTGCTGTAGTATGTGCCTGTGAGTGCAAGTTAATGTGGATGCATCCTCATTTTTGAAACACCATGCTCCATACATGGCCTAGTAAATATTGCACTTGAGTATTTGGGGAGGATGGCAACATGTACATTTCTACAGCCCTTCTTCAGCAATGACAATACAAACGTTGGTCTGAGCCTGGGTAATGTAATTGTGTGATACACTGCCTAGCATGCTGACTTCTGGTAAATGGGGTGTGTAGCCTTATTTCCACAGATCCATGGCTGCATTTAAGGATGGGAGGGACATGCAGTGTTTCTGCAGACATACAGTAACACTGCTGGTTTGGGCAGTGAAAGTCTGAACAAACATTGCCTGTGCTAATGGATGTCAGAGTTCATGATGTTTTCACATGCTCATTTGTGACATTACAAATGTGTTTCGTCCAGAGGGTACTGAAGGATGTGTGTACAATTTTCATATTGCTCCCATGGATATGTATGCATTATGCACAAGATTGAAATGCCTGAGTGTAACACTCTTGGTGGAAATTCACCTATGACACATCAGATTAATGTACTTCGGAGATATCATCCTTCCATTGTTTTCATTATGTGCTCTGACTCGCATGTGAAGGCACTGTTTGCCCTCTCATATTGTACATGCATGTGAATGTTCGGATGGCCCACGTTTAACCTCAGTGTGAGTCCCCCTGGCCTGCACAGATACTGCCCAATTTGACAAGGACCCATCAGTAAATGGACAGAGTGAAACATATGTGTTGTCTGCCACCCTATTTCTCCACGAGCTATCTGAGGAATGCACAAGACAGACCTTGTGAGAAGAGTGTGAGTATGTAAGATCATGTCCATAAATGTGACCTCCATGACACAGGTAGCCATTCACAGGCCAAGGACATTGAGGGGTGTGTAGTGTTGGACACAGTGAGTCTGCCCCGACACATCATTTCCAATGTATTGTATGTCTTGCCCACCCACATACTGCATCACAGAAGAGGGCCTTCTTCACATTGCATTCTGTGCTGGCATTCTGCATGTGTATGAGATGGCCATGTACTCTGTCCATCATCATACCTGCATACATTTCTATGTGATAATCTGTTGCAAATGTACTACGTGTCATGCTGTATGGCCTCTGCTCAACATTTCTGTATTGGTGTGCTATGTTTTTGCATGCTCCTGTGCTGACATACAGTGGTACATAACACAGTGTCACTGAAACTTCCTCTTCTTGTCTCCCATGCCTGCAGCTTAAAGTCCGCCAGCGTAAGGCCTTATGGAGGGCCATTGCACGCAAGGTGCGGGCTCTGGGTGTCTCCAACCGACGGCACACACACTGTCACAAGAGGTGGGATGACATCTGCCGGCTGAGCAAAAACTTGGCAGAGATGACGCTGGGGATGCTCCCTCGGACTGGAAGGTTGGCACGCAGGAGCATGACACCACTAATGGCCCGCATCTTGGCAGTGACACAGCCAGAGCTGGATGGACGTTTGAGGGCCCATCAGCAGCAAGTTGGGGGTGAGTATTCTGCGAAGGGTGACTTTGGGTGTGAGTGACTGCATGTATCCCAACCCTGAGCCAGTGCATAGCTCTGTGATGTTTCTAGTGTGATGCAATGGCTTCTAAGTGGCGTCTGTGTTAAGTGCAGCTGTCATGCATTTTCGCTACGTGTACTTTCTCATGTGTTCAATACAATGGCCCTTGACATTGCAAGATGAGATGTGGCCTTATGACATCTGCTGCATTATGGGTGTCATAGACACCACCGGGCAGTGAACAGCAGTGTGCATCATCTTAGTGTGCTTTCGTAGATGTGTGCAGTGCCTGACTTGGAAATTGTGAGAGCTACACATCTGACACCAATGTGCAACGGTCGTTGTGCTTCAAAGCACAACATGGTGGATATCAGTAGCTCATGGCCACTGTAAAAGGACATTTTGGAGTCAGGATCTGTGTTGTTCCCTTAAAGTGACTCCATGTGTGACTGAGACAACATGTTGAGATGTATATCTATCTCACCCACAGGCACGTAGGTATGCTTACAGAGATCAGTATGTTAGGTTACAAGGAGGCACGGGCCAGCTATTTGGCTGTGTCAACGTCACATGGGTCATTAATGTCAACTATGCATGTTTCCATGCATCTTCTGAGTTTTGCATTAAGGTTGCACATGCAGACTGCACAGGGTGGTGGGCAACATGGGGGTATCATATTCTAGTCTTGTGCTTTGCTTGCATATGATGTTTGTGAGTATGGCACTATACTGAACCTACGTCTCTGTCTATTGCAGCATCTACCGAGGGCACGGAAGGACAGGGGCCAGACACTAGTGGTGAAGCTTCTGGCACGACTGCTACACATGAGCTCACTGACACTGATGTGACCAGCGCCTCGGAGGGGGACAGGAGTGCCCTGGACGAATCACGCCCGGAAACACCAACCTCAGCATCATCTGACTCCAGCGGTGACTCCTCGATGTTGACGGGCACAGGGAGTTTGAAATCTGCCTCTTCTTCCACCGCACATCGTCCAGTGCCCACCCTCCCGGCTACTACCAGTAGTGCTGGCCGTGCCCGCAGCCCTAGGAAGGGTAGAGTGTCCTTCCCCACAGGCACCGCTGCCCCTGCCCCTGTCTCTCCTGCTGCCCTCAGTGTTGAGGCGGTGGACCTTTTGCACCAGCTGTGTGTGGGTCAGACTACTCTCCTGAATGCCTTCCAGGATCATGACAAGAAGCTGGCTCAGGTAGTTGCCTTCATGGAGGGCATTCATTCTGACGTGGGTGGGCTACACAGAACTGTCCAGTCTTTGTCCTCCACAGTGACGGCAGCCATTCAGCTGTCACAGGCTCCCAGTACAGCTCCAGTCCCTTCAGCAAACACCCTGCCAGTGGCACCACCTGACGAGAGTGCCCAAACACCACAGCCCTCAGGCGCCAAGTACTCCACACGCAGCACACAACAGCAGCAGTCCAAGCGGCCAAGAGCACAGACACCATCCCCAAAAAATAAAACAGACACACAGGAGCGCAAAGGCAAAAGCCCTTCACCTGACACCCAGGGGCATCAGGCCAAGAAGCAGGCCTCAGGCTCACATTCATCCAAATCACCCCCATCCAAGGACACTCCCATCCAAGGACACTCCCATCCCCACACCTGCTCCCAAAGGCAAAAAAACAGTTGCCTTGTCTGCTGTGAAGCTGGTGCCTGCAAAGAGTCAGCACAAACAGCTCTCATAGGGAGATTCACCCGCAACATCAACTCCCTCCCACACCCCTGTGAAGCTGGGACAGGAGAGCAAAGTGGGGGGTTTACCTGGACAACAGGGGATGGAGGGGGAAAGGCAAGGCCAGCCCAAGCGTACAACCAGATCCAGCATATCCCCACAGGGAGGGGCACCTGCACCTGATACACCATCAGTGGAGAGTGAGGCTGTTGTGCCCACACCACTTCCCACTCCTGCCAAGACAATTCTTACCTATCGAATCCCCAAGAAGTGGAGACCCAGCCCTCCACATTCACCCTCACACACTGTGTCTCACGGCAGCATGGCTCCGCCTCCCCGTGCCACCATGCCACCCGGTCCAGCCAGCCCTCAGGCTCACAAGGCCACTGATGCCTCTACCTCAGCTGGTCCTCTCTCTCCCAGCTTCCATCTACCGCCAGCCTTCCCTTCTGTCCATGAATTATCTGGACCTTTTTATTGTTAACAAATATACATTGATGTGAACTGTTGAACCAATGATAAAACTCAACTGTATTGTCCTCTTTATGAATATATGATTATATTGTATATGTGCATCTCAGATTTGATGTATTGATGATTTTAATTACAAGATGAAAAAGGCTTTTGATATTTGAGGAAAATAATAAAATATAATGAAAATAAAAAGATTTTTGATATAAAACAACCAATTGATATGAAAAAAGTTATTTATCAATCATGATGCACAACGTCTATTGAATAAATATTATGATGTTGTCCTAGAAACTTGCTAATTTCATGACCATTGTATACTTGTTGCTAGTTTTTCTTTCCTCTCTCTCCCAGGTCCAGTCCTCCAACTGGCCCGACAATCAGCCACCTCCCAGTTCAACTGACAGCCAAGTCTGATGCAAAGTCCCCCTCCCAAACCCATCTCTCCCACAGCGGTGCCTGGACTGCCCATTTGTATCCCCGGAGCTGTGTTGATTCCCATGGCAGTGTACGGTGTTACCCATTCTCTGTGAAGTTTCTCATGCAGTCATGTACATACGTTGCACTATGGACTGGCCAATGGCCTTGCTGTTTGTCACTTTGGATGCCCATTCCCTGCGCAGTTTCTCATGCACACATGTGCATACTTTGAACTATGGGCTGGCCAATGGCCTTGCTGTTTGTCACTTTGGATGCCCATTCCCTGTGCAGTTTCTCATGCACACATGTACATACTTTGATTTTGTACTGGCCAATGGCCTTGCTGTTTCCTACTTTTGATGCCTATCTGTGTATAATGTAATAAAGACAGTCACTCCTGTTGTCTGCTTTGTCAATGTCCTTGCTAAATTAAAGGTTTTATGTATGGGTATTGTTTCATGTGACACATGCTCTGTATGCCACTTTAACATTGCCAATTGCTTGTTTTACTTTTTCAAAGTTTGCCAGAGGTGACAGGCACTTTAGTTCTTCTTGACTCTGAGGCTTGAGGGTGCATTGATGGTTGTTTGTGATGATCTACTGTTATCCTAATCATTCTATGGTCAGGTTTGCTAAATTGTACACATGTCATGTTAGGATGCAATACCACAACAGAGGTGAATTCTATCTACAGGATTACTTGCGGGCTGGCCAGGGTACATCATATCTGTGTGATCTTTCTTGATGTGTGAACAGCAGTGTTGATTGTGTAGGCCTGTCTTCCCAGTCAGATGGGTACATTTGAATATGTGAACTTGAGTGGTCATACAGTGTGAATGGGCTGTCATTGTCAGTAGTGTTGATGTGTGTGTGTGCCCCTGCAATGCCAACTGAACACATGTATGATCCAGGTAATGAGTGCCTGTTTGTTTCAATTGTCAGCCATGTGCTTCAGATTGTGGGCACAGGTAGGAGTTGTAGGTTGGGCACTGTGCAGTGTGTTGTTGTGTCCTTGCACTCCTGGGGGACACCTACTTGTTGTCGCTGCCTGTTGTGAGTATGCAGAGGGTGTGACTGCCAAGTCTGTGTTGTGTTTTGTTGCTCAGCCATGTGTCTTGTTACTGTTTGTGCTCACTGTGCAGACCTGCTCAGCCACACTGACATTATTTGTGAGTTTTCTCATGCATTGCTGTCACTTGACCCATTTTTGGCTCCAGTATGGTATGTGGAGTCATGCCATCCCCTATATGTGCTTCTGATGCCTACACATTGTGAGTAACTCCTCTATGTGTTTGTGTACTGTACACTCCTCACCTGTCCACTACTGAGGTACACACCACTTCAATCTCATGTCTTCCACCCCATGGCTTGCCAGTGTGTGAGCCTCCCCAACACTTCATAGTGTGACACTATACTGTGGGCGGATGATCTGTATACAGGACCAATGTGCCACTCAGGACAGTTTCACAATTATTTATGTGTTGTTTTCTTCTACTATTTTGCAGTCATGGTTGCTCATGTGCAGTGCATATGTTTGAGCAGCACAGTTCTCTAGTCATGTTGTTTGCATCTGGGTTTCCCTGAGTTGTGCATCTGTGGGTGATGGGTAAGCCGTATGTGTGGTTGCTGAGGTACTGCTACCCTTCCTGGGTGTGATGTTATGTTTGTGCTGTGATGATTTGTGTTGTGGGAGTTCATGGTGTGGCACTCAGATATGTGTGCTACTGGTTTGGTTGGTGTGCGCACACTGCTTGGTGTGCATGCAGTGCTGTCAGTGTGTGTTGCCTTGTAAAAAAAAAAAGAAAAAAATGTAAATGCCTTGTACTTGCCTGGTGTGCATCCCCCTGATGTCCAGCTGAGTTTGCTATGTGATGGATTGGTATGTGCATCTGTTGTGTTTTTGTTGTAGATGTATGCAGTGTTTGGCCTGTGTTGGCTCTTTCTACTGACAGGTGCAATGTGTGTGTGATGTTCTATTTGCATGACATTGTGTGTGAGTAGTTTGTGCATTGTGATACATTCAGATGTGTGTTGCATGTGTAGTGTGCATTACTTGTGTGTCTGTCACATGCAGCAATGTGGATTCCTGTTCTTAAGCTTGTTTTGAGTGCACAATGGTGGTTTGTCCTCCTATTTTTGACCTGTCACTTGTCAGGATTGTGCATGTGCATGCTTGTGGTACATTATGACATCATGTTCACTTGATGACTGGTGTGGTGTGTATGTGTGCGTTAGCTGATTTGTCACATTGATTCCAGTTAGTGTTCATGATTGGCTTTTGAAGATGCAATTCTTGTTTGTGTTTGGGTATGGTGTCTGTGCATTGGTCCAGAGTGACAATGTTGTGTATCCCTGTTCTGTCTAGGGTCACATTGCCTTTCCACTGTTTGGCTGCACATGTCTGGGCTTGTTGGAATTCTGTGGATGTTGTTTGTGAGATTTGTGTTTGGCTATTGTTTTTGTGTCAGCATTGGTTCAGGCATCCCTGAGTGTGAGTCTGATATTTGTGGATGCACCACAGGGTGTGTGATTGGTTGTCAGTGACCTCACAGGACATCATTTGCACCATTCTGTGTGTTTCTCACAGGTATTGAGTGTTGCAGATGGGCAGATGTGTGGCATGTGTGAAGGTCCTACTTGTGTTTGACAGTCAGGGAGTGTGACAATGAGCCGTGTGTGTTGTGCTGATGGCATACACATGTCAAGTAAGTTGACACAGATGTGTGGCTGGTCACTGTATGACTTCAGACACTTCCTATCATAACTGTGCCTATGCATGGCTTGCATTGATGTATCCCTGAGTTGTTGCACAGAGGTCACTTTGGTTTAATTTCACTCACTGTGCCACCCAGGTCTCATTTGATGGCCTAAGGGTGGTGTGATATGTTCCTTCTCTTGCATGTGATGTACACATGCTATGTGGCTTGCTCCATGGTTTTCCAGCACTGTCCACTTCACTTTTGGCTGGCCCATTTATTGTCCTCCATTGCTGCTGACCTATGGTATGAGTATGTGGCTGGGTGTCAGTGTGGGGTGTTTCTGAGTGACTTGACAGGCAGTGTGGACAGTTCAGTGGATGTTCATATGCAGTGTGAGTCTTCATTTTGTAATTATACTCAGTTTGATTCACATGAGTGGAAGGTAGGTGTGAGGAGGGTTGTCCAGCCCCTGAGCTTCTGTGCAGGGTGTTCCTCTTCACCCCCACCTTCCCAGTCAATCTCCCTTGTCCTTTGATGTGTGAGGTGCGAGGTCTGGCTACACCTGGCTGATTAATTGTGCAGGGGGGACACAGGACGGGCACACAGCATGTGCTCAAATGGGTGTGTGATGCGTACTGTGGGAAGGGTGAAGGTGGAGCCCTGTGAATCTGGCTGGACTGCGCATGCCTGGCACCGGCCCTGCCTACTACATTGTGCACATGTTTTCCCGCGTCTTCACCGCTGTGGTGACTTTCCCGGGACATTGCAGTGATTTCGCGGTTGATGGGTGACCCGGATGCGGAGGTGTGGGTTTCTGACAGGTAGGACATGTGTGGGTACACTGGGGGATATGTTCCTGTCCACACCAGAGTGTCTGATGTGGACAGGAACCGTTTGTCAGCACTGGAGTTGTGTGTTGTGGTTGTGTGCGGAGTTGTGTATTTATTTTGCGTACCTGCGGCGTTGTCCGCGACTGTGTATTATTTGCTGCTGGTGGATGAGGTACAGCAGGGGAAAGGCTTGAAGGGCTGGATTCATAGCGGTCACGACCGCGTGGAGGGGACCGGGAGTCGAGATTCATTCTCCGCTGTAGTGCTTCCGCCGTCTCCGGGTGGGTGGATTCTCCGCTGCGGTGTGATGGGCTGTTAGCGGCATCGTAATTTGTACGGCGGACGGGATGTCATTCCGCAAGGCGGTGTGTGTCGATTGGCTCCCTCCGCCGCAGTTGCGGGCGGAAATTTCTGGCGGTTCACGTAACTCCGCAGCAGACGGAAAAAGGGCTATGTTTGCCCATCGTAATATGGCGGATGCGAGGACCGCTGCTGGAGTGCGGAAAAGGACATTTTCCGCCACCACCAGCACCGCGGATGTGCCTCCGCCCGCCATCGTAATGAGCCCCATAGTGTGGTATTTTAATTATATTTGCTTTAATTGATAATAATTATTACAAATTGTAATATTTATGTTATTTATTTACATTTTGTTAAAATTTAGACATTTAATTTTTATATTTAGAATTTTATATTTTTGGGGATTTAATAGAGCTGTTAAAATATGTTTTTTGTTTGAATTGAAGTACTCTCTCTGTACTGTTGCACAGATTGGAGTGGAAATATTACATTTAACCCTTCCTGAGTCCAACGCTTTCCCTACTGTTGCAAAGACTGGAGTGGGAATAGTAAATTTTACCCCTCCTGAGTACAACGCTTTCCCTACTGTTGCACAGACTAGAGTGGGAATAGTAAATGTTGCCCCTCTTGAGTCCAACACTTTCCCTACTGTTGCAAATACTGTAGTGGTAATAATGTATTTATTATTATTATTACAGTTTAATAGTTTTTTAAGTTTTTTAAAATATTTACTATGGCCCTCATTACGATATCAGGCGGAATCACTTTCGTCTTACACCGCATCATCATGGGACTGACCGACACCCGGTTGGCGGTCCCGACCACTTTTTTTTTAGGATGCGAATTAACATTGTTCAGTTGCATTCCTACATTTTACTATGGGAGCATGCATTCTGGCCATAAACCATCCGGAATGCGTGCACCCATAGTAAAATGGGAGGTGTGGTTCATTCCTGTACCCCATGCCAGGCACCCCATGGTGCCTGTCACAAAGTGCAGGGATCAGCAGGGGGGCACCATAGGTGCCCCCTCGGCCTCCAACCGGAGGCCGTGCACCCAAGGGGGCCCAACTGGGGCCCCCCAAAGACGCTTTCCGACATGGTTTCCATGTCGGACAGACCGGCCTGGAAACCATGTCGGTAAACCGTCATTGTAATCTCAAGGGCAATAAGGGAGATTAATTGCTGCATTCCGACTGGCAGACAGGCTCTCCGAGTCCGTCGGAAGCCAGCCGGACTGACCGGTCAGATTCCTTTCCCACTCGCTTCCCTCAAAATGAGGTGGTCGGAAAGGAATCCGACCGGCCCATTACGATGTGGCTCGGAAGGCTCTGACTGTCGGTCGGAGCCTGCCGAGCTGCATCGTAATCGGCCCCTATGTGTTTTCGTAATTAATTTTATATTTTTATATATATAAATTTATGTAATGTTTAACATCTTTTCAGTAAAACGTATTTTTATCTATTGTTTATATTTTATGTATAATTAAATTGGAAATATTTGAATTGTTTTTGCAGTTTATTTGCTACATTTACTATTTATTTCTATGTGTGTATATGTATATATATTTATATATATAGTTGTTATATTGGTATATTTAAAAAACAGAAAATATTTAATTGACATTATATTAAAGTGATATACTAAAATTTAATATTTACAGTTTTTACCTATATATACATTAAACAATATATTTGTATATATTTTTTGCATAGTAGTGTAAAACAATATTTTTTTTTATATTTTTGTACTTACCATTATATGTACAGAAAAACAATATTTCTATCACAAAGAAACAATATTTTTGTGATCGATATTTTTGACACAATATCTCTGTATCGCGATAATTTGGGTTTAGATATTGTGCCAGCGATCCAAACTTATCTGTTTTACTTTAGTGTGGGTGCTTGTCTTGATTTGTTCTTTCTTATTCCCGCAGTCTTGTATTTTCTCCTATTTTTTCCTTCTTTGTGGGGTGTTTGGGTGGTGCCAATCACAAACTCTATGTGACATACTCTCTTAAAAGGATATCTAGTTTCGAAGGTTACCCTCCAGATATCTTCATTGGCTCACAGGATATGCATTAGTTAATTCCATTTTCACTGTCCTTTTACATGGACTAGCTCCTTCAAGCACATCTGAACGTGACTCAATGTTAGAGCTAGTGTTGATTTACTATTGTAGGTAGTCTTAGTTTGGGCGAGTCATTATCTAGTGACAGCCATTGCCAGGCACCTCTTGGGGCTATAGTTATGCTAGTTACAAGTAAGCCTTAGCAGGTTGTTTATTGATTATGTGCATGTATTTCTGATTAGATAGCTCTTCTAGTTTAGTCTAACCATGGCCGGGTCCAGCCTGGGCAGATCCACTTCAGGCCTCCACCACTGTTTTAGTCTTTATCACATTCCCTACATTGGCAAACAGCCTCTCCAATCCTTTGGCGCCACAACTGGTGGGTGTTTACCAGGATAGGGTTCCAAATAGTGTTTCAGTGTCTGTTATGAACTTTCACCTCTCATTTGTCAGCCAAACTCCTTCCCACTAGTCTTTTTTCTCACTATTGCCTCTACCAATGCTGGAGATGCTGCTTACTTGTTTGCTTCCTATGCCCACTTGTGCTGGCCTGCAGCCTTTGCGGAATATCTGCCTTTTTGGACTCGTCGAAGCCTCTTGCAATGATCTTGATTTCTGGCTTTGCTGAACTCGTTCCACTGTGATTCACCACCTTGGTCTCATGGCCTCAGCTATTGTATAGCACCACAATCAGCTCCTGCTGGCCTTTGAGACATCCTCAGCGGTGTCTACGAAGCAGCCCCTGTTCCTCCTTTACACCAGTGCCACTCGTTTCAGTCTCTTGCCAGTGTGGCCTTTCAATCCACCCCACATTTGGGCTGTTGGGCGCACTAGCAGCTTCTCAGGTCTCCTGATTTCAGTGTGCCTTGTAAGCAGTGGATTTCTCTTATAACTTGATATTAGTATGTAGATGCCATGATGTTAAAGAGATTGTTGAGTGGTTGGGCTGAGTGCTAAAGAAATGTGCCTCCTCCTATGTTGACTGTCAAAGTCACGCTCCCAACAGCAGTCTTAATTATGACTTTGGAACATACAGATCTATCGGGTTTTATGTTTTGGTGCACATTTTTATATAGGGTAGCATTTTCCAATTTATTGGCCTCTTGGAAATGTGTTTCCATTGCATTTGTCAATAGATTCCTTGACAAGTTGATGTGCTCACTATACATTTGTTTGTGATGCGCCTTACATGTCTATGTCTATGTACTGATTCTTGTTGAGCGCATATATCACCCTAGGGTCTCATAGCGCTTTGCCGAGACTCAGGAACAAACAAGAATATGGCAGGGAAAGAGGTGGATTTAAAATAGCCAGGTCTTGAGGGACTTACGAAACTTCTTGTGATCTAACTCGGTTCGCAGGTGCAATGGCAGGGAGTTGCAGAGAGTGGGGGCCATTTTCGAGAATGATCTGCTATGTTGATCATTCTCGTTGATCTGCATGTTGATGTGGTTAGTCCACTTATGTGTTGTGGGCCATCTCAATTGCAGGTTCTTTTCTGGGGAGGGGGTCTGGCTGGTTTATCTGATGTTCCAGTGTTTGATATGTTTGTTTAAGATTCCCACTATAGACATCATTGCAGCCTTTGTCAAATTCATACTGTAGTAGGCCCAAAAATCCCAATTCCATATGGTGGAGTCATTTTGGGTTGTGTGTTTACCACACCATTTCTAGGTATACCCAGTAGAATGGGAAATGACTGGAGAAATCATATTTTCATCTCCAATGTCTGTATGTAGCACACATTCAGGCCTTTTCTGCTGATATATTCTGAAGGTTTTAACGAGTGAAATGTTTCCTTTCGAAACCCTGGGTATGACAATACTCCACTTACCTTCAAATCAGTAACTGAAAGACAGGCAGAATGAAAATATATGCAATTTCTAAGTAAGGATATGCTTCCATAAGTTTAAAGAAGACAATGCAACGTGTGTGTGTTCGTGTATGTGTGTGTGGGTAAGGACTTGAGTGGAGTGTTATTGGTGTGTGTGAGTGCGTGTGTGGGAGGGCTTTAGTGGAATGTTGTTGGCGTGTGTATGTGGGGGGGTTTGAGTGGAGTGTGTCCCGCCCTCTTAGTTATATGCGTGTATTTGGCAGCTCTTGCATTATGGAGGGTGGTGTGGTGAACTAGTGTGTTTTAGAGACAGGGTTAGATTTTTAAAAGATAGGAGAGTGTTGTGTTGATGGTCAATGTTGTGTGGTTCTACATTTTTAATAGTAGGGCAGGGTGTTTTTAGGTGAAGGTGTGATGTTTGTTGGATTTTGTGTTTTGGGGTGTTTTTGCCATATGCTGTGGGATGAAGAATGGTGTGATGAAAAGGGGGTAGCTCAAATAAGCAGAAACAACACGTAACATGATTCTAAAAAACCCTCTAAATTAAGTAGAAATAGTGCAAGGTACATTTCATAACTGGATAGATTAAAGATTCCTGCACTGTAGTTAATTTTTAACTGAACTGAAAAATTGTCAGGTAAATATGCTTAAATATGATTGCAGTGCACTATGAACATGTAAGTTGATTACCATCCATGCACAGAATTTATTTGACATGTCTTCCTTAACCTGCAAGTGTGGAATGAAGTTTTACTGATTTATTTACTCATTATAAATTGAAATTGGGGTAATTGAAGTTTCTCAGTCTGTTCAACTGCAAGGCATTAGTGATTAACTTTAAAATCTTTGCCACAGATTATTGCCACTAGATCTAGTAATATCTGCCCAAATGAGGTAGCTTAAAAAATCTTTTGGGGCTTACTGCAGCTTTATGAAAATTCTAATTGTAAGAAATTGGGCTACTGTTTGAGTTGGGTAAGCCCCACTCTAGTAACAACCGCAACCCTTGCCAAGGCGAACCACCAAAGTCACTAAATTAACCTGAGCTCAATCCTCTGGTAGCTATGAGACAGAGCAGACAAGCTTAACTTGCAGGAAATGTGTAAAGTATTTATGAAGCACGTAAACAGTAATAAAGTTAAAACATAACACAAGAAAAATTCCAAACAAATTCGAAAAATAATGTACATTTGAATTTTAAAAAATTACACCAAAATGACAAAATACCAATTACATGATGCTTACTTTAGACGTTGTACCGAACCGTTTTGTTATTGGTGATATAAAGTTCGTCCATTCGGAAAGCTAGTTAACTTGGATAGTAGGAGAATCTGATGGATGAGAGATCTGCAGAGAACTGGTCACATCAGAAAGGATGCATTCAGCATAGGAAGCATCCCTTTATTGTTTCTTCAAGTTTAAGGTGAAAGGTTGGGTCATCAAACTTTTCTTATGGAGCTGATTCTTGAGATTTTCCATCTACATTTTTCCGTTTGTTTTTCAAGTCTAAACTCTATTTTGTGTTTAAATAAGTTAATACTTGTTAATTAGTAGTCCATTGTAGCTTCTATGAAAGCTGAGGTGTGAGCTAGCACTATAGGTTGACCTGTTCTGAGACGGCCATTTAATACTCTTAACCCGATGGAGTAGCAAGGTGAGAGATGCAATTCTCCCAACTTGATGCGCTTGTGCTTTCTCTTCTCCTGCTCGGGATGCACCATAAGAGATTTTGCAAGTTGACTATCTCTGTCTCTGACCTAGCATTCATTAGATTCATATTTCCATCACCAGACATGAACCACAGGGCATCCAGGGTAATGATTTCTACTAAGTTTTTTGTAATCAAATATTTCTTTAGGTTTTGTGGGTTAATATAGATATTTAGAGCAAGTAACGGGTGCTTATGCTGGGGATCGCTAGCAGCCATGGTCTGTCAGTTTGTAATTGAATTGTGTCTAGACACAGGGCTGGAGACATATATGCTGCTAATCCTCCCATTGGGCGACCTTTTTAGACAATGTGATTGCTTTAGTATCATATTCAATAAAACCAATCAGAGGATGTTCAATTTAGCACAAGGTTTCTTGGAATATTAAGATGTCAAGCACTGCCAGAATGCAATTACATTTTCATCTGCTGGCAACACAGACTAACCTTGACGTTTCTTTAACGAATTTATGATTTTCCCGCAGTTTTGGACTTAAATTATATATTCAAATTTTTGTAGGATTGATTAATACTAGGGGTAGCCAGTCGTTATCCTTCTCTCCTACTTTCTCGCTGAGTTCACATTTCCTCGTGGAAGTTGAGGCAAAATGAATCTTCAAGTTTTCTGTCTCACTGAGGTTTGAATAAATAAAACCAGCTGTGCTTCCTAAAACTGGCTATCCAAGTGTTGCCAAATCTTGAAGATTGAAGGAGATACCTCTTAGTCTGTCCTCATACTACGGAGGGTCCCTCTATGTTTTCTTTTATCCCCAACAGCTTTCAATTTATAAATGGAACCGCTATGTGAAGTTTGTGATGGAACAGGAGTCGCAATCCATTAATACGCAGATGACATTGCTGCCTCCCAACAACTCTGCAAAAACCTATCCAACTTCTTCCACAGCAAAATTGCATACATATACAGCAACTTCACAGACCAACCCAACCCCAGAGAACTCATCATTAACCTACCAATCACCAACCAAGATGGTCACCTAACAGAATTCCAATCCTCACCAGAAATGACACAGCTTCAATCAAGCGGGCCATCCACTCCGGGGACCCAACGAAACCATCTGCATGACCGTAGTAGCTGACTGTATGTGAACGAACTGCCTGAAACTCAACTCCAACAAGATAGAAATACTGGTCTTCAGCAATAAGAACTCCGCATGGGACTCCACCTGATGGCCATTGAGCTAGGATCAACACCTACACCCACAGACCACGCAAGAAATCTAGAGATCATCCAAGATGGCAAGCTCAACATTACGTCTCAAGTCAATGCAGTGTAAACCTCCTGCTCCCACATCCTGCGGCTGCTGCAAAAGCTCTTCAAATGGTTGCCTCAGAACACCAAATGGACCGCCATATAAACACTCATCACCAGCTGGCTGGACTACGGCAATACTTTCTATGCCAAAATGTCCAAACAACTCCTACACAGACTCCAGACCATACAGAACACAGCCTCCAAATCATACTCGACCTCCCTCACCATACACACATCACACTGGACCTCAGGAAGTTTCACTGGTTCCCCATTCACAAGCGCAGCCAATTTTAACTTCTAACGCTCACATACAAAGCCCTACACAACACAGGACCAGAATACCTGAACAGCTGCATACACTTTGACCAACCCACCAGACATCTAAGCTCTGCCTCACTCTCACTCACACACACCTCCGCATCCTTAAAAGCAAAACTGGACGTTGCTCATGTTCCTAAATTGTGCCCAAGACATGGAAAGACCTCCCTCAACACATCAGAGCCTCCTCCTCACGTCTTGAGCTGAAGACCTGGCTCTTCATATAAGCACACTGGGGACCACACATCTGCCCAAGCACCTGGATACCGTCTTGGGCGATTGGTATACTATATAACGCAACATGACATGACATAACATGCCATCCAAATGTACCTTAAAATCTTGTCACTACTTGATATTGTTACCTCTGATATGACCTTGTAAACATCCAATCCTGGATAACTAAGAATTTCCTTACACTCATTCCCCCCAAAAACTAAACTCATACTGATCGCCCCAAAATGCAAAAAGAACTTCAACCCACATCTAGTAAAGTAAATGAATGTATCTAAATTGTCCATCTTACCCACAGTAAGATCACTCTGAATCATTCCGGACCGCTCCCTATCAATGATCCCTCACATGAACAAAATAACCAAAGTGGCAAACTTTCACCTAAGGGCTTTGAGAAGAAAAACAAGCTAGTTCCTTGTTCTGATCTCATAGATGTAGGCTCATGCTTAATCTTGTTAAGACTGGGCTTTGGAAATGCCATCTTTACAGGCTTACTGCAGTCTTCACTCTTGCCACTCAAATCTGTTCTGCACCCCACAGCCAGACTTATTACGTCCTTTAAGAAGTTTGACCACATTAATCGGATCCTCGGGGAGTGACATCAATTTCCTATTGAGGCTAGTGCACAGTTCAATCTGGGATGCATACCCTACAAAGCATTTCACTCCAACTCACCACTCCTCCTTTCTGAACTGCTCAAATTATCAAGTGGCATGAGAGGTGTCAATAGTGAAAAAAATTGTCTTTTGGAAATCCCAAGCTTCAAAATCACGCAAGCTCAATATCAGTTCTTCCCAGGAGCTGCACCTCTACTATGGTACTCTTTCCCAGCCTATCCCAGGAGCAAATCCTTCCTCTTGTCATTCCAGCAACATCTAAAGAATTCATCAAACCCCAACGTGGGTCCCGGGCTCACTGTGCCACTGGATTCAAGCTATCCTGGCTGATGAGGGGTGAAACCCCGAAACCGGTCCTAGGATGCTTGTTTCCGGTCCAGGGAGGACCTGGCTTGGCAGTTTGGGCTGGACTGTTCCCATGAGGCACAGGGTCAAGAGTGATTTGCAAATGACCAGGTCTAAACTGGGGTGGCATGGTGAGCAAAAGAATGATGGATTTAACCCAGATCTCTTGACTGGGGGTGAATGTTTTGATTTGTTCTGCATTCCGTCCATCAACTGTGTGTCTTTTGCTTTCTCGCCCTAAGTGCGCCGGGTATGCCCAGACGTGGGTCCCGGGCTCACTGTGCCACTGGATTCAAGCTATCCTGGCTGATGAGTGGTGAAACCCCGAAACCGGTCCTAGGATGCTTGTTTCCGGTCTCAAGCTATCCTGGCTGATGAGGGGGTGAAACACCGAAACCGGTCCTAGGATGCTTGTTTCCGGTCCAGGGAGGACTTGGCTTGGCAGTTCGGGCTGGACTGTTCCCATGAGGCACAGGGTCAAGACTGATTTGCATTTGACCAGGTCTAAACTGGGGTGGCATGGTGAGCAAAAGAATGATGGATTTAACACAGATCTCTTGACTGGGGAAGAATGTTTTTATTTGTTCTGCATTCCGTCCATCAACTGTGTGTCTTTTGTTTTGGAAATCCCAAGCTTCAAAATGATGCAAGCTCAATATCAGTTTTTCTCAGGAGCTGCACCTCTACTATGGTACTCTTTCCCAGCCTATCTCAGGAGAAAATCCTTCCTCTTGTCATTCCAGCAACATCTAAAGAATTCATCAAACCCCAAAGCCCTAATTGTTATCTTCCACTGTCTCACTGCCTCAAATCATCCACATTCCTTTTCTGAGATTTTCAATCTATTCTCCTCGTCCCTGTTCTTCTGCTCTTCTCTGTAGTTCTAATGATTTCTCTCCTTCAGTGTCAGGCCTTCCCCTTCCTGGTGCGGGCCCTCAAGGGTTACCTGTGCTCTCCCCACCTATGGAACATATGGTACTACTCGCCCCTTTCCTTGAGGCGCAGGGCACACTTTTAACAGATAAACAGGCATCGGTGGTGTGACATCATACCTGGTTCCATGTGGAACTACACCATGTGTTCTAAGTGGAACCTCACTATGTTAGGGGGTTCTGATGTTGTCAGTTACTGAGCAGCTGTTGATGGTTGAGGTGAATAAACCTGACCTGAGTCTTACATTGCGTACTTCTGTTATTTACTGATGTGGAGGACACCACATTAATTTGGCGATGAGCGTGGGTCTCACCTCAACATCAAGTGAGGTCTCTTCCTCTCCTTTCTTCTTCTTTGGCAGAGAAGTGGTGTCACCCTTCTCCAGCGGCGGAACAACGGGCAGATGAGAAGCTGTATCCCACACTTCTCCAGCGGCTGATTGCGAATCAAAGGAGGCTTCTGTACTGTCCAGGAAACTCCGGTGAGGAGGATCGTGGGAAGGGCGACTGGTGAAACGCATACGCATTCCTTTTTCTCTGCGCGTCTTCGCTGCTCAGACTTGCCAGGCCTTGTTTTACCTGCGTGACGCACATGTGCTGAAACACATTTGCGTTCCAGCGGAGGAACAATACTATGAGCGCTGACGTGCGTCGCCACGCATGGGCGCCATTTTGAAAGCTTGGGAAGCTTTTCATCGGACAACGCTCCAATCAAGTTGTTCTCTCGAGCGTCTGTTGCTGAGAAACTGTGTTACACGACATCTCACAGTTACCTGCACTGGCCGATTTGTTAAAACGCAATGATTGGCACACCCCTGTATTGTGTGTCGATGTTGTGGTGGAAAAACTTATCCTGTTTTCTCCGTTATCTGAAGTAACATAACGCGTTGTGTCACTTTGATCAACGGTGATTGGCACACCTCCGCATCTCTTGGTTTATTCTGTGTGCTGATGAGAAGAGCTGCTGTGTTTGGCACATCATAACACACGCACTTGAATAAGAAAGCTTATCAGAAGGTAATTTACACACTTTTGCTTCTTCTCTACGACGTTAGGGGACATTTGCTTACTCTGTTGATACTAAGTCAAAATGCAGAACGTGACTCAACCACCATTTTTCTTGACAAGTCCAGGAGAACCAACGATAAAGTGGCAAAAATGGAAGAAGATCTTTGTAAACTATGCGAGAGTTTGTGGAACAAACTTAAGTGCAGAACATAAACATTCCTTACTACTTCACTGTCTAGGGGGGGGAAGGACAGGAAGTACTTGAGCATTTACCTGAACTCAGTGCTGCTGATCAGAGGACATTAAATGAGTACGAGATTTGTATACTACAATTGGATCAGCACTATCTCCCTCATTCAAGCACTATTATGGAGAGGTATCATTTTGGTTTACATGAACAGAAGAAAGATGAGTCTGTTGAGGAGTTTGTGACAGGGCTAAGAAATATAGCTGCCTCCTGCAAGTTTGGTGGTGCTCTGGAGGAAAGAATTAGGGATCAATTTGTTTTGAAGTGTGCTCATGATAAAATTAGAGAGGAGTTATGGTTAAAGGATGAGCCCCCTTTGGATGAGGTGTTGGCAATAGCCAAACGAGTTGAACACATGATGAAATGTGTAGATGAATTGAGTAATGCTAAAAGCAAGTCAAATGCTTTGATCACTAATGTTGATGATGTTGTCTGCCTGGTAAAAAATAAGACATACGTTGATATTGACAGTGGAAAATCTTCTCGTGTTGCAGAAGGTAACACTTCACAGGACAACAGGTCTATCTGTTTTAGATGTGGCAGAACAGGCCACAGAGCGAATGATTCCTTTTGTCCAGCTCTGCAGGTCATCTGCAATGCCTGTGGGAGGAAGGGTCACTTTGCTAAATATTGTAAGAGCAAGGTAAAAAGGAGAGAACAACCACAGGTAAAAGAAATCATGTATCAGGTAGATGAAAAGAAAGCAAAACATCCCTCTCATGTAGTCATTATTGAAGGTATTGAGCTTGAGTTGAAGTTCGACTCATGCTCACATCTCACTATGATTAGCAAGGACACATTTGAAGAGCATTTTAGAGACAAAGTTACCCTTCAGAAAAATGATGTCTCTCCCATTGGTTATGGTGCTTTGCCGATAAAAATGCTGGGATATTTCTTGGCTTGTATTGAATTGAGTGGACGAATGACTGCTGGCAAAGTATATGTTGCCGGAAGAGGAGATTCACTCTTAGGGTGGCCTCATCAACGTTTGCTTGGGGTTCTTCTTAATCCAAATGCTGTGCCGCAAGTCCAAGTACAGGTGGTTGACAATTCTGTAGATGTGCTAACTGAACGTTTTGTTGATGTTTTCAAAGACAAGTTGGGATGTCTGAAAGGATACAAACATCATATAAAATTGAGAGAGGGTGCTGTTCCCTGTGTTGCCAAGGTTAGGAGGGTACCGTTGAATGAGCAAGCCAGTGTGCAGAAAGAGATTGAGCGTTTGCTTGACATAGGTTTCATTGAGTCTGTAGAGGCCACTGAGTGGTTGGCTCCGATAGTCGTTGCGAAGAAGGCCAATGGCGAGATTCGTCTCTGCATTGATTTGTGCTCTCTCAACAAAGAGGTAGTTGTGGATAGGTTTCCACTACCTAACATCGATGAGATGGTTAGCACCTTAGCGAGTGCTAAGTACTTCACCACTCTAGATCTAGCGTCTGCCTATCATCAGGTGGAGTTGGATAAGACATCGCAGGATTTGACAGCCTTCGTGACACCTATGGGAACTTTTAAATTCCTTAGGATGCCATTTGGGCTTGTTTCACCTGCGTCTGTTTTTCAATGGATTATGTCTAATGTTCTCAAAGGACTTACAGGTGTGAAGTGCTATCAGGATGATTTGTTGATTTATGGTAGCACTAAAGCTGAGCATTTTTCTAGGGTTTGCGCTGTGTTGGGATGTCTGAGGAAAGCCGGTTTGACGCTTAAGAAGGAGAAATGTAAGTTTGCTCTGGAAGAAGTAAATTATCTCGGTCATTGCATATCTGGGCAGGGTATCTTTCGAAAAAAAGAACTTGTTAGCACCATTGTGAAAATGAACGATCCTGGTAACAAGGAGGAGTTGCTGTCTTTTTTGGGAATTGTTGAATTTTACTGTAAGTTTATTCCAGGGTATGCTGACAAGACGCAAAGTCTGAGGAGATTGACAGGTAAGAATGTGGCTTTTGATTGGAGTGCAGAGTGTGCAAGGGAATTCGTCTCCATCAAGAAGGATTTGATGAAGGCTCCCTCCTTACAAGCCTTTGTGCCAGGTGATGAGACTCACATCTTGACAGATGCAAGTGCTAAGGGAATAGGAGCGGAGTTGCTTCAAAAGAGTTGTGGAGTTGAACGTTTGATTGCTTGTGCTTCGAGGTGTTTGAGGGGCTCGGAACTGAATTATTCAGTTATCGAGAAAGAGGCCTTGGCCATCTTTTGGGCTTTGAGGAAGTTCAGGAATTTGATTTGGGGTACTAAGGTTAAAGTTCTCTCGGACCATAAGCCTTTAAAGGAAGTTTTTTCAAAAAAAGGCTTAGATTCAATTTCATCTAGGATAAGGAAGTGGATCATCTCACTTCAAGAATATGACTTTGATGTTGATTATATTCCAGGTGTGATCAACATCTCTGCTGATTGTTTATCTCGTTTAGTTGATATCAAGGAGATTGATTTGGATGAGGATAATCTGGTTGATGATGTGATAAATGTCTGTGAGATTACGTTGGGTGTGGTTGACGAGACTGAGTGAAGAACTGAGATTGGCAAAGATCTTGAAATTTCAAAAGTTATTGAGTTGCTCTCGTTAGGGAAAAACAAGCATCTTGAAAAACCATGGTCTTTGGTTTGTGAAGAGTTATCTGTTGTGGATGGTGTGCTTGCTCGTGGTACCAAGCTTATCCCTCCGTTGGGTGTACGGAGTAAGCTTCTCAATCTTGCACACGTTGGTCATCTAGGCATTGTTAAAACAAAGGAGTTTTTGAGGATGCAATTTTGGTGGCCGGGGATGGATAAGGAGGTTGAGAGGTTGGTTCGGGATTGCCTGGAGTGTTGTTCTAGTGATAAAATATTGAAAACCAAGCAGATGCCCATGGTCTGCAGGAAGCTACCCGAACATCCTTGGGAGGAAATTGCCATCGATTTTGTTGGACCCTTGCATGGTGTGAGTGATGCCCCCTATTTGATTGTCGTCTTGGATCTTTATTCAAGATGGATCGAAGTAAGTTCTGTCAGGGATATTTCTTCAGCTAGCGTTATAAAATTCTTAGAAGAAATCTTCAAGAGGGAAAGCTATCCTAATTGCATTCTTTCTGACAATGGGCCACAGTTTTGTTCCTCTGAAATGCAGAGCTTTTTGAACGATTGTGGCATTACTCACAAGAGAAGTTCTGTTTATCATCCAGAAACTAATGGGGCTGTAGAGAGGGTAAACAAAACACTCAAAGAAAGTATTCAATTGGCCAGGGTGAGTAATTTAAACTGGAAAACTGTTCTACAAGACAGGATCACTGCTTATCGCATGTCTCCTCACACAAGTACGGGTAGAACTCCCTTTGAGTTGTTCAAGGGTAGGGCCGCGAACTCTAAGTTGTGTCCAGGATGGATGATTTTAAATAAAGGGTTCAATGACAACCAGATAGGTGATTGGAGACGCAGAGAGCTTGATAAACAGTTGGCAAGGAAACTGTACTTTGATGTAATGAAGTGTGTTCAAACCAATGATGTGAAGGTGGGTGACTATGTGAAAATTAAGGCTCCTGTGGGTTGTCAACCATGGTCAAAGTATACCAGAGTACGAAATGTCGTTAAGATTTTCAAGAATGCTGTGAAAACTGATGATGGTAGGATTTGGAATAAGAGCAGGATTGTATTGGTCAATAATAATCCGAATCCGGCTCTCAGTGAAAAGGGTCGTTCTCGCACTTATTCCTCAACTAGTGATGCTGATTCTTCTCCAACAAGGTCGCATTCCTTGCCCGTTAATGTTAGAGAAAGGAGTCAGAGGGTGCATAGACAACCTTTGTATATGAAGGACTATGCTTGTTAAGGTTTCTTATCTACATTGTATCCTTTTCAGCTGTTGATTCTTTATTTGCATTGTTTGTAACTTCTCATCCTCACCTTTTGCCTTTTGTTTGTTAGCTTTCTTTTGTTGTAAAGAAGGAAGATGTGTGACATCATACCTGGTTCCATGTGGAACTACACCATGTGTTCTAAGTGGAACCTCACTATGTTAGGGGGCTCTGATGTTGTCAGTTACTGAGCAGCTGTTGATGGTTGAGGTGAATAAACCGGACCTGAGTCTTACATTGCGTACTTCCGTTATTTACTGATGTGGAGGACACCACAGGTGGAGCCCAGCACACTAGGGACACTAACTGAAAAACACTGTGGCACGAAGGAAACGGAACCTGAAATCCAGCGAGAGTACCAAATCTTGTAAAACGAGAAGGGTATGTTGGGCGCGGCTCATATTTACACCGCATCCATCTTCCAGAAGCTGTTTGCTATTAAGATACTCAGTAAAGCAGCATCTCTTCATCATCACTCTGTCGCATCTGGATCCTCTTTGGCGGCCGCAAGTTTCAAGCTCCTGCAAATCAACATGGAACAAGTCAGAACTATCCAAGACGGTAACGTGCTTGCGCTCGAATCGCTCTAACAACTACCACTTTCCTTGAGTTCATAGGATCTGAAACCCTGCAACAAAAGGGAAGACATTAGAATTGAGAACTAACAAAAGAATGGTGCATTTCAGTTTGGATGCTAATAACTGTGTTTATATTTATAGCATATCATATTTGTGAAAAGACTAAAAGAATCTTTAACAATGTGAAAGTAACATGCCTTAGGAATAACAGCACGTCTTTTCGTAGTTTCTAACTGAATGCAAGTCAAGAGACTCCCTAACAACAGTTGTATGTTAATGTGAAATACTCATGTAAATGCATGTAATGTGTTATGTGTGGTTGAGCATTAAATCATTCACACTCTATGACACATCCAGAAAGAATCATTTGACAAGATGAATTGTCATACAAGTTCCCGATATAAGCAACAGAAAACCCTGGTGTGCATACCACGCGTATTTACCTCCTATACAAGATCTAGCAGTAACTCAAGGACACGTACATCGTTATCTTTTCTTGTCTCAAGATTCCAGGATCGTTATCAGAATTCACAAGAGAGAGAAAGCACGCGGGCCGGGGAGGTGAAGCCGGACCACTGAGGGGCCCGCGGCAAACCCCTACCGGGGGGGCGGGCCAATGAGCGGACAACACCAAGCCCAGGAAATCGCTGGGCATGGATTGGGCCGCATGGTTCGAATGGCCCAATAGGCAGGGGGCCCCCTGGGGATGCACCAGGACTTAAGGGCATAGGGGGCCCCCACTAAGAACATGTGCCTTCGCCGTTGACCCACCCACACCTGAAATGCGGGCGTCGCAGCCGCAGGCAGATGTAGGGCTCAGGCAGGGCGGAGACAGCACAGAGGGACAGCAGTCAGAGCTGAATAGCCAAAGAGGAGCCGCTCAAACCCGTGTCCTTGGGATGCCTTAAGGCAGGGGCACAGGGAGCAGGCAACAGGCGGGAAACAGGACACAAAGGTATTTCAAATCCCATTGAGTGGTATAAAATGAAAAAGAGAGAGGGGTAACACGTAGTAAGGTTGTTCTACTTCTCCTTAGAGGAAGATCAAGTAACTAGAACACTCTAGACGGAATAGGTTGGGAAACTCGCAGTAGAAGGAGAACGGCACATTCGCCACTCTCCATCCCTCTGTCATGTCATGCCATTCCCCTTTTGTCCATTCGGACCTCCTTTCTGGGGGTGTTCTTTCTCGGCCAGGGCTCGGGTGCCTAGGAGGAGGACTTGGGAGCCAGCCTCTGGACTTGCATCTCGCTTATGCAGGAAAACAGGTTAGTGAGTGACACTAGAGCTTGAAATTCACAACACTGCGGCTGAACAATGTGTGGCACTTCTGCGGTGCCTTCTGCTTTGCTTCCCTCTGCCCCCCCACGCCCTGTTTGAGCTCTCTTAAAACCTATGGATGCATACAGGGCCCCTCCCCACCCTGAACATTAGTCTTCTGTATGCCTTTGGTTACCTGACGCACCCCCTGCTGCTGCTCCCTTACGCTTTCATGATTACTAGTTGTGTGCCTCCACCATTCATGTGGCAGAAATTCCCACTTTTCTTCTCCCTTCCTCCCCCAAATTTGGACTCCTTCTGGCCCTTATTGATTCAACTCTTTCTCTCCTTCCTACCTAACCTCTTAATAGTCTCTCAGCATTCATACATACTTATCCATTTGCTTGAAAACATCTTGTTTCATAGTTCTCTCTTTTCTCTCTCTCTCTCTCTCTCGATCTCTCTGTCTTTGTTGATCTTTCACCCTCATCTGCATTTACATAACACCTTCTCTGATTAGTATGACACTCTCTTAATATGGACACCGTTTAGCAAGTTTCTGGAGTTCCCATCCATCGACTGTGTATGGTTGTTCGGATGGATTTGACTGTGTATGTATAGTACAGATTTATAAAGTATGTAGTTTAGTAGCAGTTTATGTTAGTTAATATGAAATAAAAGAGTAGAATAAGTATGATATTGCAAATAGTACATGGATAGACGTGTTGATAATTTACATTTTTGGTGAGCTGGGGGGTCATTTGTCATTTGCCTGGTCTACACAGCTTGTTTTCTAGTCTGCATTGCTAGTCATTCAAGTAGCTATGATGTAATGTTAGGCAGGTGATGATGTGGTATGGTCCAACTAACTATGTTTGAATTGCTATAAATATATGTTGCTGTGGTGCCAGGGAGTGATGTTGAGTTTCCCTATATGATATGGTATGTATTGTGTCCATGAGGGTGTCAGGATGTCCCTCTAGCATGTTCTGCTTGGGAAAGCCTAATTATAAGTGATTTGTGGTGAATAGTATTGAGTGAAAGTGGTCAGTGATATTGAGTACCGCAGTACCCCAAAAAATGGTATCTGGGCTGCAATGTATGTTTGTTAGGAGCTTTTTTCAGTGTGGTCTGCTCGATGTTAGTGTGCTGTGTGGCAGGGTGGTAGGAATGCTGTTTGTCGCATGCTAAAAGCCAAGAGTGTGATGTACTGTTTTCATTTATTTTTTCCTGCTTATGTGCTCCATTACATTTCACACATATGTTTGAGTGCATGTGTTTCAATTATAAATGTACACTTGATTTGGTATTGTTAGCGAAAATATTTTTAATATTTATTTCAGTATGATTTGAAAGTGCAGCAGTTGTTTATATATGTAACTCAAAGAGTCGATAAAGTTTCAAAGAAGCAGAATTTGGTGACGGTGCATGCTGATTATTAGTTTTGAAACATTCAATAAGGAGATTAAAATGCCGATTGTTGTTTTTGATAAGATTCAATAAAAGGCCTGTGGTCAAAATAGTCTTCTTATGCATGAAGCCAAGAGTTCAAGTGAAGGAAGGCTCCCCACAACTCAAATTCAGGTCGGGAGCAAAAATGTCTAGTTGCAGTTGATTCTAGTGTTTCCTCTGCAGCAGCTCCAATCTGCTCAAGCCATAGGGCCTTTCCCTCTAACCAGATACAGAGAAGGGGTTTTACATGGGGTAACTAAAGAAATTTCAAGTTGCCACTAGCCTACTATTCTCTTAGAGGTATTCACAGTTTCCTCTGTTCCTAGGGCCTTCTGCAGTCTACAGTTTCAGGCAAGAAGCTCCACACGCAAACAGGCGCTACTGTTTAGGACCCGGATCTCTTTGGGTGACTAAATATGTATTTGTGTATGTAGAAATGTATGTATGTATATACGAATGTATCTATGTATGAATGTATGCATCTATGTATATGGTATTTCTGTAGTGCAAACCTAGCCGAAAGGTAGCAGAGTGCTGCACATGGTTCAAGACTAGCATAAAGTCAACAAGTAATAGTAGAATAGGCATGGATGTGGATATTTAATGTAATATGATGTAGTCTTCTTTAAAGAGGTAAGTCGTCAACTCTTTCCTAAATTGGAGCATCACTGAGATGGTCTAGATTGATATGGGAATGTTGTTCCAGAGCCCGGGTGCATAGATGGAAAAGGCCTACTTTCTTTCTTTACACTTCTTAGTCCACAGTCTGATGGTATCCTGTCTGTGTGTGTGTCGAGAACCACCAGAGATGGTGAGCTTGCCTGCAATAAAAGTGTGGGTGTTGGTCCTGATGGCTTAATAAATGAGGCAGCTTTTTTTCTGAAGATGGGTGGGATGGCAAGGGGAGCCAATGGAGTTACATCAAAATAAGAGTGTGATGTAATAATATTTCTTCAGCCCCTGAATGAGACATGCTGCAGTATGTTGAATGCTCTACAGGGTACTAGTGTGCGGTCTGGAAGGCCATGGAGTAGGGGGGCATGGAGTAGGGCATTCCTGCCATCCAGATGTAAGAGTACAAGGGCTTGAACAGCAGTTCTGAAGTCGCTATCTGAAGGAAACAGAATGACTTTCTATACAAGAAAAAGCTGGAACTAGTACATCTTTGTTTTTTTGGCAACGTGTTACTTGAGGGTGAGGTTGGTGCCCGGGATGAATCCAAGTAAATTGGCATTCAGTGAAAGTCAGGGGTTCAAAGCCATCAAGGTTTGCACTGTATCTTATTTGTTGTTTTTGTCCAGCAACAGGAATTCTGTCTTGGTTGGATTGAGTTTTAGGTAAGCGCTGGACATCCAGGTCTCGATGTTGTGCAGAGGAAGTGTTTGAAGCATTGGATGTCTGAGGCAGTGTAGACTGTCAAGTAAATATGTGTATCATAGGCATTTTGGTGAATTTTAATGCTGTTATCTGTGAGTAGGGCACCAAGCAGATCAATGTAAAAACTGAAGATGCCAAGAGACAGTATGAAACCTTGGGGGAATTCCAGAGGTGATAAGAAAATGTTGTGACCTGGAGGTGCCCATGTGAACAAACTAATGCTGGTTAGAAAAGTTGGAGAAGAGCTAGTGAAGGATATTGCTGGAGAATCCCATTTGAGACACCAGGGTATGTATGAGGGTGGGATGTTCAAATGTGTCGAAGGATGCTGAAAGGTCCAGCAATATCACAAGTGATTGCCTTCCTTAGCTCTTCAAGCAGATCCCAAGTTGCAGAGATTTAATGAAGGGCTGCAGATGAAATTTATATCGCAGTCTTCCATTAGGTAGATTAGAATTCTTTAAAAGTGCAACAGTCTTGTTCACGTTTTTATTTTATGCAGCTCTCTCCCTAAGAGTGTTCATGCAGTAGTTTTTAGAAGGCAAATTCAATATTTGATTGGAAACTTACCTCACCTTATATTTGTAACACTGTTACTTGATTCATTCTCCAAAAAGCTGCTTTTCAGCAACAGATATTTGAGTCCTTTGTACTATAGAAGACAACACCATGCATCCCATGTGTTCCTTTCAAGCTCTCCGAAAAATCTACCCAAGGATAACTCACTCCTGCTGCCAAATGATAAAAGAAAATACCAGCACACCAGATCTCAGGTATCAAACATTTTATGCGGAAAAGGGCTCATCTATGTGTGAATGCTCCCTCCTACATGAAGGGACACAGTGGTATGGTTACATTTTGAACACAGATGTGGCATATTTAAGAAAATTGGTTATTAGTTGGGGATGAAGTGAGTACTTCCTCAGTACTGATTCCAACTTACAAATTCAATAAATAAACCTGGGCTAAACTCATGGTAGCTATGGCACAAAGAAGATAGGCTTAACTTAAGGAAAAATGTGTTATTTCAATCAATCAATCACAGAATTTGTAGAGCGCACTACTTACCCGCGAGGGTCTCAAGGCGCTGAGGAAAAAAAAAGGGGGGGTGCCGCTACTGGTCGAACAGCCAGGTCTTGAGTAGCCTCCTGAAGGTCAGCAGGTCTTGGGTCTGTCGTAGGCTGAGTGGAAGGGTGTTCCAGGTCTTGGCGGCGAGGTGGGAGAAGGATCTGCCGCCGGTGGTTGTTCTTCGAATGTGAGGGACGGTGGCGAGGGAGAGGTCGGCGGAGCGGAGCTGGCGGTTGGGGACGTAGAAGAAGAGTCGTCTGTTGAGGTAGGCTGGGCCGGTCTTGTGGAGTGCCTTGTGTGCGTGGATGAGGAGTTTGAAGGAGATTCTCCTGTCGACGGGGAGCCAGTGCAGGTTCCTCAGGTGGGGGGTGATGTGGCTGTGGCGTGGTACGTCGAGGATCAGGCGTGCGGAGGCGTTTTGTATGCGTTGCAGTCGCTTGATGAGCTTGGCCGGGGCTCCCGCGTAGAGGGCGTTCCCATAGTCAAGTCTGCTACTGACGAGGGCCTGGGTGACTGTTCTTCTTGTATCTGTCGGGATCCACCTGTAGATCTTGCGAAGCATGCGGAGGGTGTTGAAGCAGGAGGAGGAGACTGCGTTGACTTGCTTGACCATGGAGAGCGTTGAGTCGAGGATGACTCCCAGGTTGCGTGCGTGGTCGGTGGGTGTCAGGGCTGCTCCCAGTGTCGTTGGCCACCGGGAGTCGTCCCAGGCTGAGGTGTTGGAGCCGAGGATGAGGACCTCTGTCCGTGTTCAGCTTTAGTCGGCTGATCTTCATCCAATCGGCGACGGCCTTCATTCCTTCATGGAGGTTGGATTTGGTGGCGAGGGGGTCCTTGGTGAGGGAGAGGATCAGTTGAGTGTCGTCGGCGTAGGATATTATGTTGAGGTCGTGCTGTCTGGCGATGCGTGCGAGCGGGGCCATGTAGATGTTGAACAGTGTCGGGCTGAGGGATGATCCCTGGGGTACGCCGCAGATGATCTCGGAGGCTTCGGATCGGAATGGTGGGAGGCGGACTCTCTGGGTTCTGCCGGCGAGGAAGGAGGTGGTCCATTCCAGGGCCTTGTCTCGGATCCCTGCGTCGTGGAGGCGTGCGGGTATAGTGCGGTGGCAGACAGTGTCGAAGGCGGTGGAGAGGTCCAGCAGGATGAGGGCTGCGGTCTCACCGTTGTCCAGCAGGGTCCTGATGTCGTCGGTGGCGGCGATGAGGGCAGTCTCAGTGCTGTGGTTGCTGCGGAACCCTGACTGGGATGGGTCCAGGATGCTGTTTTCTTTGAGGTATCGGGTTAGCTGTCTGTTGACGATCTTCTCGATGACCTTGGCTGGGAACGGAAGCAGGGAGATGGGCCGGAAATTCTTGAGGTCTCTCGGGTCCGCCTTGGGTTTTTTGAGTAGGGCATTGATCTCTGCGTGTTTCCAGCTCTCTGGGAAGGTCGCGGTCTCGAAGGAGAGATTGATAATGTTGCGCAGGTGGGGTGCGATGGAGCTGCTGGATTTGTTGAAGATGTGGTGCGGGAAAGGGTCTGACGGGGAGCCGGAGTGTATCGTGCTCATGGTCTTGATGGTGTCATCCATGTTCACGCTGGCCCAGGCTGGCAAGGGGTCGTGGTCGATGGTGTGCGGCGGGTCTGGTGCATCGATCTCAGTTGGGGCTGTCTGGGTGTTGAAGCTGTCGTGGATGTTGGCGATCTTGCGGTGGAAGAAGGTGGCGAGGGAATCGCACAGGGCTTGCGACGGCGGGATGTCGTTGGTGTTGGAGCTGGGGTTGGAGAGTTCCTTCACGATATTGAGGCGGTCTTTGAAGGAGATTCTCTTGGCGGACCTGATGAGGTGGTGGTGGTTACGGATGGCGTCTTTGGGGGCTGCGTGGCTGTCCGGTGTCTTTTCACTGTGCCATTTCTTCTTTAGTTTCCGGCAGGTACGCTTGGAAGCTAGGAGTTCTGGGGTGAACCAGCTGGCTCTTTTGGTGGTGTCACTGTAGGTGAGTTTTTTCAGCGGGGCGAGGGTGTTGGCACAGTCGTCTGTCTATCGTCTGAGGTTGCAGGCAGCGTCGTCGGTGTTGGATGGGTCGGAGGGTGGGTTGAGAGCGAGGTTTGCCCGTAGTTGGTCTTCGGTGACTTTGCTCCAGCAGCGGCGTGGGATCTGTTGGGTGCGGTGGTGTGTGGTGGGTTTCTGGAAGGTGAAGTGGATGCAGCGGTGGTCGGTCCAGAGGAGTTCGGTGGTGTGGCTGAAGGAGACGTGGGAGCTTGAGGAGAAGACGGGGTCGAGCGTGTGGCCGGCGGAATGGGTCGGTGTTGTGACGAGCTGTCTCAGTCCGAGGTTGGTGAGGTTGTCGATCAGGGTGGTGGAGTTGCTGTTGTTGTTGTTCTCCAGGTGAAAGTTCAGGTCTCCGAGGAGGATGTAGTCGGTAGAGGTCAGGGCGTGCGTGCTGATGAAGTCGGCGATGGAGTCGCTGAACTGGGGTCGGGGTCCAGGGGGTCTGTAGACAAGGGTGCCTCTAAGGGTGGTGTTGGGGTCCGTGTGGATCTGGAAGTGCATGTGTTCGACGGTGCAGAGAATGTCGTCGGTGCTGGTCGAGACCCTGATGGTGTTCTTGTGGACGATGGCGATTCCTCCTCCTACTCCGTTGATGCGGTCTCTGCAGGTGATCTTATAGCCGTCTGGGATGGCTATGGCGATGTCGGGTGCGGAGGAGTCGTTCATCCAGGTCTCTGTCAGGAAGGCGACGTCTGGTGATGATGTGTCGAGCAGGTCCCAGAGCTCGACGGCGTGTTTGCGTGCGGAGCGGGTGTTCAGTAGGATGCATCGGAGGTGGTTGAGGTCCTTCTTGGCGGGCGCTTCGGTGGCTCTGAGGCTGGTGTAGCTGCAGTCCTGGCAGGTGAAGGGACCATGAGTGCGTTTCGGGGCGGCCTTGAAGCAGTTGTGTGTCCGTCTGGGGTTGAGAGCGTGAAGTGTGGTGGCATCGTATCGGCGTCGGTCCTCGAGGCTGGAGCGGGGGGCGCAAGGACCAGGGGTTCTGGCACTGGGCGCGGTCTAGGCGCGGACGGGCGCAGACGGGCTTGCCTTAGGCGCGCCTAAGGCAAAACGGGCACAGAGAAATGGGGGCAACGAGGGGTACACAAGGCAAAACGGGCACAGAGAAATGGGGGCAGCGAGGGGTACAGAAGGCAAAACGGGCACAGAGAAATGGGGGCAACGAGGGGTACACAAGGCAAAACGGGCACCGAGGCAACAAGCAGAGGGGCGAACTTACCAGCAGCAGCAGCGGGCAGGACAACACAGGCGGAGCTGTGTGGTGGGGGAGCGACCTACCTGGCATATATATTTTATAGAGAGAAATGATGATACATTGAAAGCAATCCCATGTCTTCAAATTACAAATAATATGCTTGGAATATATAAGGAGTAGAACATTTTATGTAATTGAGTCTTGAGTGGAATATTGGTGCATTGCTACATTATTGATAAAGTTATCTATCTCTATAATAGACCACTACACCTTAACAACAACATATACCACTCCCACCTCCCAAGAAACACTCTCAACAAGTCCACCCCTTTTCACCCACCCCTGGCCACAAAACTGCGATCCACACCCTTCCACAACTCCTCCTCAAGACCAGCCAGGACCAAGGTTCCCCTCTCTGAAAAGGACATCCAAGCCTTTCTCCTCATATACAAGACAAAACATCATGACTTCCCACATAATCTGAACCCCATCTTAACAATTGCATTGAACCCACACAGAGAACAAAGACCAAACTCTAGTGAGGTAAATAAGGCCAACCTCAAAACAGTAGCCCTCACAGAGATAACCTCAACGAACACCAAACCTCACCTGAAGTGCATACTCCTAAATTGCAGGTTGGCCATAAAACACGCACCTGACATAGCAGACCTCATTCTTACGAATGATCTTGACCTAATCCTCCTAACCAAAACATGGCTAAAGACAGATTCTGCACCCATCCTTGACATTCTAAGCCCTACAGGCTATGGCATCATAAGGGCAGACAGACCAAAAAGATCAGGGGGCGGCATAGCCTGTATACATTGCACTAACCTCAAGGTAAACCACTCACAAACCACCGACCACCCCACCTGCGAATACCTAAGCATAAACATTGTAAGCAACAACAGTCCCCTATACAAATTACACCTGATCTACCATCCTCCAGGCAACAACCACTCATTCATCGAACAAATCATGGAAATCATCTCCTCCAACGCTGGACAACACTGCGCCCACATCTTCCTCGGAGACTTCAACCTTCACAGGAACGATCACAACGACCCCACAGTCAATAGCCTAAAAACCTTCCTCACTGACCTTAACCTGGTCCAAATCTGTGACAGCCCGACACACAACCTGGGTGCTACACTGGATCTCGTCATAGCTAGACCAAATTCCATCAAACTAGAATCGATCGTCCCCTCTGACTGGACAGCTCACCACTACATCACCTTCCTTATAACCGAACCAACTAAGACACATAAACCCCAACTTAAGAAACCCAAACAATGGAAAAGGAACACCTGTGACATTAACCTCAATGATCTAACATGCCTCAGCAACAACATACTACTGCAGCCAGTAGACATGACAGAGGTCCTTGACCTCATTAACCACTACAACAACTCGATGACTAGCATTCTTGACACAGTTGCGCCCTTTCAGCTAAAAAGAACTTCGTCTAAAGACTCCAAACCATGGTTCAAGAGGAGGCTAAATGACCAAAGACGCAACCTGAGACTAGCTGAACGGGCATGGAGATCCTCACTATCGCTAGAGCACCTTAAGCAACTGAGATCTCGAAGAAGCACCTACAACAAACACATCAGACTCTCAAAATAAAATTTCTTCAAAGTGCAGCTAAACAAGGCTAGAAATCGACCATGGAAACTTTTCGAAATTATCAAGCAACAATCCGCTCAACAAGCCAATGCTTCCACATTTGGTCCAAACTCCCAACCAAACTGCAACATATTTGCCTCCCACTTCCTTGAAAAATCTAAAAATATAGAAAATGAACTCCGAACAGCAAATGAACACCTCAAAAAAAATACCTCCTCCTACCCCCCACTCACCCCAGTCTGTACAAACCCCCAACCAAAACGCACTCACCCTAAAAAACAAAGCATCCTGGAACACTTTAAAATCTCTTAACAAAAATGACATTCTCAAGATCTTAACATCACTTAAACAATCTAATCATTTCTGCGACCCCCTTCCAGCCAATATCTTCAGTGAGATCAAAACCTCTCTAATTCCCCTCTGGACAAAGATAGTTAATGCCTCCCTACTGCAAAGAACCCTTCCGAGCTGCCTAAAAACAGGTCAGGTAACCCCCATTCTAAAAAAACCCACAGCTGACCACACAATCCCTGATAACTACCGTCCAATTTCCACTATTCCTACCCTAGCAAAACTACTGGAGAAATGCGTCCATTCCCAACTATGCAACCACATAGCTCAATTCCACCTCATTGACTAGTTCCAATCAGGCTTCCGTCAGGACCATAGCACGGAAAGAGCCTTGACACACATCGTGGACGACACGCTCAGAATACTAGACCAAAATGAAGCCTGCCTCCTAATCCTCCTAGACCTATCCTCAGCCTTTGATACGGTCAAACACAATAGTCTCCTAGACTTGCTTGAACACAGAATGGGGTTATCTGGGAATGTCCTAAAATGGTTCGCCTCCTTCTTAGACAGCCGAATGCAAAGAATCAAGCTTAATCAATCGATGTCCACCCCCATGGCGGTCACCCTAGGAGTCCCTCAAGGTTCCTCCCTATCACCTACCCTCCTCAATCTATTCATGGAGCCCTTAACCGAAATTCTGAAACTCTCCAATGTTCACTACCACATATATGCAGATGACACCCAACAATACCTAAAAGTATCATCACCTGATGATATCCGCTCACTCAATACAACTCTGCAAAAAACACACAACTGGCTAACCAGAAACCACCTCAAACTCAACGCGCTCAAAACCGAATTCCTCCTAATAACCCCTCCGCGAGGACACGTCAACATTGAAGACTGCATGAAACACTAAACAGCCCTCAACTGCAAACCACACATCATAGACTCCGCAAAATCTCTAGGAATAACAATCGACAAAAATCTCAACATGCAGGGTGTTCAACCACCAGAGGAGCAAACATTCATATGAGCATTATCAGAAAAGTAAAACCCTTCCTTCCCATCGACGACCTCAAATCAGCAGTGCAAGCCCTAGTGATACCCAGATTAGACTATGGGAATACAACCTTATGTGGTCTGCCAAGATCCAGTCTGGCTCCACGAAAATCCTTGTTCAATGCGCCCGCAAGACTTGTCACCAGCTCCAAAAGGAACAACCACATCACCCCTGATCTAAAGGCACTGAACTGGCTCCCTTTTGAGGCAAGATCACAACTAAAAATCACCTGGATGACACACAAAGCCTTGCACTCCAGCACACCAAAGTATCAAGCCGATAAACTGGAACTATCAGGCGGTGGCAGAACATCGAGAAGCACCAGCACCTGGCTATTGAAACCACAAAAATTCCAGAAAAAAAACATACAACCGTACTTTCTCCAGTCTAGCACCTAGAATCTGTAATGCCCGGCCCAAGGAAATTAGAATGAACCCTTCTAGCACCTCCTTCAAAAATGAAGTCAATATGCTTTTAATGAACAAATTCCTACCTGACCCCAACACTTCACTTGCTCTCCAAACAGAACTTACACTTGATTCTTAAGACCAATGACTATCACACTCTTGAGTACTCCTGGACCCACTACGAATGTATGCCCTTCCTACTTTCTACTCTCATTTTGTACCTATTGTATTAAACTTCTATGTGATGTAACCTTTGTAAAGCACCCTGATACCCTTCCAGGGTCTAGTCTGCGCTATATAAAACTTTTCAAATAAAATAAATAAAAAATATCTCTGAGGAGGAAAAAAGGAAAAAGCAAAAGAAGCAGATTTACTAGTCAGTAAAGGAGAGGTATGAGAGGAAGAGCCCAAAACAAAGAAAGAGGTATGAGGGGAGTGGGATAAGACTATAAGGAAAAGAATGGGCTGGGGTGGAGGTGTGGCACCAGAGGGCTGAGACGTTTCATTGTTTAAATGGATATAGTATCTCGTGTGTGTGTCAAAGGTGGTTTGATTCTTTTATAAGTAGAGATATAAATTATTCCACAGGGACTTCGGAGGTCTGGTGATGGAGTTATTGTTGGAAAGTGTGTTGTCTGTGTTCCTTATGAAACCTATACAAGCCCACCAAGTATGGTGAGAGATGTTAAAAGTAAAAAGTACAAATTTAAAAAAAGTTTTAAAAAGGTGCATAAAAAGTGGTGAAAAGGTGGTTAAAGTATTTACCAGTATCCAAAACAAATAAACAATTTAAAAATCAAAACAAAACATGATAAAAATCCCACCTCCAAGTTCGAAAAATCTAGAAAAATGTAATTAGAAAAATGACAAAACACGATTAAAATACCATAAATGGAACCAAATATAAGAATTTTTAATTTTTTAGGGCCAAAAGGTGCTGAGAAAACCTAAAGCACCCAATCAGAAGTCACTGTTTGTGGTTGACTGAGACCTAGATGCAAATGCAAGCCACCCTTGATGGAGCGGAGGTCAAAAACACTAAGCAGGTTGTCCCTGTCAAAGATTTTACCTTCTGTATGTTTAACCTAGCCGCTAAAGAAGGTTACACTGACACCATTTGTTATACCGGTAAAAGATCAGAGCAAGAAAATAACAATTCCACAGTCACCGAAGTCCTCTTGCCAGGCAGACACTTTTTGTGTCTTGCTCGGACAAGGTTTCTACCTTTAGAGTATCTTTGCTAGAACTCAAAATCCTCTAGCAGGGCAAGCTTGAAACTGTATCTGACAAACTCCTCTTGAAATCAGACATCTTTGCTGCAAAGCCTGCTGCAGTTCTTGATGTCCCAACTTTTCATACTTTCTGGGGCAACTCTTCCTACAAACCAGTAAGGTTTCCAAGACCTCAGAGATAGCACTTACAGACCAAGACTCACTCCAACAGAGGAAAGCAGCAGGGTCCAGTGCAGCTCCAGTTGTAACTGGTTAGGTAGGACCTCCAGGAAATGGCCCCTTCAAGCTCAAGCTTATTGTACCCCTTTATCGACACAGGTCAGCCAACTGACCCATGGAGCCCACTTCTTAGCCCTGCATACAAGTGGGAGCAGGTCCTGTCCTTCAGGTCTCCACACAGATCACCGACAACCAGTCCAGTCCTCATCTGTTCTTCCATAAGTCTAGATGTGTTCTGAGAAACTGGGAGTGAGATGCCACTTTCGTATATTTCATTAGCCGGAGGGTGGGCTTGACTCCTGAAAAAAAAGTTCCTCAGGCCAAACCTTTCCAGTTTTGCAGCAGACCCTGTTTGTCTTTCTGCAAACTAACTTACCATGCACTATTTTGTGTGAAATCCAACATGGCAGAACCCTTCTACCCCTGGAGGAGGTTGGTGGCACATTTGTTGTTGTGCCTAGGGAAATGATCAGATCCCTCCTCCTCAACCCCCCAGATTCGTTCTTGACTAGCTCTCAGTCCCATTAGGCTGGTGCCTAACTGGTTGAAGCTGGCCCTTTGATCAAAGAAACCCCACGGCTTAATTTACACTTAACTTTGAAAACTATGAATGGGCAGGACTCACCCTGGTCCCTTTCATGTTAACAAACTTCCTGAACCTTCCCCAACTACCCTTCCGGAGAGAGAAAAAGCCACATACCTAACACCCAGGTCATCCTGCCAAAAAGTCCAAGTCATTGTTTCTGCTCATGGAGCAGTTTTCACATTGTATTAAAGGAAAAGCCATGACTGGGCAGATCCTTGCAGGCTTAAGCTAATTAGTCTCTTCAAACTTCAAGCAAGCAAAGTATAACTCTTTAGAAGTTGCTTTTCCAGCATATTCATCAAAAATCCAACTTAATCGCTGAATTTGATTTTAAATAAATGTTAAAAAGAGTGGTTGAATCATTTCTGTAGCTTATGCCAAACCACAGTTAGCAAAAATAGTATTTTAACTACATTTTAGTTTTTCTCCTAGGATTAGCTATAGCCCTTTACAGAGAAAATAACTTTTTGAGGCTAGTCACTGTGAGAACATGCCAAAATAAAATTGTTTCATGTTCCACTTTTAAATATATGGTACCCTACCTTGCCCAAGGCCAACTTAGGTGTGACTTTATGAATATTTAAAAGTAGGGTTCCTTCCTATCAAAAAGGTTATTTTGCTAAAAATACCTGCAGGTTTAAATTCTAGAGCAGTTAGGCTATATATTTAGGCCTGAAGCCATGTCTTTCCTTGTCAGCCTAGGGAATGGCACATTAAGTGCTGCATTTGACAGATGACATTTAACTTTCCATGCCATTGGAGTATTTTCCTGCCTCATAGAGTGCTGCCTTACTTGAAAGTTAAATATACCAGCAGGGATTAGCGAATTTTATCATGTTTTAGGTGCCAGAACACATACAGTGGGGACTGTACAGCAGTGCCCTTGTGTGCATATTTAAAAAAACAGCAATACCAGTTAGCAAAACAAACATGGGGGCGATCATGATAAAAGAGGTATTTTCTCAGAGCCTGGATTTGAAAAATGCCCTTTCTGCTGCTCATTGTATCACAAGTCTTTTAAACTAGACCTTTAGGTACTGTAATTCCATGGAAAGGGTACCAGTCCTACTGCTAACACTAATCAAAGTTCAGCTAGGTAGAATGTCAACTTATCAAATATAAACAAGCAGTGCAGTAATCAATATCAACTGCTTCAGAGGATGCTGCCATACTTTGACTGCTGGTATCTGGAGGAACCAAAGGCTAGGGAAGGAAACTGCAAAGCTTTGAAGTGTATTTGGAGACACTTTTACTCAGAATAGTTTACCAGGCAGAAATTAAAGCATACCAGCGCCTTAAAAATGATTTTTCCAGGCTCCTCCTTTTGATGAGAAATAAAACTGTTTACTTAATTCCTCCATCATCAAACATTTTTTACAAGGGTAAGACTGCGGAAATAGAAGTCAGCCATTGCAACATTATGTGTAGTCCTTTCCTCTTATTTCACAGTCAGCTCTAAACTGCCTAGACTGCAACACCAATGCGTAAGCAGCCCCCATTGTGGCTTCTTTAGTTCAATTTGCCCCCCTTCCAGTAGATGAAATCTTGGACCCCATCTCTGCCCAAAAATTGGGCTCTCCACTCACTTACTCCCCTTGCACTCTTCTTCTAGAAGGCGAACTTATCCAGTCCAGCACTCATGTCTATTTGAAAGAACTCATTCAGCTATGGTTCCTAAATGCTGTAAAAAGCAATGGTCCTCCCACTACTAATAAAGCCTTATGATGATCTCACAGATCCTGCCAACTACTGTCCCATCTTGTTTCTACCTTGTACTACCACACACATGGAGAAGCTCACTAGTAAACTACTGAGTAATGCTTTTCCTGACCCTTTTCAATCAGGTTTCCTCTCATCTTAAAGCATAGACTCCACACTTCCTACTGTCACAAACGATCTGCGCAACATGTTGGATCAGGAGAATTTGCTGCCCTCATCCTAGTTGATTATCCCAGTAGCATTCAATTCAATCTGCTTAGCAATGCATATATATGAGGTGCCCTGCAAGTAATGGCAACCTCTTTGATTTGGAATGGGGCTAGAGAGACAGTTTTGGATCTGGAGGAAAGAAATTTGTTGAGCCAGCCTTTAAGCAAATACCAGAATGTTTAAAGGAGAGAGCACAAGCATTTTCCCACTGGTTAGCATCCGGCAATGTCCCCCAACCCAAAACCTTTCCGGACCAGGCAGACTTATCCACCGGTCCACAGTGGTTCCTTCTCCACTCCGGATTGCTTGGAGGGTAGGTCAGTCGCTACTCGCGCAACCGACAAATGTAAGTACCCGCCCCATTTCTACTCTCCACTCTGTTTTCATTACCCTGCATACCGGAGTGTTTGGCTCCATTTCTACGCTTGTTTCAGGTAAATTATCTTTCTCCTACCCCTCCTCGGGGGTTGTACCATTTGGACCGGTGACTTTAACCACACCAGTTCTTTTCACTCATCACGGGGGCCAGTACCCCTTTTGCTAGTTCTGTCCTGGGCACAACCCACTGATGCACCCTTGGTAATTAGTTCACGTCAGTGTCTGGGTCCGCCGACCCTCATGGGGCGCCACTTGGGTTGGAGTTTCCACATCGTTGGGCAGCTGTGTGTTGTCAGCCCACCACTGCACTACACACTCTCTATGAGGCATGGTTGATGAGGATGAATATCGAGTTACTTGTTCTTATAAGGCATTTTACTGTGCACTAAGTGACATGCGCACAGCTAGACTAAGATGATGGTGTGTCGGTCCATCACTAGACACCTGTACCACCAACATAGAACAATGTTAGTTTTTATGCTTTTCTTGATCGTATTATTTGATCCCCCTTCCCTTTTTTTCCCCATTCTCCTTTAGGCCCTTACCCTGAGGGACACTGTTGCGGTTGGTGTAATTTGGTGAGGGTATGGTTACTTATTTCTACGTACAGATATGATCTGCCCCTCAGTGAGTAGATTGTAGGGTTTTTAGGTCCTGAAGAAATGCCATGATCTTAAAGACACTAGAGGGCATGAAACATGTTGACCCACATCCTTACTTAATGTTTGATAAGATTACTAGATCCTCCTCTCGCAAATATTATAGGTTTTTTATCATGACATGGAACCCGCTAATTAAAGTTGGTTCAGCTGGTTCTCGTAGTTATTTTTAACTCACATCCTCCCCACACTCTACTCAACCTTTGTATATACACCTCACATACCACACACACCTGCTTCATCCAAGATCACAGGTAAAAGATCTCCGGCAAAGAGCCCCCCTGCAGGGCCCGTTAGGCATTGCAGCGCCAGCCCAGCGAGGAGCTGCCCGATGATGAAGCAGGACCAGTAGCGGCTCGTGGAGGGAGTGCCGCAGGGCGGTGGGGCGGGGCGGGGGAGGAGCAGGGTGGGGGGGGTAGTAAACTACAGCATACAGCCGAACAGAACGCTGCATTGCCAAATGCGATGTCCCCCGATGCACCCTGCGACACTCACCTTGGACCTCGACATGGACTGCCATATTCTGTTTTGTCACCAATGACACAGCTATCAGACTGCGGACTGAACTCTTCCTCTTCCGATGTACTTGTCATTCCCTGAGGGACTCTGGCTGGCCCTCCACGGGCCAACAATGTAAAGTGGGGTTTGCATGGCCTGTACTGCTCCAGCCACAACACTCCACTGAATGTGCATTAAACAATCAAATTCACACGGATGTGTCATGTCTATGATCATTCAAGTATGGAAGTATGGATGAATGTAGGGTCAGTGATTCCCCCTTACGTCCATGTTGCACATGTTGTGGGACTTGAGTCACAGGGTGCAACATTACCGATTGCGGACCAGGTTGCGGCGACACCACATCAGAGACACACGCATTAGTTACCTTCTTGTCCAGCCCAGAACGGAACCACGCCCAGAGCGCCGGGGTCATCGTTCACACCCCTACGCTGGACTGGCATACGCCAAGCCAGCCCACTCCGCTTACGCTTACAGGGGGGGACGACAACGCTACATGTCCCAGGTCTTCCCTGTAGTGATCTGCTGATCACAGGTCTAGTTGTCAGCATGCCACAGCCACTCCCTGAGGGCTGGTTCACACCCACACCACACCCATCCAGCACATGCGTCACAGGACATGTGATCCTGCCAATAAAGGGGCCGGGCACACGTGCCCGAGGCCATTTCCACTATCTAGCTGAGTGTGTCAGTGTGGTCATTATTTATGCATGAGGGCCTAGGACCCTACCACATCACATTCCCCACTGCCGGAGGTGACATGATGGCGTCCGCATGATGGGGCCCAATCATAGGGGCCCATGACTTGAGGTGCACAGAGTTGGTGGCATCCAAGGCACTTAGGCCGGCACGGGCCTACCGCCACAGGACGGTGACTTGAGGTGCACAGAGTTGGTGGCATCCGAGGCACTTAGGCCGGCACGGGCCTACCGCCACGTGGCGATGACTTGAGGTGCACTGAGTTAGTAGCACCAGAGCTGAGCGGGTGTGCAGCCTGCGATGATGCGTAGGCCTCGATACGCCGTCCTGGCAATCAAGATTCAATTTGAATTGTGATCCCAGCTGGACCACAGTGTGCACCAAGGGCAGCAGGCTGCACAGATGTGACTCCGCGGCACGGTGCTGCAGGGTGCGCTGGGGGCCTGTGGCGCGGAATCCAGCGATCGGCTGAGGAGGTTGCACCGGCATGTGGTGGGCCCTCCTGGAGACACGGCGGTGGCGGCAGGTGAGCATTGAGGCCTGGGTGCGCAGGGGCGGGCACTCATCGCTGGTTGGTGGACTGGTCTGGGGGACCAGGGCTGGAGTGCAGCAGGTGCACAGGATCGCGTAGGCACCATCGGTCACGGCGGCGCCCTCGTGGCTGGGTGGGGGGAGTGAAGGTGCAGGGGTATCAAGCTGATACAAACCGTGATGCTTACAGGTATGAGTAATCCTGCATCATGAGACCGTAACAGAAGTTAGTGTGACCGTAACCTTCCTTTTCTTTCCTACGAAGGTTACGACCACACGTACTTCTGTTACGGTCTTTTTGTGCAGGATTTGTCTTTCCTGTGAGCATTCCGGTTTGTCCAAGTGCTATGCACTGTACCAGATTAGGTTTGTGACTATACGGACGCTTGACCATTGTCACCATTTGTCCAACAGATTTCTGGATACTGACTTCCGGAGTATGGAATGGTATTGGGGAGTTCCCGCAGCATATGCAGTTACTTGAATCCACACGTTGCCCTGATGAAGTTCCCCGTTGGGCGTTGGCTGTGCTTTTCGTATTGTTTATTGTTGTATTTGTGGTAAAGGACTGTTTTTACACTACCGTTGACTGCTGGACTTCATGACCTGGGGGGGAGGGTCCGGGGGGTGGTTGCGGTGGGTGTTGTGGCCCTCTTGGGTCTCCAGGCTGCACGGTCATTGTCTCCATGGCATCTGTTGGTCTTCAGATGTGGCTCTGGGCTGGGCTCCCTTTCTACTGCAGTTTGTCGTCCTGCTTAACACCAGTAAAAGGCAGGTGTTAGATCCCTGCTGCTAACGCGCCTTATCGCCTGTTTTTGGATCACATCGCAGATCTGGCTGGTCGTTGTGAATGTCGCGAAGTGGTGTTTTCGTGTGTTTTTGCACGGGAACGCCTACTCTGCATATCATTAGCATTAGTTGTCTCTCTCATCCGTGGCGATGTTTTTTGCGGCAGCTATCGCTGAAAAACTGGTGATGTGGTCAGTTTGCACCAGCTTGGGAATGGGGCGATAATTCTTTCGCCACTTTTGCTGCGCTAATGTGCCGATAACTCGGCGATAAGTCCTTGAGAATATGCCCCTCTGTGTACACGAATACTAGGCCTCTGTGAAGTTTAAACTTCAGTTCCTCGTGGCAGCTCCCTCTGCGACAGTTCTCTTGTCCAGCTTGACCGCAGTCTGCTACCCTTTGCTGCCTGTCTACCTGCTGCCCTCTGTTTGTGCCCCCTCTGCTCGTTTCTTGCTCCTTTTTGCCTTTTGCCTTGTGCATTTCTGCCCTTTCCCAATCACGCAGCGCAGCTAGGTGGCTTGCAGTGCTGCGCTGTGCTGCGTGATTTTTTTATAAATGTGCCCCTTTGGTTCTATCCATCTGCTTATGAGCACTTCATGCTCCACCTGTCAACTGACCCCACGTTCCTCTTTGTAAGAAAGGCGGTCGCTCTTTCTCCTACTTAGCAGACAAAAGTTCGAACATACCTCCTTTTTCTCTTTGTTAAACAGACATACTTCCCCCTCTACAAGGAAAAATTAAAGACTTGCTTGTTAAATCTTATCATTTAATCTGTTATGTTACTTAAGCGCCAGGGCTCTCTCTTACGCGCTTTTACAAAACCAAATAAAATAACATACTTATATGTTTTACTGCAATTTGAAGTATTGTCTTTAGAAAACGGTGGTTAGGGCCTACTTATGCCCCATGAAAACTGAGGCTTCTGCAGTCTGAATACAAACAGGGGCTTTTAAGCATGTTACCTTTTTAGATGTAAGCGGAGAGGCATTTCCTTCAGTTTATATCCCACATGTGATTGTTTGTTTACAATACTGAAAATCCATATACAAAGTCTAGGTCCATGTTTTTCAGTTTTTTAGTTGTGAGACATATGAAAGAGATGGAGGTAGGAATAGTCACCACCAATCTGCCTCCAAAGTACATGTGGATACCTCGCTAGTGGGCATTTATTCGATGCTCCCATTACATGTGATTTTATCCCAAAAGATGTGGAAGACCATTATACTTATACAATGTGGACATTAGGTTTGCAAATGAGTAGAAGCAACTTTGCCCCACTCAATCTGAAGAATCAGGGGTGTAGACTACAAAGTAGAGGTAAACGTCCTCAAATTGTTTAGCCATCTATAAATGAAAAATGGTCTACTTGAAGACAAATATTATAAACTTGCCCAAGTATAAAGAGGACATTTTAAGTGTGTCTGGGTTGATTTTAACAAGATTGAACTAAATCATTTTTACCTTGCTTCTATCTGGGAATGCTTGTAGCACTATCATACTTTGTGCAGTTCTTTCTACTGAGGCAAACCAAAACAAGAATTGCAATGTTAGGAATGGATACTGAAAAAAGAATAGGAAGAGTAGGAGGTTTACAAGTCTCATTCTAGTTCAACATGCAACTGGGTAGACTCCAAATGGTGCGTTCTGCATTTTACATCCGCGTCAGAAAAGAGATGGGTAGTAATTTCACGATAAGACAAGCAAGCAGGCTACAATAGGAGAGGAGGGTAGTTCTCCTGTAATGTTTTACAATTAAGCAAGTTTAGAAATGCACTGAAAAGAATCACATGATAACTGCAGGTTGTGACATAATCAATCACAATTCTTGTTAAGAATGTAATTAGAAACGAACCGAGAAGGATTCTTGGCACTAATAATTATAAAATAAAATCGGCATTCTGTGAATAGTACTGGAGAGGAGTGTGCAACATTCCCCTGGGCCGCTTTCCTATTCCACCAAATGGCAACAGCTCATAGTCACAAAGTGGAAGTTGTCCTTCGTGGACGGGTTCCACTTAGTGAATGTTATGTTAAATGTTATGTTAAACCATACACCATATGGTTTCTTGGCGCTAAATATAAGAGATAGCATGCAGCTCGTTGATGTATTCATATGCTTGGGAGAAAAGCCATGCTTTTAGAAGTCTCCTGAATTGAAGATAGCACGGTGAGGATCTGATATTCGAAGGGAGCGAATTCCAAAGACGCGGGGCCTCAACGGAGAATCTGGCACCTCCTAACCTCTTCTTTTTAAAGGTGGGAATGACCCAGAAGTTGAGGTGGGATGACCTCAAATTCCGAGATGGAGACCTTCCAATTTAGGATGACAGTATTTATTTATTTATTTTTTAGAGTTTTCTATAGCGCGAACAAGACCCTGATCTAATCAGTTGTTTACAACCAGAACACTATTCTTAAATCATTGATAAGCTGTGCTGCAATTTGGAAGGAGGAAGGCGACACTCTTTTATGCTTGAGTTGAAAAGTGGTTTGCAGCCTTGATAACGCCGATTCTTATCTAATTATCTATAAGAACCTTCTGGTCGCCAAGATCTTTTACCTGTTGAATAGTGTAAAGGAGAGAATCTCATCTGGTTATATAACAGCATTCATTTTGTCTGAAAGGACCACTGACTCCGAATTCAAGTTTAAGAATTTATTATCGCCAAAAATAACTGAACATGCAAGCACCTCAACACGAGGTTAAAGAAATAGATGGGCACTAATACAAATAATAACCTACGCAGGAGTCTCATCCGACTCAGAATAAAGAGAATAGATAGTTCTAGAAGGATCAACCAAGCTATGATTGCTCCAATTTCTACGTTGCTCTTCATTTATCTAAGAAAGCTTTAAATCGATTGCTGTCCCTACACTAACACTTAGTGACATCCCTACATAACGATTTTCCCAGGCAAGAGTGAATAAAAGGTGTCAGCTGTGAAGACTTCCTCAGAAGTGCAATCACATAATACCTAAGTCCAGCTCCTTCCTCAGGACACTCTCTGTCCTCCTCTCTGGTCTCCCCTACCTCGTCTCTGGCCTCCTCCCTCGGGGCACTATCCCTAATACAAAACCCTAATACAATTGTACACGCCTTGGTCACGCCTCCTTGGCCAGGTCTTCTTTCTTGTACTTTTCCATCGAAACGGTTACTTCATCCTGGACGGTTGCGATGACCTTGAGTCCCAGGCACCTTCTCCGCTGAAAGTATCATCCCTAAATTCCATTGCACTCCCCGTACCATGCCTCCCATCTCTCTAACTTTTGAAAACAAAGAGTTAGTCTTTTACTAACGAGACATGTGTCCTTGCACCTGCAACAAAAGATACGTTCAACAGAAACCTTCTACTGTGCTAATTAAATCTACCGTTTGTGCCCAGAGAGCCTTACCAAGAGAAACTTTTCTCTGCCTCCAAAATAAGCTAACATAAGAATAAACCAGGCCTTCCCTAAGCATATATGTAGTCAGGCCTTTACATATAACTTTTTAAACACACACCTTACTTTTCCCTATAAGCATTTTCATTACAATTCATATGCAAAAACGAATTACATGTGCAACTTTAATATGGAGCACGTTTAAACTACTGCAATTGAATTACACACGAACTAATTTCTCTATGCATTATCTTTCACACAATTCAATAAACATTACATTGCATAATTATCATAACACAATTATACTGCGTAGTTCACTTAATATTAGTGAACTATTCACTCTTACTAGACATGCATGGATATACAACTAAATATATACGAATATATGTCTGAGTACATGCGGGTGCGAACTACCAATGATTATGATGCACCCCTACAATTCACAAGAACATTTCGCTCTATCAGCCTCACAATGCACTTTTAGTACTTTGTGACTTCCCTTTTTGCTATCACCTAGCCAAACATTTTGCGAATTTCAGCCTTTGGGGTAAAAAAAGACTTTATACAGCGGGTCTGAAATTTGTATTGCTTAAACACGTCGAAACCAAATCCCAAATATGCACTATTTTTATATTTTTTAACACTAATTTGTATTTATTTATTTTTTTCTCTTTTAAATTATTTATTTTAAAATGATTTCCCATTGATTTTAAGCCCCTGCCCCTATTAGTTTCCAAGGGAGAGTATTTCATTACCAGTGGTTGCTATGTATAGTGCTGGACATGCAAGAGTGTTTTTTTATTAGTAATTTGCACTCAGGCTTTGTGGATACTAAAAAGTAGTAAAATTACTCAAAAGTGTAAACTTACTCAAAAGTGCAAAGCAAATCTATCAAGCAATCAATCAATCAAAGATTTTTTATTCGGCCACTAAAAGCCGTAAAATCACACAGATAAAGCACATTAAAAAATACAATAGCTTAAAAACGTTACCATATATATAAAAAAAAACAATTTGCCCAAATGAATTTAACTAGGAATGTGTACATGAACAAATAGAGATGAAACTCATCATTAAAAACAAATACAGAATGCCACTCTAAATATAAAATTCAACAGATGCAGTGCAACAGTGACAGAGCATTAACAGGGTAAACAAACTATTTGATCACGCCATATCATGCACACAAATAGGCACGTATATTTCCCAGGGATCATTAGACAAGATTGGCCTAACTATTCCACAAGCATCTTCTTCCTAAGTCTTAATGCCCCTGTAAAAAAGCTTGCAACCCCAAAACAAACTATAGGGGAGGAAAGCATTTGTAGATATAATAATGCAGGCGTTACTTGGGCAAATTGGCCGGATCTAAGCAGCGGGAAAATACATTTTTTACGCAGGGGCCATAAAATTCGCAGAAGAAGGTAAAATGTAAAGTGTCTTGATCAGAAAAACTGTCACATGGATATGGCTTTAGACCACCAGGCTTCGTGTAGCCTTTAGGAAAGGCTAATAACCAGTGTATAATGTTCAGTCTGAATCAGTTTAACACAAAGCAATGGTGCACATTAGTGACCACTGACAAATAAGGCTGCACCTGTGGGCTCAAACTCAGTGTGATATCGTTTCTCACAGTGGGCTTAGCTAATTCCTTACCCTTCCTTATCCCCTGCTGCTTGGCCAAAAACAGGTGTTTGATATTCCTGATATCTGCTGGGCCTAATGGCCTGGGGTTAGTTTACAGATCAGGGCAACCTAGCCACCTCATTTGCGCCATAATATACTTTAACCAGGGGATGTGCAGAGCCCCTTTAAGTGCAGTGCAATCCGCTGTAACAAGTTGGTTTAAAGCGGTGTCTGGACAGGACCAGATTCTTAGCCATCGCAAAAAGGGCGCAACAGCAATAAGATCAGAGATGTATCCCTTGGTAAGCTCCTCGTGCAACATAAAAGCTGGAGTGCAGGGAGAGACATAGAGGAGCCTATGCATATATTTGTTTTCTACCCCCTGAATGTCTCTCCCGTCCTTGTATCCCAACACATCACATTCGTACATTGCCATAGGGACACATTTTGCACTGTACACCTTTAGCAGGGCAGATACTGGTTTTGTCCCTAGTCTTTTTGCAAAATCCATGGTTGTCCTCACTGCCCTTGCCAAAAAAATCTTTTTGTGTGTTCTTTGTGCAACCCCTCAGGCTACGAACAGCACACCCAGATAAGGAAAGTTGAAACGTTTGGTAGCTCTACCCCCTACAAAAGAACTTGTTCCTAGCAGCCTTCTGAGTACCAATCGTCATGGTGTGGGATAGGAAAAGTTAGTGGCGAGATCAGGTGAATCCATAAAATCAATAACAGCATTTAAAAGTTTTTGGAGACCTACAGTAGTCCTCGCAAACAACACTGCGTCATCTTCATATAAAAGTGCAGGGATTCGTTTAGAGCCAGCTCTTGGGATGTCTTTGCTACTAGCTGAGAGAAGGTCCCCTAACTTGTTAATATAAAGCGTGAACAGCAAGGGGGCCAGAATACACCCCTGCCGAACCCCTCTCTTGACTTCCCAGGAAGCCGACACGCCGCCATCCTTATCGAATCTCACTGCCGCTGTGGTATTATTATGGGCAGAGTGTTGAAAAGCCACCAGGTCTACATCCAGACCCAGATCCAAAAGAATTGACCACAATTTGGATCTGTTAACACGGTCGAATGCCAATGTTAGGTCCATGAATGCCATATGCAAGGGTCCCTTTTTCACTATTGATTATTTCCCCACCACCAGATGCAGGTTAATACATTGGTCTAGTGTCCCTTTGCCCTGCCTAAAACCATACTGTAGGTCAGAAATAACATTAAAATTATCTAACCAAGAGGTTAGACGATCCAAAATCACTTTCCCCATGATTCTAGTGGCCAAATCTAAATGAGAAATAGGTCTGTAACATGTGGGGTCATCCCTCGATACCTTTTTAAAAATAGGTATAATAATAGCCTTAGCCCAAGAGGAGGGGAAACCACACAGGCAGGCCACATTAAAAACCTGTGTCAATATCCTGGCCCAAACCAGGGGGTCAGCCTTATATAGGTCCGAAGGAACCCCATCTGGGCCCGGCGTTTTCCCCCCGGCTGTGGCCAGGATAGCTTTGTGTACCTCATCTGTAATAAAATACAATAGCGTTCTAGCTAAGCCGAGGTGCCATTGTACATCGGACCCTCCTAAATCATCACCACTATACATCCCTTGAAAGTGGTGGACCCATCTCTTTGCAGCTATGGGACAGTCTATACTGGAATTTGCTGAATCAGAAAAAAGGGGGCTATTAACCACTGCCCAAAACTTTGTGCTATCTGACAGTACACTTGCCTGCCCGAGAGCCTCCTAGGCCAGTTTCCTAATGGTCTTATTCCTCTGTTGGGTTGCAAGTTTGTAAGCCCTCTTGCAAGAACCCTTGGAGGCCTTGTAACAGGTACCGTCAAACCAACTCTTCTCCTTGACCCCTCTAAACCTGCTCTATTGGCTATCTGCTTGGTTAACTTGTCAAAAGCATCTCAAACTCTGTCCTGCGTTCTTGTATCCAGACAGAGTGCGATCTCAGCTGTGCACTCTACGTGCAAATTTTCAAGGAAGGTCTCTGGTATCACCTTCTCCCACTTCAGCCTACGCACTTGATCTTTTGTACTGATAACAGAATTTGGAATGCTCCTGCCCTCCCCTCCGTGTGAATCAAAGGGGTAAACCAATTCAAGCATTAAAGGATTATGGTCGCTCTGGCTGCTCCAGGAAACACTCAGCTTGTAGACTGCGGATACTAAAGGTGCAGAGAGCATAATTAAGTCAACCCCTACCTGTATAGGTGGAAACAGGAACATTCACTCCTGTTTGTTCTAGGCAGGACAGATTATTAACTGCAAGGATCTCTTTTATTTGAGTGCTTGATTCCGAATGCTCAAAATGGGCTACCAGTGGTAAGGAATCCACCTGGCCCTTTACAGAGGTACATTCAAGCTGATATAGATTAACCCTGGGCAAAGCACTACGCTACGCTCGCGTAGTTTGCGAAGTTTGCGCTACTTCGCACAACGCAAATTGCACGTAGCACAGTGCAAACACACGTAGCGTAGTGCAGCGGTCATTTTTTGCTTGCTTGCGGTCCTCAACGTCAAGTTGGCGACCGCGAGCAAGCAAAATGACATCCCGGCGAGACTTTTTCCTCGTTCGCGATCAGCAACATCAAGTTGCCGATCGCGAGCGTGGAAAATAAACCTCCCGGCGAGATTCTCAACGCGGGGAGGTCAGGTTTCTCATTGCGAGTGTCGTGTATGCTCGCGACCGCTCATGATGAGAAACTACCAGTCCGCGTTGAGAAAGCTGCCGCTCGAGTAAAAAATCTATTCGAGCGGCAGTAAAAGACAGCTCGCACTGTGCAAGATACCGTTTTCAATGATTGCACAGTGCGGACAAGCATCCGGCACTGTGCAATCATCGCGAACAGTGCACTACGCAGTTCGCGTAGTGCTACGCGTAGCTCGCGTAGTGCGAACTGCACTTTGCGTAGCTTCGCGTAGCGCTACTTCGCGAACTACGCCCAGGGTTAATATAGATGAGTGTTAAAATCACCTAGAATTATGACCTCGTAATAAGAATGTTTCCTCTCCCCATATTGTTCACGTAAACCCCTCTAAAGCTACTAAATGTTCAATTTCAAAATTTTTAGTAAAAGAATTATAAAAATGTATTAATAACAAGGGGTGTGATTCTTAAACAACAACTCCACTGCTAACAGATGGGATGAATGACAATCTACCATTCTGACTTTGCAGGTTAATTTAAGTGAGACCAGTAGGAGAAGACCCCCCTTAGCTCTGCCCACTGTTGATGGAGATGCACATTTGAAAAATGAGGTGAAACCATCCAAAAAAAACCTCTTAGTTGTGTCCCATGTTTCCTGTAAAGCAATTAGATGACAGCATAAAAGAGACCCCTGCCATAGCATAATCTCTTATATACATCAGTCCTGCAATGTTCCAGGACAAAATCTTCATGCAGGACAAACCTGTGATAGTAGGTGCTGACTTGAGGGGTAAGATAGATGCTGACTTGGGGGGTAAGATGGGTGCATTACCCAACTGGCCCACAAGCCTTGAACTCTGCAACTCAGCCCGAGCAGGCAATAGTCATTTATTGCAATCTAACCCATCTAGACTTAGCGAAGGCTTGAATTTGTTAGCTAGCGAAAGTACAAATCTACCATTATTATCCTGGGCAGACCTTACTGGCTTAAAGACAGGCTGTCCGGGCGGTCAAAAAAGAAGGAGTTAGTAGGGTAAAAGTGCTGAAGGGGGACAACCTTAATCGATGTTTTAGAACTTCCCATAAAATGACACCCAGCGAGCGCAGTAGCGTGGGCAGGATGTCTCCCGTTAACTATAACACATTCCCCCTCAACATTTTTCCCTACCCTATGACCCACCTAATCCACTCTTCTGGCCATAATAATATGGGGAGACAAATATTGACCATTGACTACATTAGTGTCACAACGGTGAGTGACCTTATGCATAAGATCCAATGTAGATTCTTTCGATCCTTGTGTGATTGGTGGAATTCTCAATAATATTGCAACTAGTGGTGCTGATTCTAGGGGTAGCTCTAGGGAACTCAAGATTCCAACTTGTACGGGTGAAGATCTATTCATGGTAGATGTATGAGTTGCACTCCCCTTTAGTAATCGTGTCCCTTGCACATGAACCACGTGAGTGGGGGTGTCTGTGTTGTTGATAACATAGATAGGCCCAGACCCTTGGGCCTCCCCCTGAGTCGGTGGCATGATATTTTGTGTCATCTGTCTTGGACTGCTGATCACAACAGGTGGTGCCCCTGTGCTAATCAATCCCCTGGGTGTGGGCCCAACCATACAACTAACCCCCTCAAGCGCCGACTCCCTACCAATGGTCTGGGTCCCAGGTACTGGCAGGGAAAGGGAGTCAAGCTTCACCTCTAATCCTTCCAACTGTAGCAGTATGGCTGCTGTCAGCGTATTAAACAAAGATTCCACCCTGGGTAAAAGAATGCATAAAAGTTGTTCAAAGTCAATATTAGCTGAAGGTAGGGTGTTTTTCTGTGGTATAATCCGAGGGACTGTTTTACAACCAGTCCTCTTCTTTTTAATTGGGGGTCTGACCAGGACTGAATTATCTTACACCATTGTCTGGCCAGCCTTGGCGTTAAAAAACGCGGTAGACGAAGTTGCGGCAGGCGGTGAGGCAGAACCAGGAGTTTTCCCTTCAGCCTCGTGATTATCCATTACAGTCAAATCCTGTGCAATTTATACTGTTTCCAAAGAGAGCCTCCACTCAGTAAGGGCTTTCTCCTTTAAGATGGCCGCCTGGTAGGAGCTCTGCCTCAGAGCTCCCGGGTTGGGGATCACCAAATTCGGTTTATATCCCCTTGTTAACCCGGCCATCCACCCCTCACTACAACGCGCCACAGAGGTACAGCTAACAACGACATACAATATAAAAAAATTAGCTAACCTGCATTAAGAATCTCCGTGAAGAACTCGCCTTCTTTGCCTCGTCACCCACCGACAGGATCACTCTCCTGGAGACCCCTTGGCGCCCCTGAAGGAACTGGCCTGGCATCTTCTGACCGGTGGTCGGATGCTCCACCGATGGTGCACAGATCGGTGCTGTGAGACTTGCGGGGAGTCTCGTCTTTTCTGCCTTGTCGTCTTCAAGCAGATTCACGGAGCCCCGGTGAGGATTTGGCTCCATCAGCCTGGGCATAGTCCGGTTTCGTGCTGACTCCGGCGTAGGGGTTGGGGCTTGTTTTTCGCTGGTGTGCCGCACAGCCTACAACCATCGTGGAAGTGGATCCCAGGCTCGCTCGCTGGGTTTGGGGCATTAGATTAAACCCACCTCCACTGGTGGCCACCATTGATGCTGGTCCGACTCTGTTACCCACGGCGCCCCAGTGCAGAGTCGCCGCCATTGATGTTGCTCCGACTCGGGTCTGCACGACGCCCCAGCGCAGAGGTGGCCAGCCCACTGATCGGCGGAGGGGATTCCGCGTAGCAAATTGCGGACCCCAGGCCTTGCTGGCAGTTTCTGCACGGCCCTGCATTTGAACTGAGGTGGAGGGGTTGCGACCTTCCTAGGAGCTGTGGCGGAGAGGCCTGCGTTGGAGCTGAGATGGATGGGTTGTGACCCTTCGTTGTTGCAACCTTCGTTGCTGCGACCTTCATTGGAGCAGTTTTTTGAGCTCTCGTGAATCGGACGGCCTGTGCGGGGCTTATGGAGATTACCCCTGTTGCCTCCAATTCGGCTGCAGAGGAGCGCAGCTCTCCACTTTGCACCGCATTGCCCTCCTGAGTGCCGGTGTTCTCCCTACTGCCGCAATGCTGTTCCTGCCTGTTTTAAGGAGGTGAGAGCTGGGCTTGGGGGTATCTGGAGGAACATCGCTCGGCATCCCTGGCTTTGTTGTTTACATAGAGGGACGCCCATTTTGTTTTTGTCTATCCTTATTGTTGATCTCGGGCATCCATTTTGTCCTCTGGTCACTGGAGCTTGTAGTGGGATGCCCCCCCCCGGCCTCTATGCTCGGCTGGGCATAGAAAGAGAAATGGGCTGGTTCCACCTCTGCTTTTGGTGGCCATCTTGGAGTGGGCATGTTGATATTATCCAACACACCAGGTTAAGGAATTCTCCTCTTAACACCATCCATGTCCCACGGATAAGACATTACCATCGGACAATAGACACACTCTCAAAATGGAGTTAATCCCGACCCCTCAGGATCCAACGCATTCATTATCAACTACCCACCCAACCTATCGAAAAACGGCGCTAAAAAACACAAGCATCACGTACTCAGGGCTGGGCCCGAAACTTTAATCTAGGACGTCTACTTCTGTACAAACAAAGGTAATAGAGTTAATGACCTTATTTTCTACACCAGGAAAAGAGCATGTTGGCGAAAGGTCCTCTACTCTATGCTCCGAGTATCAGGTACCAGAAAAACTCCTCATGGTCTCAAACTTACAACAGAGCCCTCATCCACGTTCAACGCCAATGCCACCATCACCCTCTATAACAATGGGATCATCCTAACCAAAGCTTCTAATGCCAATAGCCATTACCTTCCCGTTACTCAAAAACGCGGTCTCGGCGATACCCAATGACACCCACTCTCCCCCCTCCATCACTCAGGTCATCACCAGTCCTCCCCCCACCACTTTGGGGAGGCCCTCACTCTATCTAAATCACTCTTCACCTTTAGATGATCACAGAGCGGCTCTGTCCCCTGTTGACGTGCCCCAACCCTCTAGACCCCCGTGAAAGACATTTCGGGTTCACTCGGCACACAGCCAGCCAGTCCGATTCTATCCGTCCCTCGCTTGGAGAGATCCCCGTGTGACCTACTATCATTGCCTTCAACGATTGATCCCTCTTCCCTCATCCCTCTCCCCACGCCTCACACTATGCTGGTGAATGGGCAAATGCCCTCCACCGACCATGATCGGTCAAACCCACTATTTCCTGCCTTGACCGTACCTGACCCTCAGCTCAATGGTCATATCACCCTCGCTAATGCTCCAACTTTGATATCCAAAGGTCATGGAACTCCGCTAGCCCCAAATGATCAACTCCCTACCCAGGAACCCCTCCCCTTCACCTTGGACCCCATGGGCTTACACCGAGGCCCCCCTTCTCCGCTCACTTTCCCAACACACCTTTTACCCCTTTCAGACTTGGTTGCGCGCTTGGATGATATATCTCTCCAGCTGCACTTTCTCACTACTGAACTACATGACCTGAAAGCCCTGTCAAACGATATTTTCCCCGTGATCAGCTCCTTCCTCACCTCTGCGAATCTACCCAGAGCCTCCCCTAGTGTTAGTGAACGCATGGGCCAGTTTTTAGCCCCCTCCGTCTCGCAAACCATTCCCTTAGCTAACGCGCCCTCCCGCCCCAGAAGATTTGAGACCTACCTGGCGTCCAATGATCTCATTGACCTTCACAACTCTTACTCTACTAGGTCCAACTCCAACATGATCCCGCCGAGACAAATACAAACCATCCTCTATAACCCGTACAGAGAACCTCCTCACAATCTTAGAGGCATCAATAAAGACAACCTCACGAGAGTGAACGTCAGCCAGACTCCTTCCCCCACTAATCCATCACGACTTAAATGTGTACTACTCAATTGCAGGTCAGCCAGTAAGCACGCCTCCGACATCTTCGACCTCAACCTACACAATGAGTTAGACATTATCATCCTCACTGAAACTTGGCTAAATCCCGCCTACACTCCTATCTTAGACCTCCTAGTACCTCCTACTCACGACATAATTAGGCTAGACAGAGCTCGGAAGCTGGGGGGTGGCCTAGCCTGTATTCATAGGAACACACTCTCGATTTCTCACTTGGAGTCCTCTTTGCCCTCCTCCTGTGAATACCTTTGTCTCAGCATCTCAAGTAATAACCTGCCGGTCTGCAAACTTCACACTTTTTATCACCCCCCGGGAGACAATCTCCCCTTCTTCGAGCAACTAATGGATGTCATCTCTGGCAATGTCGACTCAGCCGTGTCCCAAATCTTCCTTGGTGATTTCAACCTTCACTGGTCTAACCCCAATGACCACACAGTAACTTGCCTTAAAGCATTTTTGAATGATCAAGAACTGATTCAGCACTGTGACCAACCAACTCATAATAAAGGGGAAACTCTAGACCTCATTATCTCGAAAGGGCAGACCATCACATTGGATACCATTACCCCTTGCGATTGGTCCGACCACCACTGCATCCTCTTTTATATTAACAGGGAGGTGTCGTTGAGGAAGGCTCAGCCAACGAAATCAAAGATCTGGAAAAGGGACCTCAGATCAATAAACTCAGTCGAACTAGCAGCCCACTGTAAATCTGCCCTCTCCTCCCAAGCTGACTTGGTTGAGGTTTAGTTACTCACTGACGCCTACAACTCGACTATCTCCAACATCATGGATAACATTGCACCACTCCAACAAAAAATGCCTCAACAAAAATATCCAAACCATGGATCAACGACAATTTAAACATGGAACGCCGCAACCTTAGGGCAGCTGAACGTTCCTGGAGATCCAAACCCTCCTTGGAACAACTAAAACTCCTTAAAAATGTTAGGAGCTTCTACAACAAACAAATCAAGAGCGCTAAGGCAGACTACTTCAGACACCAACTTGATCAAGCTGCAAACCGCCCCAAGAAACTTTTCGAATTGGTCAAACAGCAATCAGTGGTAGGTCCAAACCACTCTTACGCCAGAGGCAGCCCACCCTCTTGCGATGAACTTGCTGCTTTCTTCACTGAGAAATCAAGACTCATCACCATTGAACTCGCCTCTAAGAAGGCTCTACTGCCATCCTCTGGGTCCGCACCACCCCTTGACCTCTTAGAAAAGCGCAAACCTATCAGCCTGAACACTAAGAACAATGTGCCATGGGGCACCTTTACCCCATTCAGTGAAAAAGACATCAACAAGATTCTTCAGAACATCAACCCATCTAACCACTTCAGTGACCCGTTGCCCCCGGCCATCTTCAAAGACATCAAGAATGTACTCATCCCCACCTGGACAAGGATTGTAAACGCTTCTCTATCACAAGGCATGATCCCAGACTGCCTAAAAGAAGCTCAGGTGTCACCTATATTAAAAAAATCTAACACAGATAAAACTGACCTCAATAATTTCCGCCCTATCTCCAACATCCCCACCCTAGCCAAACTACTAGAAAAATGCGTACAATCCCAACTTTGTACCCACATAGAGAATTTCTAACTCCTAGACCAGCATCAATCCGGCTTTCGGAAGGGGCACAGTACCGAATCGGCTCTCACGCACGTTATGGATGACATTTTAAAAATGCTTGACCAAAATTATTCCTGCCTCCTAATCCTCCTTGACCGATCCTCCGCATTCGACACGGTTAATCACGACAACCTCCTATCCATTCTGAAGAACAGGATGGGTTTCTCAGGTCGGGTGTTACAATGGTTCTCGTCCTTCCTCCACCACAGATCACAAAGAGTCAAGGCAAACCACTCCCTCTCCTAGCCCTCTCCAGTACTCATGGTTGTCCCCCAAGGATCTGCCCTATCTCCTATCCTCTTCAACCTTTTCTTGGAACCACTAGCTAATTCACTAAATTCCACGAACATTCTCTTCCATATGTATGCGGACGACACACAACTTTATTTGAAAATCTCATCCCCGGATAACGTCATCTCGCTCAACACTACCCTAACGTCTACTCAAAATTGGTTAACTGAGAGCCATCTCCTACTCAACACCTCCAAAACTGAATTCCTTCTCATCTCTACTCTGAACCACATCCCCAAGCTAGACCTTTGGCTGAATCACCTTACTGCTTTCAACTGCATCCCTCTCATCATAGACTCAGCCAAATCTCTCGGAATCACCCGTGACAAGCACCTGAATATGAAAAATCATATCAGCAATGTGTGTAAGGGAGCTAATCACTTGATGAGGACACTTAGAAATATCAACCCATTCCTTCCACAAAAGGATTTCAAGCAGGTGGTCCAAGCACTGGTCTTGCCGAGGCTAGACTACGGCAGCGCTACGCTCTGTGGCCTTCCCAAATACAACTTGGCTCCACTAAGGGCATCATTTGAACGCTACGGCCAGACTGGTCACAGGTACCAAACGAAATGAGCACATATCCCCAGTCCTAAAATCTCTCAAATGGTTGCCCTACGAAGCTCGAATTCAGTTAAAGATTGCCGTTCTGGCGCATAAAGCCCTGCATTTCAAAACTCCCAGGTACCTAGCGCAAAAGCTTGAATTATCCTGTGGTGGGAGAGCCTCAAGAAGCGCTGACACTTTCCTCCTGAAACCACTCATCCTTAGCAAAAAGAGAACTTGTCACCGAGCCTTCTCCGGCGCTGCCCCAAAGATATGGAACTCTCTTCCACCGGAAGTACGCAGAATCTCTTCAACGACTGCTTTCAAACCTGGAAGCCAAAAGATTCCTAATGAACAAATTCTTACCTTAATTTGGGCCAGTTTCACCTGCTCGAAATCATTGATCCTACAACCATTGTACCATCATTTGATGCTGCTCTTCTTTACCGCATTGTGTGCCCCCTTCGTAGCCCACTATATACCTGTTTATTGTATTACTCTCCTTGATTCGTTTGTCTGGGAATTATGTGATTATTCCTGTTGTGTATTCTTACTTGATGTCGATATTGGATTTATGTCCTTCCTTCCATTCTTTGTAAAGCGCTCTGATATCCTTCGGGATCATGTTCGCGCTATAGAAAACTTTATAAATGAATAAATAAATAAATAAAATAAGATGATGTTAGCTGCCCTTGTTAAAAAGGAGTCTATGGTAGCTACATAATCACCCCCGTTACCTCAAAAGTCATTTTCATTTTGTCCATGGCTATGGGCCCTGTGGCAAAAATATAGTGGGTATAAACTATCTCACAATAGGTTTGACAGCTTTAGGTCAACTGGATACCATATCCCAGCAACAGATTATGCGGGCTCCTTGGACAAGCAAGAGCAGGGCATTCACTCAGGACGCTCACTCAGCTTACAGGAGAGAACCATTAAAGTGCATCAGGAAACATCAAAATGCGAAGCGGGTCGATTGGGGAACAGAATAAGAGAAAGACAGTACCTTAATCCATGTAGCAAAACCAAGAGGCCTGGCCCAGCCCAGCCTCTACCAGCCTCTAACAGGCGCGTCCCGTGCTGCGGGAGCAAAAAGCAGCCTAAATACGCTCCTCCGGGTGCGAGGGTCTTTAGCAGTGGCGGCTCGCATAGGGCGTGCTGCAGGGCGGCGCGGGAGGGGCAGGGTGGGGGTAGCAACTCAGAAATACGACGGAACTGAGGTAAGTAATTATTACGTTCCTCCATTCCGTCGTATGTCCGAGTTTACTACCCCCACCCTTTGCCCCGCCCCGCCCCACCGCCCCGCAGCACGCCCTATGCGAGCCGCCACTGGTCTTTAGCGTGGGCCGCGGCTGTGGGGGCTTGTGATCCTGCCCCCACCTCCTTCACAACAGGCGTCCCGTGCTGCGGGAGCCAGGAGCAGCCTAAAGACGTGCCTCTGGGTGCGAGGGTCCTTAGCGTGGGCAGCGGCTGCCAGGGCTTGTGATCCTGCCCCCTCCTCCTTCACATGAGGCGTCCCGTGCTGCGGGAGCCAAGAGCAGCCTAAATACGCGCTTACGGGCATGAAGGTCCTTACCGTGGGCAACGGCTGCCGGGGCTTGTGATCCTGCCCCCTCCTCCTTAACAACAGGCGCTGCGCGCTGCGGGAGCCAAGAGCAGCCTAAATACGCACCTCCTGGTGCGAGGGTCCTTAGCACGGACGGTGGCTGCCAGGGCTTGTGATCCTGCCCCCTCCTCCTTCACAACAGGCGTCCTGGCTCTGTGTAACAGAATGTGCAGACTTGACTCTGGTATACTTCGATATTTCAGCCCATGCTTTGCACATCGAAATAAAGTCCTGTGATATTATTTGGCCAACTGGAAGGTCATTGATTGACATTTTGTTATTAAAAATATATATGCAGCCAGAGCACAACGCAATCACATGAGAACTGCAGTTGCTTTGTTGTTCTGTTGCATCCACAACATTTAAAAAAGCTGCATTTCGAAAGTCAATTTTATAGATAGGCCACTTTGTGAACAGCTGTTTTAGCATTATTGCCATCACTCGTTTGTCTATAAAGTAGGTGTACAGATGAATGCTGATGAGGTCATAAAGATTGAGCAACAATAAAATCTGCTCTGAATACCCAGAGAACACTCTTTGCACACATACGAAGTTAAAAATGAATTAACCTGGGGACTAATTAACTGCAGAAAGAATCTGTCAATGCCTTAGGAGTCTCATAAACCAAGAGCAGCGTGTCTACGAATTTTGTCAACATTGTGAAGGAAAATACAATCTTCATTGAAAAAGAGGCTATATTGCTACATGGATAAATGAGTGAGATGTCCATTTTCTTTTAAATTAGAATTGTATTGTTAAAATCTTTTGAGACGACGATCAAGGATATTATTTCTCAAGCAGCTAAGTGAAACGTGGACACTAGGTAAGCATAATGTATTTTCTAAAGCACAGAAAGACAGAATAAGATAAAACAAGCTTTAGAGACATCGGGCCAGATGTACGACCTGCCAAATAGCGACTCGCAAATTGTGTCGCTTTTGCGACTCGCTATTTGGCATGTACAACAGTGTCTTGTACACTGTTTGCGATTCCAAATGGGGTCGAAAAAATGCGAGGCTCATGAATATTAATGAGCCACTCGCATTTTGCAACCCCATTCGGAATGGCTGGCCCTCCCAGGGATGGTGGCCTGCTGGGCTCAGCAGACCACCATGTCTGGGATTGCTTTTAAATAAAGCAGCTTTTTTTTTTTTAAATGCAGCCTGTTTTCCTTAAAGGAAAACGGGATGCACTTAAAAAAAAAATGAAACCACTGCCTGCCCTTAAAAAATAATTTTGCATGCATTTGCAAAGGAGAAGTGGTCCCCTGTAAACCCCTTCCCATTTGCAAATGCATTACCACCTACTTGAAGTAGGTGGTAATTTGCAAGTGTTTTGCGACCGCAATTGCGGTCGCAAAACATCCGTACATGGCTATGGAGTCGCTATGTGGAAGGTAACGTCCCTTCCAAATACCGAGTCGCAAAACAGTATTTTGCAAGTCCCAATTTATTTGCGACTCGCAAAATACTGTTTGTGCATGGGCCCATGGTTTTTAGCGTGTGCAAACGGGTCCAAGACCCGTTTGCGCACGCTAAAAACCGTCGTACATCTGGCCCATCGTCCTAAACAGAGTGGGCCTGATTCACAAAAAAACACGTAGTAATTCACGCATGCTTTGCTTGATCACATCTGTCTCCATACATTCTGCTTGAGGTAAAATAATGAGCAGGCCCAGATTCATTTCTAATTCTAAATAATTGAGTGCTCTGATTTCATAAAAACATCAGCCATGGTCACCCTGAATCAGTCCTCACGAGGGACACATGCCTTCATCATTCTGTGTCAAAGTAAGAAACTTCCCACAGCCCTCAATATATAAATAACAGATAATAGTAAACTGTATATAATAATAAATACCACAGTCACTGTAAAAAAACGACACACACCATATGATGTATTAAACAAAAAACTTTCAGTTAAACTTCAGATAACTCCTATCTATCTTTGACAACTTGCATAGGCCACATCTCTTTACAGCTATTTTAACCCCAATCCTTTGCAGCAATATGGTATTATTCTAATCAAGCAGCACTCACCTCAAGAGGAGCCACATCTGTCAATTCACTATTTCCCGATAGACCATGTCACCGACTTCAAGTATCATTTAGTATGCTGCTTTCAAATCTAAAGAGGGACTCTTCCACGATTTGCAAGGATCGAGGAATAGCCAGAGAATGATCCTGGCAATCCCTCTCCACTCTTCAAGACCAGATAACTTCACAATCAAATAGCCATGCACCACAATCTCCAAAAAGTCAAAATAAAGACTGAATGAATCCACTGTATAAGAAAATCCTGAGACCCTCAGGGTAGACCTTCAATTATAGGCTCCCTGTTTTCCGGTTTTACTGATTTACAGATAAATACACACAGAAAACCATTTATTTTCCTGTATGTATTTATATGTAAATGTGGATAAAAACGGAAATTAGTCTATTTTTTTGACTGATTCTAAATTCTGTCAGTCATGTCTGTCAGATTTATAGGTAAGCGGTTACAAAAATAAAGAATTTAATGTTATGAGACTTAAGGGTTTACATTTATTGTTTAAATAAATGTAGAAATGTACTGTTTTTGCTTCATTTGTCTTACAAAAACCGAAATAAAAATGGATGAATACATATGAAGTTTGAAAAACATAAATATGGATAAATACAGACAGAAATGTCAAGAAAATAAATACCATAAAACCAGGAGCCCTACCTTTAATGAAGCATGAACACCAGAATCTCCGTAAGTGTCTTCCTTTCTATAAGTACAACCCAGTGGCATAGCATACGCTGTTACTCACTATATTCATCATTTTCCTACAACAGAAAGTTTGAGGGGGTGACAAACTTGACCTAATACCCAAGTCCTTGGAGTACAGAACAAAACTCCCAATGAAAGAGTTAAGATCAAGGCCACTGATTAGAATCTCAGATAATTTAAAGCTTTCATCAGCACCCTGGCCATCTATAAAAACATAAACCTAGGATCCAGAAAAATACTATTCTACGAATAGGAACAATTGTATCACAGTATATCTGTAAACACACATGAATCATCAGCAGTCACTGTACACCAGTGTCATTTTGACAACCACCTATGCCACCGCAATACTCCATAAACCAGCGTTTTCAAATTCCATCAATGTTACAAATTTAATATACAACAAACATCCACTGGTATTTACCAACACAAATACCATGGCAAAAATACCATCCTTCCAGGATAAACCAATTCGCATCATGTTCCATTCACCATTAGGACCAAACTAAAGCTGTACTACAGCTTGAAATATTTTGAAGCTTACCACAATCTTTCTCGCCTGCCCTCAAACCAAAACACCCCTCGACCCACAAACAAAATTTTGGAGGGTCTCATAACAGCCTTCACAGTGACACGTATGGCTCTGTCTTAGAGCCACAGTCACTCATCAGAGATAGACCATAGAGACCGTCAATGCACATTACTATCCAAACAGACTCATTAAGATCACTTGATCCACACCAAACCCATTCACCTCAAATAAACAGAAACACAGCCCCACTCTCAATCTAGGCCTCACTCTTTCTCACTCAGTTCAGAAACCTTCTATTGACATTCATGTCCTCATTCTGAAAAAAGTAAATTACTGAGTTCTCAATGAGATGTAGTTCCATAATGGATTCTCTTTATTTTTTTATACCTACACCGCCCAGGATTCAAAAATGGTCTGTATTGTGACTGCCTCCAAGAGAAAGGCCGGAATGGGTAGTGGCAGGAATCATCTCTTTTTTACTCTATCTTGACCTGCATAGTACATAAAAATCCTGCCTCAGTCACATAGACCATTGGATGAAACAACTGTTCCCTACCTAAGTGCATGTAAAATATGAAATGTTCTCCCTCACTGAAAGCTAATATCTTGGCGATCATCTTTTATTTCAACCTCTCATTGGCCTTTCAATCACCTCAGGAGGAGCCACATCTGTCAATGCTCTATTTCCCGATGGGCCAGGTGACCTGCTTCAAGTATCATTTAGTTTGCTGCTTTCAAATCCAAAGAGGAACTCCTTCACAGATTTGCAAGGATCGAGGAATAGAACAATCAGCTTCTCTCTAAAGCCTCAACAATTATTCATGCATAATCAACATGATCCAAGTTAATGATCAGAGAATGATCCTGGCAATCCCCCTCCATGACCAAATAACTTATCAATCAAATAGCCATGCACCACAATCTCCAAAAAGCCAAAATAAAGACTGAATGAATCCATTGTATAAGAAAATCCTGAGACCCTCAGGGTAGACATCTAATGAAGCATGAATACCAGAATCTCCATATGTGACTTCCTTTTCTATAAGTACAACCCAGTGGCCTAGCATAAGATGTTACTCACTATATTCATAATTTTCCTACAGCTGAAAGAAACCTTTAGTAGGCCGAAAAACCGAATTAATAAAGAACTAATTTTCTTTTTGGGGATGGTAGAATGTTATTGTAAATTCATGAAAGACTGTTCCAAAATAACCTGTTTGCATGAGACAACTGTTGATTTAGAATGTGACATTCACATAGGATGAAGAATGTCAGGAAGAATTTCAGTTAGTCAGAAAGGATCGTAGGAGGGCACCTTGTTTGCAGTCTATTGTACCTGGAGATGAAACTGTAACTGCTGCCAGTTCCAAGGGATTGGGAGCACTGTTATTGTAGTGAAAGTTAGAAAGGATTGTATTGTGTGTTATGTAAGATACGCAGCTCAATTATTGAGTCATACAAGTTTTACTTTATGGTGGAATACATACCTGGGATAAGTAAATGCTCTGCTGATTCTTTGTCTTGATTGGTGAAGGTCAGGAAAGATTACAAGAATGTTTAGATTGATGTGGAAGGCTCGAAAAGGGTTGATGAAGAAACTAGTGTGTGGCTGTTAGATTTGGGGGTCTCTAGTTGGCAAAGGTAGGTACCTTTGACCAAATAGGGACCCTTGTGTCTAGTCAGGGTAAGGGGGTACACTCCTAAAATAACCACTGCTCACCCCCTTGGTAGCTTGGCACGAGCAGACAGGCTTATCTCAGAGGCAGTGTGTAAAGCATTTGTGAACACATACAGTAATCAAGTGACAACACTACAGATGGACACCACACAGGTTGTATATTAAGAATAAGTATTCTTTATATAGACTTAACACAAGACCACAAACGACAAAAATCCACAATACTGTACTTAAAAATGGTAGAATTAGCTTAGTTCTCTTTTGATGTAAAATGCGACACTTTGAGTTCAATGTACCTTTGGATGCGTAACGCTATACAACGAAAGTGTTGCAGGGAAGGTGATGCTTCGGTTCCTTACACGCAAGAACGGTGATGCGTCGGGTCCCTACTGCTGCGTAGGGGATGCGTCGGTTCTTCTCCGCATGGGGAGGTGATGTGTCGGTTTCTTACTGCGCTTCCGTGGCGATGCGACCAGCAGCGCCGTGATGCGATGAAGATCCGGTGCAATGAAACAAAGATGGCGTCTTCTTCTTGATGCGACACGATGCGTGCACGCCCGACGGCCGTGCGGCGACTCAACGATTCTTCGGAGCCGCGACAGGCCCTGCGACACGCTTCCCGGTGATGCGGCGGCGTCTGATGCAACGTCGATCCTCTTCTCCGGCGATACGAGGTGCTTCGGCGATGCGATGCGACAGCTGCAGCGGCGACACCCTTCTTCAGCGATGCGATGACAGCAGCTGCGGCAGCGACACGCTTCTCCGATGATGCGGCGGCGTCTGATGCAACGTCGATCCTCTTCTCCGGCGATGCAAGGCGCTTCTGTGTTGCGAAGTGACAGCGGCAGCGGCGACACCCTTCTTCAGCGATGCGACGACAGCGGCTGCGACACGCTTCTTCTTCGTGAGTCGCGCTTCCAGCTCCTTGCGACACGCAGTCCCTCAGAAGGCCCAACACAACAGCAGGCACTTCAAAAGAACTCTTGGGGAGCTGGTGGGTGAAGTCTGTTGTCCCTGAGACTTCAGCAGGAGGCAAGCTCTCTCTCAAGCCCTTGGAAATCCTTTACAAGTTCAATGAAAAGTAGCACAACGTCCTTTCTCCTTTCTTTGGCAGTCAGGCAACCACTGCAGGCCAATCCCCCAAACAGCACTCAGCATAGGGATAGTCTCCTCCTGCAGTCTCTCTCTCTGGTTCCTCTCCTCAGCAAAGGTTCTTCTTGTTTCCCAAAGTGATCTAAAGTTCTGGGGTTTGGGTCCACTCTTTTATACTCATTTTCCCTTTGTTCTCTGAAGGCAGAGAGGCCTTTGCCTAGTCCAAACCAGTTCTGGTCAGTCCTGTAACACTTTGTTGACAAGACTCCTACTTTCCTTTCACAGTGTAGGCCAGGGACATCAGACGCACCACAGGAGGTGGAGCCAGCATTGTGGAGGGAAGGCACAGCCCTATTCAGGTCCCAGGTGCAACTCCTCCCAACCATCTACATGCAGATCTCTCTATTCAGCCCTGTGCTGACTCACCCTGTCTCCTGGAATCCCCCAGCCCCTGTCACTCACAAACCAGACATGGAATACACAACCTAGCAGAGGCAGGCTTGGATAGTTAGGCAAGAAAATACCTACTTTCTAAAAGTGGTATTTTCAAACACAGAATGTTAAAACCAACTTCACTAAAAGATGTATTTTATCATTCTGAGTTCAGGCATACTAAATTCGTTTTTCTACCATGTTCCCTGGGTCAGTTAGGATTATAAGATGTAATAATCAAACTGCTCATTCTGGCCTATGGGGAACAGGTAGCCTTGCAATAGTGAAAAACGAAAATGGCTGTAATTCACTATTAGGACATGCCACACACATCAGGGCATGTCCTACCTTTTACCTACAATGCACCCTGCCCTTGGGCCTACCATAGGGGTGACTAATATGCAGAAAAGGTAAGGTTTAGGGACTGGCAAGTGGTTGCACTTGCCCAGTCAACATGGCAGTCACAAACTGCACACAGGCTCTGCAATGGCAGACCTGAGACACACTTTTACAGGCTGCTTCTGTGGGTGGCACAACCAGTGCTGCAAGCCCACCAGCAGCATTTGAGTCACAAGTCTTGGGCACAACCAGTGCACTGTACTAGGGTCTGACAGTGAATCAAATAGGCCAAACATGGAGTCACTAATCCATACATCAATTTATAACAGAGAGCATATGCACTTTAGCACTGATCAGCAGTGGTAAAGTGCCCAGAGTCAGAAAACCAACAAAAACAGGTCAGAAAAAGTACAGGAGGAAGGCAAAAAGTTCAGGGATGACCCTGCGGAAAGGGCCAAGTCCAACAGTGGCATAAACAAAAGTGTGGTTACGGAAGAGGATAAGACGCTACACCAAGTTATATGCCTTCAGGGTGATAAGTTATTTTAAAATATGCTCATAAGCTTAAAAACTCATGGTGGATGGTGAGAAATTCGTTGTTTTTAGACATTGGTATTCTGTTGTGTGGCACAAGATCAGTACCTTAGGAAGGAATACTGGTCAAATTCTTCAATATAGCACAGGAAGGCAACATGGGTACTGTGAAAACTAAATAAAGACTTTGGTGGGGATTTTATGGTGACCAGCTCCTCACAAAGATGTGGAGAGCATGGTGAGAGAATGTGTGGCCTGCAGAAACTGCGACAAAAGTCTAAAAGTAAGATAATTGTCATTAGTATGCTGTGACTTCTCTGCTCATTCATAGTAGGAAACAACAATCAATATGGTAGGGCTAATTAGTTGACAACATGCCACTTTTTTATAGAACAGATTTATGTTCCAGAATGACTCGGGTCCCATGTGTAAGAGACATCACTAGCACTTCTGTCATAATGTTTTTGACAAGAAAGTTACCCCAAATGTTTACTTTCTGAAAATGGAGCCCAATTTTGTTGCAAATCTCTGGAAACATACTTGAAGGAGTGTGTAATCAATCATACAAAGCCTTCCTTTACCATCACCAAAGACACTGAAAAAACCAGGTCCTCAATTTTGTTAGTTGGTTAATGTTAAAAAATGATTACTGATATTACATAGTGGGCGAGACTGCATTAGGTAGTTTTTCAAATGTACTCCTCTTGTCCTGAAGAAAGCACAATTTCTTGATATGCATGTGGTTGGGCTGCATCTGGGGAGGCAAAGGCAATGTCTCCACAGCCCCAGCCACTAGACAGGCCTCCAGAAGGACTCTTATTGAGCCATGTATTTTCATATAGAGTTCCCAAATTGATAAAACTGGCGTCATCAGCAGTTGCCTGGTTATTTGTCCAATTTGACCTGTGCTTTCAGTTGGTGAGAGAGCAAACATTTCAGTTGATGTTCCAGACACTGAATCCATCTTCTCTTTTATGACAATTTCACTTTACTGCTAATGAACCTAGGAAACCCTTGCTTTGCACTCATTTTTGCATCTAATAGGACCACTTTGGTCCCTTCTATTGGCTACAGATACACACAATTAAATATAACAAGGATACCAGCAATATACTCAGTGATACGATGCGCAGCACAAACTGAATTATCTTTGATATGTAGGAACATACTCGCTAATTGTAATCAATCTGCTTCGTACATATAAGTAAGTAAGAAAGTAATATCTTTATTTACGTGATTACTTAAAACCGTTGCAACTGTAAAACATTATATTAAATTATTCCATATTGTGAAACCATACTTTAAATTGAGCATTCATGGGAGGAAACAGCAATCAATATGGTAGGGCTAATTAGTTGACAACATGCCACTTTTTTATAGAACAGATTTATGTTCCAGAATGATGCGGGTCCCATGTGTAAGAGACATCACTAGCACTTCTGTCATAACGTTTTTGGAGAATAGTTTTAGACAAGAAAGTTACCCCAAATGTTTACTTTCTGAAAATGGAGCCCAATTTTGTTGCACATCTCTGGAAACATACTTGAAGGAGTGTGTAATCAATCATACAAAGCCTTCCTTTATCACCACCAAAAACACTGAAAAAACAAGGGGCATATTAGCAAGACCCACGTCAAATTATCGTCGTTTTAGCGGCAGGAAACTGCCGCTAAAACGGCGATAATGGGCTTGCTAATATGCGTTATGGAATTCAATAGAAGCCCAGGTTAGATGTCCTGCACATCTAACCTGGGCTTCTATTGGAATTCTATAACGCATATTAGCAAGCCCATTATCGCCGTTTTAGCGGCAGTTTCCTGCCGCTAAAACGGCGATAATTTTAACGTGGGTCTTGCTAATATGCCCCAAGGTCCTCAATTTTGTTAGTTGGTTTATGTTAAAAAATGATTACTGACCTGCCATACTGATATTACATAGTGGGCGAGACCGCATTAGGCAGTTTTTCAAATGTACTCCTCTTGTCCTGAAGAAAGCACAATTTCTTGATATGCATGTGGTTGGGCTGCATCTGGGGAGGCAAAGGCAATGTCTCCACATCCCCAGCCACTAGAGAGGCCTCCAGAAGGACTCTAATTGAGCCATGTATTTTCATATAGAGTTCCTAAATTGATAAAACTGGCATCATCAGCATTTGCCTGGTTATTTGTCCAATTTGACCTGTGCTTTCAGTTGGTGAGAGAGCAAACATTTCAGTTGATGTTCCAGACACTGAATCCATCTTCTCTTTTATGACAATTTCACTTTACCGGACCCAAACAAAAGCATTTTCTTTCACTGAAAACTGTCGCAATAGACTTGAGCTAATGAAACTAGGAAACCCTTGCTTTGCACTCATTTTTGCATCTAATAGGACCACTTTAGTCCCTTCTATTGGCTACAGATACACACAATTAAATATAACAAGGATATCAGCAATATACTCACTGATACGATGCGCAGCACAAACTGAATTATCTTTCATATGTAGGAACATACTCGCTAATTGTAATCAATCTGCTTCGTACATATAAGTAAGTAAGAAAGTAATATCTTTATTTGCGTGATTACTTAAAACCATTGCAACTGTAAAACATCATATTAAATTATTCCATATTGTAAAACCATACTTTAAATTGAGCATATGGGGGCGTGGCCATGATGGCGAGCGGGTAAGACGTGTCCCGTTCGTCTCCCCGCTCCCGTCGGCCGCCCGTGGTCTTCCCGGCATTGTAGCGCAACAAAGGACCCCTGCGCCGCAGCCTAATGGTGGCGGGACCGCGGCGGAGTGCTCTGGGGCGAGTTCAGGGCTCCCTGGCAGTGTGAGGCAGCGGAGACACGGAGCGAGGCGGCGGCTGCCCGCGAAGCCAAAATGGCGTCCGCGACGCTCGGAGAGGAGTGACGGAGGGCCCGGGAGCTCGGAGACCGCGCGACTGGTGGCTCGGGGCCCGTGAGACTAGCAGCCCAAGAGGGACAGCCTCAGGGGTGCACGCGGTGGGGGGTGCCCCCTGGGGGCGGCATAGGGCCGACTACGCGCTGGCTGGGGCGGTCTTGGCCTGAGAAGAGGCGGCCCGTTGAGGGCCTAAGTAGCAGCGGGGGCGGCCCTGCGGTGCGGCGCACTGCCGGAGGGGCACGCAGTGGCCCAGTGGAACCTGGAGAAGCGTACACAGGCCGGAGGTGAGGAGAGGCCTCGAGGCGCGCTGTGGAGGGAGGCTGACTGCGCCGTCGGTGGTGGCATTGAGAGGAGCTGGCGGCCCCCCCGCCTGGTGACCCCGGCGGGCGCTGGCTGTAGCGGATTGGGCCTGAGAGGAGGGCGGCCCACTGAGGGCCCGGACTGCAGTAGGAGCGGCCCTACGCTGCGGCGCGCTGCTGGAGGAGAGTGCAGTGGATCAGCGGAATCCGGTGTGGCATACTACAGTAGGAGGTGAGGAGGGGCCCCGGGGCGCTCCGCGGAGGAAGGCTGACCGCACTGCAGTGGCAGGAGCTTGGAGGCATCCCCACCCAGAGACGCCAACCGGTGGGGGGCCCACACCTGGTTACAAGACTGTGAGGGGGCTTTGGGCCGGCCCCGGGGAGGCCCCGTAGGCATTGGTCGACATCAGGGAGTCTCCAGTGGACCATCGCCAGATCAGATAAGGGCCGGACGGCGATATAGTGGCCCCGGGGAGACGCAGCTGGCCGAGCTCAGCCGCTGAGAGGCGGGCCCCGGAGGAGTGAGCGGGCCCGTGGGCAGTGCGCCACGACTGGGCGGAGGAGTGTGGCTGGTGAGAACCTGGCCCTGGGTGGTTGGACGGAGGAGCGGACGCCGCCTGCAGCGAGGGAGGGGGCCCAGGGGAAGAAGGTCGATAGTGGACAGTACGGCCTGGGTTCATGGTCGCACCCTAGGGAGCGGACATCAGGGTCTGGCAAGACCTAGTAGGCGCACGAGCGAGGCGGCCCTCGGGGGGCTATAGAGAGCGTGCTGGGGGCCGGAGTCGGGTCACCCTGAAGCTTGAGATCCAGAGGGGGTGCGATGACGAAGCCCGGAGAGTGGGGGCGCCTGGACCCTCCACACCAGGAGACACGAGCGAGGGGAGTGCGTAACGGAGAAGCAGTTTCCTGGGAAGCTACTGCTTGAGGAGGTACGAGCAGGCCGAACACCCTCGGCATGTCGTCCACCAGGGGCAAGAAGGACCGGACGGTAAAAGAAATGTTCTCCAAGGCTGGGGGGCTGACTGGAGGTGATAGCAGGGCATCGTCTCCCTTGACGGGAGGGGCAGAATCCGAGGTCGTGGAGGAGCCGGTGACCCGGGCCTTCCTCACCCAGCTGTTCTCTACCCTGAGGGATGACATTCAGACTCTCCGTCAAGAAGTCTCCACAGAGATCAAGGAGGTGCGTAGGGACATGGACGCCATTGGGGAACGGGTGGCCTCAATCGAAGACAAGGAGGCGTCCCGGGAGGAGGAAATCGAACACTTGAAGCAGGAAGTGCTGCGGCTCCAGGACCAGCAGATAGACCTCCAAGCCCACACGGAGGACTTAGAGAACCGTTCCCGGAGGAACAACATAAGGGTGAAGGGCGTTCCATGGCAAGAAGAAGGTTCAGATGTCACGCTCTACCTGCAGGGGCTCTTCCGCCAAGTCTTGCAGGAACCCCAGGACTTCCCCATCAAAATAGATAGAGCACATAGGGTGGGCCTGCCAAGGAGGGCTCCTGCTCCGCCCCCCGACATCCTGGCCTATCTGCCGGACTTTCAACTGAAAGAGCGCATTATGCAGAAAGCCAGGGAGAAGCAGCCGCTGCAACATGGGGGTCACAATATTGCTCTATTTCAGGACTTGGCAGCAATCACGCTACAAAAAAGGAGAGACTACCGGCCCGTTACCACACATCTCCGCAGCCAAGGGGTTAGCTACTCCTGGAGCCACCCCTTTCGCCTCATTTTCAAGCGGAACGACAGACTGCGCCAAGTCCGATCGACCAGGGAGGCTTGTCAGATATTAGGCATCGACGAGCCCCAAGAGTCAGAGCGAGAGGGCGCGATGGGGAGAGAGCCGCGTGATGGCTGGCAGAGAGTGAGCCGGCAACGGAGGAGACGAGGGACCCCAGCAAAACCGGACCCAGAGACAATGGCGCAGGAACGACAGGGAGTGCTGGACTCGTTGGCTTCGGGCCCGCCGCATTGACAGGAGCGACGAATGCTCTGCAGGGGCAGATAAGTGGTTCAGAACTGGCCGGGGGGCGGCGGGGGGAGGGCGGGGGCGGGGGGAAGTCATTGGCCACTGAATGCTCCCCAATAACTTTCTCACCAGGGAGCTGCGGTGGACGACTGCACCTCCCGGACAATCTACCAAGGTTTTCTTTGTTCAGTTTGTTGTTGTTGTTTTGGGGAGGGGGGGAGGGGTGCCGGCACTTCACTGTCTGACCGTAGAGGGGCTCTCTGGGACACGAGCGCTCCTAGACAAGGGGCATTCTTACACTTCCACGGGCGGGGCTAGACAGGGCACCCATCGAGAGGAATGGGCATGGAGCTACTTCCTGAGTGTCGGCATAGACTTGGGCATTCTATAACATTATGGTTAAGGGGGATGTGACCATTCTCACTTTAAACGTCAAAGGCCTCAATAATCCCATTAAGCGGAGGGCGGTGCTCTCCTTTTTGGAGCGCGTGGAGGCAGACATATGCCTCCTACATGAGACACACTTACTCACGAAGGATTGCCGCCGCATGCGCTCCAAGGCTTTTCCGCACCAATACTTCTCCTGTGCTGGGGACAAAAAGGCTGGGGTGGCCCTACTGATTTCACATAGATGCAGAGGAGTGGTGCGAGATAAGGTAGCCGAATTAAGGGGGAGATTACTTGCTTATACGATCCAATTTGGCGCTCAGATGCTGGTGGTGGGCTCTATGTACGCGCCTAATTCGGGGCAGGAGAGCTTCCTCAAAGCAGCACTGTCGGATGCTATGGCGCCGCAAAATTGCATGACACTTATTGGAGGGGACCTCAACTTGGTCATGGATGCCAGCAGGGATAGATCACACACATCATACTGGCACAAAGGGGAGATCTCTGGGGAGGGCAGGAAGTGGCTTGCAGACGTGGGCTTCCTAGACTTGTGGAGAGAGGCCCATCCTCATACGTCACAGTTTACATTCTTCTCACACGCCCACAGGTCATATGCTCGCCTAGATTATCTCTTGGGAACCAGGGACATTCATAGGAGGGTGGTCAGGATAGAGATCGAGCCCATGGCCCTCTCGGACCATGATGCAGTGCTTACCCAGCTTACTTTACCTACCGATCCACGGCAGCAGGGGTGTTGGAGACTCCGGGAGGCACTGCTCTATAAGGAACAGGTGATTCAGCAGCTCACCAGATGCGCTCAGGACTATCTCACACACAACGATACGCCCGACATACCAATCACCACACTCTGGGAGGCAATGAAGGCGGTGCTCCGAGGGGAGATCATTGCAATTGCGGCGGCAGAAAATAAAGAGCGTAAGGAGGTGCGTGCAGCATTAGCCGCTCAGGTGCAGGAACTGGAAAGGGTCCATAGTAGAACAGGAGCGCCTAGGGTCTGGCGACAGCTTAAAGCAGCTAGGGCGCAACTAGCCAGACTCGATTTGGACAGGGCAGAATACGCGGCGGTGCGCCTAAAACACGCTTACTACATCGGGGGGGGTCGGACAGGACGCCTTCTGGCTAATAGATTGCGGGCCCGAAGGCAAAAGTCGAGGGCCTCCTCCCTGCGTTGCAAGGGACACCGAGAGGTCACGGAGGATCAGGACATAGCCAACACGTTTGTAGAGTTTTACGGGGAGCTGTACACGGCAGAGCCTGCTTCTGAGCCTGCCGTCTTGGACTATCTCCAATCGGTCTCCATGTCCGCTCTCACTCCTAACCAAGTGGCCACGCTTGATGCTCCCATTAGAGTAGAAGAGGTTATCACAGCAATCTCGCGCCTCAAGGTGCTCAAGTCCCCAGGCCCGGATGGGTTTCCGGCCCTTTTTTATAAGAAATGTTGTCATATCATCGCCCCGGTCTTGACGAAACTCTTCAACGCCTTTGGGGATGCGACTCCCATACCAGCTTCAATGCTGGCAGCCGCCATAGTGGTGTTGCCCAAGCCAGGTAAGGATGGGCAGAACTGTGGATCGTACCGCCCCATATCCCTGCTAAACGTTGACTTCAAATTGTTTACGGGAATCTTGGCCGCCCGCCTTAGCCCATGCATGCTGACGTTGATCGAGCCAGATCAAGCAGGTCTTATTCAGTCACGTCAGTGCGCCGACAATACGAAGAGAGTGCTCCATTTGATTGACAAGGCCCACCGCATGGGTATGGACGCCCTGCTGGTGACGGTGGACGCCGAAAAAGCGTTTGACCGCGTTGACTGGGGCTTCTTAGGCCACACTCTGTCTAAGGTGGGCATGGGGGAAAGGTTTAGGAGCTGGGTGGGCTGCTGCTACAGGGACCCCACGGCGACCATTCGTGTGACTGGGGTCTCCTCTAGGGCATTCCCTATTCAGAGGGGCACACGGCAGGGGTGTCCATTGTCCCCCCTGCTCTTTGCTTTGTACATCGAGCCCCTGGCGCAGAAAGTGCGGGAAAATCCACGGATAGTGGGGATCCCGTTCGGAGGGGAGTCGCACCCCATTAGCCTCTATGCGGACGACGTCCTGGCGGCATTGATAGACCCGTCTGACTCGCTACCTGCTTTTTTGGGTGAACTCGCAACTTTTGGACAAGTGTCAGGCTACCGCGTGAATGTGGACAAATCAATGCTACTACACTTAAATTCCAACCTCGATCGCCGGGGCCGAGGGGAAGTAAGCTTACAGGGGATTCCACTGATGGACTCCATCCCATATTTGGGATTGGAGATAGCCGCTTCTGTGCAACAAACGACCCAGTTGAACTATACTAGGCTTGCAAGACAGGCAAAAAAAGACTTAGGGGCGTGGAGTAAACATAATCTCTCGCTTCTGGGACGGGTAGCGGCTGTTAAGATGTCCCTATTACCGAAAGCCTTATATTTATTTCAGACCCTGGCGGCGCCGCCGCCGGCCGGAGCATTGGTAGTGCTACAGAGGGACATCAATCATTTTGTATGGGCGGGAGCGCGTCCCCGGATGAGCAAGACCTTGGGCTATATGAGACCGGATGAGGGAGGGCTGGGGATCCCCGACTTACTCAATTACCACCGAGCGGCACAACTACGGTACTTGGTGGAGTGGGCGAGGCCTGAATCAGAGAAGAGGTGGCTCTTTCAAGATAGGGCGCTCGCACAGATTCCGCTGTGGAAGGTCCCATTTCTGAAAAAGGCCCAACGCCCGAAGGGATTGATGAGATCGCCGGTCACCAAGTCGGTGTTGTCCGCATGGGACGCGGTGCTGACAAAGAGGAAGCTTTCCACGTTCCCATCCCCGCTAACTCCACTATTTGGCAATAGCGAGTTCACCCCGGGGATGCCTGAGGCTGCCTTTTTGGCATGGAAGACCACCTCCTGCCGTTCAGTGGGTCATTTATTTGACCTCAATGGTATCATCCCGTTCCCCCACTTGAAGTCAGACTATGGGATCCCGGAGGCTGAACGCATGAGATACTTGCAGCTGCGACACTGGGTGCTCCAGGAGGACGTAAGGGTGCAAGGGGCCCGACGGCTAACGGCGTACGAGAAATGGTTGATTTCCAAAACCTCCGACAAAGGATTAATCACAGACATGTACAATATGATTAGACAGGGCCCAGTGGCGCAGGCTACCCCGAGCCAGAGGCGATGGGAAAAGGAACTAGGGGGGGAACTCACCCGGAAAGACTGGGAGGGGATTTATTTTAGAGCGAAACACACAGCGCGCAACGTTGCTAGTACAGAGTCCACCATGAAGATTGCGACCTACTGGTACCTCACACCAGTGAGACTTAATAGGGGTAATCCGCAGAGGATCCCCACCTGTTGGAGGGGATGCGACCATACAGGTACACTACTACACATCCTATGGGAATGTCCGATACTGACCGCATACTGGTCTAAAATCTTAGACACCGTAGATGCACTCTTTGACACCCAGATACCGAGGCTCCCAGTCTATGTCGTCTTAGGGTTGCCTAACCCCATTACGTACCCACTTAAAAGCTTGCGAGGGCGCCAGATGGGGATGGCCTTGGGGGCGGCACTGCAAAACATCTTGGCCAATTGGGGCACTGCTACACACCCTACATACACTGGATGGCTTCATAGATTGTGGTTCATTCTGGGAATGGAACGGATCTCTTCTACACTACATAACACAACAGATTCCTTCATGGAAATATGGCATCCGTTCGTGACGCTTCTTTCCTCTGAGTTTAATGAGCTTACGCAGCCAAAGTATTTGCGGGTATTACGCCTCAATAGCCTGTGGTCTGCACCATCGCCCACGCCCGATACGTAGATCTCCAGACGGAAGTCAGCGACAAGGAAGGGAGTAACAGGAACAGGAGGAGTGCTGGCACCGGGGGGGGGGTGGTGGGAGGGGGTCAGTTTTGTTATCTTGGTCCTTTTATCTTTTTGGGTCCTTTTGTTATTTTGCACCTCAATACGGGGACAAATGTAAAAGCGGAATACTTTGCTATGCACCCAGAACAATGTGTACCATATCCTGCAATGTGGGGGTTATCCACAACATGGCCTGATTATGCTTGTCCCCCAAGTTATAGATTTCTGTGCCTTAGGTTCTGCCGTATGGCTGTGCTTTCTTTTTGGGTGAAAATCAATAAAAAACATTTAAACATAAATTGAGCATATGTAAAATAGTAAAGGTAAAATTGTCCAAATTTAAAACCCTTAGGGGCCGATTCCGATCTTGGCCAATAGGGCTCTGGATCGGATTCGGCTTAACCGGATCCGATTCGGAGCCCTATTTCCCGACCGATCCGTACGCGCGTCCGGGCGAGCGAGTACGATGCGCGTATTCGCCGACCGACTCGTCCGGGCGTCCCGACCGCTCCGACCGACTTCGATCCCGGGTCGAACCGCACCGACCGACTCGCACGGACACGACTCGCACCGCGCAATGGAGACGTTCCCCGGCCGGGTAAGTACGATGCGCGCCGCGAGCAGTCCGACCGAGCCGTGCACTCCGGCTCGAAAGAGCTGTCGGAGCCGTACTTTGGGGGTCCGTGTCGAACCCCCCTGTACGCGTAGCCGCGCGAGTCACACACAGGGGGGACCCATGGGTCCCCCCTACCTGTGCGTGTACGGCGCGAATCGCTTCACCGCCTACACGCTGTAGGGGGCGCACTTGTCCGCATCGCACCCATTGAGTCAATGGGAGCCCGCGTACGCGTTGTACGACAGGCTCCCATTGACTTCAATGGGAGTCCGACCGAATCGAGTCCGATGGCATACGTGCGCATCGTACTCGTTCGGTCGGACTGCACGGGTCCGATTCGGTCGGAAATCTCTCCGGGTCCGGCTCGGTCGGGGAGATTTCCGGCCTGAATCGGAATCGGCCCCTAAGTTGTGTGCCAGCATTTACAGTTCGACTTAGCCGGTTCGACGTTCTGACGTTAATTTAAAGGGATTTATTAAAATTGAAGGGTTTAAACCTGCAGTGCTATTGCTAAACAGGGTTGTAGGCAGTGTGTAGGACCAACCATTTCCGCCTTTTTTCCTCCTGTGTAGTGCGTTCAGACACAGCGGGGTCTTGAGTGTGGCTCCCATCGAGCAGGTGCAAGTTCTCCTGGATGCTAACATGGCAATTGCTGAATCTTAAGTGACTGATGTGATGGCCCAATTGGTCAGCTAAGAGTTGGAGTTTAGCATTTTTTTCTGCCTTACATAAAAATTGGACCAGACGGCAGGCTAGCGGGACATCTCCGCATTCAAAACATGCTTTCACTGCCTGCCAACATGTTCTTATCCCCAGTTTTTTCAAGGCAGGTTTTAATATGAGTCTTCGTTCCTTATCTAGTCTCCTGCATATGCATAATAAGTGAATATAGTATTTAGACAGTTCTTGACCTGTTCTATATTTTAAAAAAGGAATCATATTTTGTAAGAACTTCGTGGGACCAACCTTCCTGTACGTTTTCAGTAAAAATTCCCTTCTGGGATACTTTTAATGCTCTGATTGGAGAAACCTCCATGAGGTGGTATTTAAAGTAGTGTCTATATAATTCAGGGGCAGCTGGTGGATTTTAAAAGTGGTGGGGTAGAAATTTTAGACCCAAGTAGAATGAGCGAGCAAAGAGAGCCAGCCTGTAGTGAAAAAAGAGGATGTGGGGGGAGTTCTCCCTCACAAGAAAATGATGAAATGCATTCAAATGGTGGATTTTACAGCATGTATTTACTGCAAATTGTTGAAAAAGGGGATCCAAATATAGCACAAGTGTGAAGAAAACATTGGAAACAAATATAAAATGTCCCCAAGCCTAAAACTGGCCTGCTTGTGAAATGACCCCCGAGCCAAGCACATCCTGCCAATGGAAATAGGCACTCTAAGGGGCTGAATTATGTGTGTCCAGGAGCTCCAGGAGCCCGTCTGCCAGTCGGAAACCGGCCCGTAATCTAAATGAAAGGCTTCTGGATTACGATGCACGGTTTCCATGCCGGCCTTTCTGACATGGAAACCCTGTCGGAAAACGTGTTTAGGGGGCCACTAACAGGGCCCACTTCTGTTTTGGGCCTCCTGTTGGGGGCAAAGGGGGCGCAATAAGTGCCCCCTTGTTGATCCCTGCACCTTGTAGCAGGCACCTTGAGGTGCCTGCCACGGGGTGCAGGGATGAACACAGACTCCCATTCCTCTATGGAAGCTTGTGCTGCAGACGGTTAACGGCCATAACACAAGCTCCCATAGAGGAATGGGAGTATGTGACCGCACCATGTGTGGTCGCATTGTGATTAGGCAGTCGGGACTGCCGACCGGAGTTCGGTCGGTCCCGTTTCCGCGACTGTTGCGTCCGCCTGACATCGAAATAAGCCCCTAAGTGTTTCCTAGCTGTATCATATCTTTGCCTTTTTACAGTATTGGTTGATCAAGTCATCAAGGCCCACACACGTGGTAACACTGTACATGATGTAGACAATAAATAAAATATTAACAATTGAAATGTCCTAAAAACATATTTATGCAAAATACTATAAACAGTAAAATACATTAAAAAAAAAATATATATATATAAAAAAAAATCAATGCTTTAAAATCTATTTACCCAATGTTATGAAAATGATTGGAATCTAATAATATTAAATATACTATTCCCACTCTAGTTTATGCAAAAGTAGATAAAATGTTGGACTTCGGAGAAGATAGATTTACTATTTTTACTCCAGTCACTGTAATAATAGGGAAAGTGTTGGACTTCAGCGGAGTTAAATTTACAGTTCCTCCTCCAGTCAGTATGACATTAGGGAAAGCTCTGGACTTCGAAGGGGTAAAATTTACTATTCCCATTCCAATCTACACGACAGTAGGGAAAGCGCTGGAATTTGGAGAGGTATAATTTAAAATTCCCACTCCAAACAGTGCAACAGTAGGAAAGTATGAAACTGCGAAGAAGACATGACATATGAATAACCCCATGAATTTAGAAAAAATATTAAACTTTTAATAAACAAATAAGATACATATATATATAGATATATGTATTAAAAACTAAAAATAATTAATCAATTCAGCTAATGAATATTCAATAAAAAATCAATTGTCAGTTAATAATTGTTAATCAATTATAATTTAACTAACTTCACACCCTAGACCCCTACAAATCCAGGATCCTGCGACTAAAATATAAGTAAAATAAAACAATATTCCATATTTTACATAACTAAAAAACAATTGAATAATTAATTAATAATAAACCATTAATTATTACATAATTAACGTCCCACCCTGAATATCTACAAACCAAGCAGACCGTGACTAAAATATAAGTAAAATAAATAATTATTCTATAAATCACATAATTATACACATACAAATCTAACAGCACATAAATAACATATAACAAAAATAAATCGGTATTGCATAAATTACATAATAAATAGAAATCATATAATTAAATAAAAGTGAACTAATAATTCTTAATTAATGATTACCTAATAAACATCCCACCCTATCCCCTACAAACCCAACAACCTGCTTTGACCCTATAAATTATTATTACAAATTAATAAAAAAAATCAAAATCACTTAAAATTACAAGCTATGTTTTAAAAACAGTTAATAATATTTTATATAAACAACAGTAACACATAAAACGTATATAACAACTAAAACACATAAAAATAATTATTAAATAATATTTTCAACCACTATATTACTTACCTCAAAAACGATATTCTTATGAATGATATTTGTGTATCACGATATTTAGTGTGTCGATATTTAAATTCCCATATTTTTGTCTCCTGATAGTTTTAAATAGATATTTTGTCCAAACACCTAGTAAAGCAGGCTCCGTTGAGGAAATTATTAACACTCATAAGCCACCCCCACATTTATAGCACAGCAACGTTATTGGGTGTTAGTCCCAGTGTAACCGAAATAAGATGAAGGGTACGTCATGAAACCTCCAAACAAATACACCCAAATTGTCACCATGCTATCCAAGCTGACATGCTATGGGGTGAGTCTCTGCTTGTCACCACCTATAAAAAGAAACAAAAGAGAGATACTAAGGTGAAGGTCTGTGCTACAATAGTCGTAGAGTAGTGGTTCTTCACTTGTTGTAAGATTGACACCCGAGAATCCGTGACAGATTCTCAGGGGATTTGCAGGTCCACATGTTTCAAGTGCCTAGCCAAAGCTGTCTCCTATCACTTAAGGCATTGGGATTGGCTGTATAAGGAAACGCCCCTGTGCACTCACGTCACATAACTAAAAAATCAGGCCATTAACCATTCAGCTTTATGCTTAATGCTGCAGGGTGATCAGCGTTGTTTTACTATGGTACTTCAGCTCAGACTGCACTACTAATGTAATTCACAGAGGCAAATCTGTTCAATCTCCCACATCTGGCTACAACGCCTCACCCACATGTGGAAGAGCTTTGCCTCTTATATATTGTTTTGAGGCTGACCAGCACGCACATGAGCAACTCCGGGCTTAGACCAGCAGGAAGGATCTTTTCTCATCACATGGTGTTGTGCAGTAACCTTTGTCCTTCTTGGGCAGCCTCTTGTCCTGAACAAGTAAATGTTCATGATATATGTTTAAACTGTGGCCGGGCAAAGTTCAGCAGTAAAATATGACAAACACTGGCAAAGCCAATAGATCTCGCCTTTGGGACCTATTGGCTTTGCCGATAGTTTAGCAATATATTATTGTATAGTCTTTGCATATTGTATCTAAGTAAAGGCTTAAGAGTCAGTGGGCCATAAATGTTTTCAGATTGCATGCGTATTCAATCCTTCCCCTCTCCCCTTGTCGCACATAGTAATGTTCACAAATATACCATTTGTAAATAGCAAATCTAATTCTTGACTTCAGTGAGGCTGAGGCGTTGCCCCCCACTATCCCCCTGTGACACCCTGGCCATGGTTGTAGGTCTCTCACTCTTAGAAGTTGAGCTGTTGGATTTGTTCCCCAGCAAAGTTGATCCAAAAGTTGTGAAGAAAGTTTGCTACCTGGTGAAGCTGAACTCCGATTTCTCTGCTTTTCCAGAATCAAATGCATAGGGAGAAACACGGGTGGGAGACAGCAACATGGAGCACAGCAGGAGTGGGAGTGAGGAGAAGAAATAGGAGGGTGGGAGAAGTCACACAGGAGCATAGGTGGGGGAAGCAAAGTAACGGTGAGAAACAGCAACGTAGAATGTAGGAGGTACGCAAAAGTAGTGTCGATTTTGCAGGGGAGTAATCACAGAGGATGGGGTGGGTGGAAAAAAGAGGAGGGCAGGGGAGGCAACATGTGGTAAGAAAACTAACGGCAAAAAAGAGCAATGTAGGCCCATGAGGGTGCTAGCACGAAAGCAATATGGAAGTGGAATCACGTAGTTGGGGCAAAGCAACAGGAGGACACAGGGCCCCGTGGGGAGGAAGCCACACAGATGGTGCAGGGGGGAAACAAAAGGGGAAAGAGAGCAATGTGGAGCAGAGGAGGTAAAGTAAATAGCAAGAAAGCAGTTGGAGTTAGTTGGGAAGAAGCACCTGGGCAAAAGACAGAACAGAGAAGGAAGAGAAGCACACAAGTGCTTAACCTGTCGTCTGCAGACTCTGAGCCCCAACCTTCCCCATTACAATTAAAATTTAGGGGCATATTATCAACGGCCAGCGATAAATATCGCTGGCCGTGCTTAGCGATAATTTTGTTATCGCAGGCTATCTCTGGAATTTATCGCACTGGTAGCGCGTTATTAACAACGTGTTTCTCCAGGGCGATAAAAATTCCAGAGATAGCGAGGTTATCGCCGTTTTGCAGGGAACATCGCTGGTTTTCCAGCAATGTTCCCTGCAAAACGGTGATAACCTTGCTGATATATCAGCATAATCCACCCCAATGTTAGGGATAGGTAAGTCTGCATTTTAGCAGACGTTAGTTTTTGGAGAAAACAGCGGTTTTCTCCAAAAACTAACGTGTGCTAAAATGCTGGGGCAGCTTTGTAAATATCGCGATGTGAACATCAGCGATATTTGCAAGGTGGTCCATCTGGGTACGCCCACTTTGCATCTCATTAGAGATGCAAAGGGAGGCGTTAGGAAGAGGGTGCTAACATGCGTATGCATGTTAGCACCCTCTTGTAGATAGGGCGATTCTTTTATCTCCGCTTTTTTGGCTTTTTAAGCCAAAAAAGCGGAGATAAAGCCCTTGTAGATATGCCCCTTAGACTTTTGTATTTTTTGGTTGTGAAATCATAAAATTATATGTAGTTTCAGTTTTTGGTGTGAGTCTGTTTTAATGCTCAAATTGAAAGTGAAATTGTTCACCTTACCTTCATTGTCTCGTTCCTATCAAATAAACAGGACCACCAGACTCGAGGGTCTGCCGTTGTGGTGGTCCAGCCACCACTGCACCGGTGGCGGTCCAGCCACCACTGCACTGGTGGTCCGACCGCCCTATTGGGACTTTGGCAGTCGGACCGCCATTGCACCCCCGCAACAGCCAGGGTACCACGTTCCCTGGCGGTCCTGTGGCAGTCTGAGGGCTGCAATATGCTAGATGGTGCCCTGATTCACCACCAAGCATATTACAACTTTTGTCACTGCCAGCGGTGTCATGGAGGTTCTTCCTCCATGTAACTGCTGGCAGTGAAAGCCCCCTCTTGCCCCTGTGCACGGGGGTGCATGCAGGGGGGCACACGTTGTGCCCCCCCTGTAGAATTACACCCCATTTCCTGCACAGGAAGGAATGCATGGCATGGTGCAGTCCTTCCCGTGCAGGAACTTGTACTGGAGGCCCTGCAGTGGTGCTGTTTAAGGCTCACAATGAACCTTTAAACAGCACCGCCACGCCAACCGACTTCCAGACCACAAAATTACTTGTAAACTGACGGGCGGGTGATGGTGAGTTTTGGCGGTCCTGTAGCGGGACGGTGGCATGCTGCCTGCTCCAGAACCTCCAAAACCCGTAATGATGCCCTATGTGCTATTTTAAAATAATATGAAGAACAGTTAAATTACATTTGTAATCTTTATTATTGCTTCTAGAACTTCCTTGTGTAAAGTTACATTTTGAGTGACATTCCGTCTTCTATTTGCATCTTTTATTTACAGAACATTTCAATTCAATGTGACTTGGTGACTGCAGCAAGTACTTCTTGATAATATTCAGTGCAATTGAAGGTGTATGTGTTACTGTTTGTGACGAGGCACTGGGGGATGACAGATAAGAAAAAGATTATTAACAGCTACTGGTTAAGTATGACTACTGTGGGCATGAGGTGCCCAAAACTTTAGACACCCCAAAATTGACCTGAAACTAAATGCTGATATTTCAATGAATTGGAGACATTTATTGAGGCAATGTGTCTCTGCGTTAAGGCACCTCCTGACGCATCAAATTCAGAAATATAATTATGGGCTTGATTTGGATGTCGGTCGGAAAGCCACAGACCGACATCTAAGATTTAAACTCTGACATCCTTATTACAAAGACGGGGGTTGGAGTTTAAACCAGCTGGTTAATCCGACTGGGTTCCAATGGGCTCAAGGAGCCCGTCAGCCAGTCGGAAGGGCCTTATACTCCCTAACGGCAGCATTATTGCCCTCGGGATTATGATGGCACTTTCCGACAGCAGTTCCATGTCAGAAAGGCCGACATGGAACTGCTGTCAGAAAGTGTCTTTGGGGGCCCCTAGCAGGGCCCCTTTCCCACCTGCCCCTCCGGTCGTGGCCCTTGCCTGCCACACAGTGCAGGGATTTCCAAAAACTTAAATTTTTCAACGGAAGCTTGTGCTGCGGGCGGTTTGGGCCGGTCACACAAGCTCCAATTGAAAAATGGAAGCTTGTTACTGCATCATGTGCGGGCGCATCCTAATTAGGTGTTCAGAACCGCCAACCTATGGTCAGGAGGTTCTCTCACCGAAATGGTCCACCCAACATCGTAATAAGGGCCCTAGTGAGTAAATGGGTCAGCTCAATAACTGAGTTGTAGATCAAATAAAGGTTTATGGGTTTTATGACAAATTCAACAATAGGTGATAATGAGTCAATGTCATGAAGGCACTCAAGGTAAGATTATACAGAGAAAATGCTTAATCAGAAATTATTCTATGTCCCAAATGGGCAGCAAAATCAATAGGATAACTGACAGCATTGCAAGTAGAGCAGGAAATTCTTCTGTTTCACCCCCAAAATCAAGCGTTTTTATGCATTATGTTTGCATATGAATTTGCAAGATCTGCAGATTCACTGTTGTGTGAGCAAATGTAGCATTTCATTAGCAAATCAGAGCAAATGAAAAATAAATGTTTTATTGCCTTAACACCTAAGCACTATTTCACTACATGAAAAATCATTCAGGCCCATCTATGTAATGTCATCCGGAGATTATAGAAATAAAACTAGATGCATTAACATGTTATGTGAATGAATAGGCACAGTGAATCACTGGAACAACCTTCAAAAATTTGAGGGCTATGACTGAAACTGGGGAAGTTCACTTACAACAGAATAACAATATAATGGAAAAAATACAGAACATCTCAGCTTGACTGCGTGCGAGAGTTTGTTAGAAGAGAAGCTGTCAGGGGGAAAGAACATAAGTTACAGAGATGACTTCCATTTTAGAAAATGTGGTGCTGATACCTAAATTGTGGCCAGTTAACACATACCAAGGAACCACAGGGCTACAAAACACAGATCATTTGTTCCAAAAGAAATAGTATATCAGTGTATACATGTGTAATTAAGTCTGAAAATACATTCTGCATATTGTTAATGATGCACAAAAGTATAAGCCCACAGCAAATCTTCACTATGAGCACAGCAAGTATTGTTTTATTAAATGAGAGTGTGCTAGAAAGTGGCTTATCATTGAAACTTGAAGTGAAGTCCTCTTCAAGCAATAATGTCACTATTCCTTCCTAGGTTCAGTTAGATCTCAATAAGTGAAACATGAGCTCAACCCTTGGAATCTGGTGCACATAGCAGGCAGGCTTAACGTAAGAGGAATGTCTAAAGCATTTATCAGAGCCAATACAGGTGAAAATTAGAAAACAACACAATAAAAATCCCACTCCAATGTATAAAAGTAGAGATTTAGTGAGCACATAGATATCAAAACAACAAAAATCTGATGTAGATAACCAGAGTTATGATTTTGAAAGTTTTAGATGTTTCTAGCACCAAAAAGCACATAGCGCTAACCACGGGTTTCTGGTCACGCTAGATGGGATCACAGTCAGACGTTATGGACAACCATGATGGAGCATGGGTCATATCCAGGGATAATGTTTGTCCTGGTGGAAAGTTTCCCTTTGGACTTAGTTGTTATCCTAGAGAAAAGGCCTTGATTAGGTAATTAGCGGTTCAGCTGCCAGCTGGAGCTAAAGAGGGACACACCGATGGCAGCTGGATGAAGCACAATACCTCAGTGGGAGCACTGGCTCCAGGGGTAAGTTCGAGCCTCTTGTTGATGAAAGCGGAAAACTCAGAGAAAGCAAAGAATGAAGTCGGGCCCAGAAAGGCATCTTCGTCATCGAGTTGCTGCTCAGTGTTGAACCTGGTGAAGTCCTTTGCATTTGGACATAGAAATGTTTCTGGAAGTCAGTATCCTTTCCGACCGGCAGTTCGACGTCAGTGGCCGCAGCTCAGCAGTGGCCAGGTGGTAGGCTCTAGGTCTTTTAAAAAAAGTTTGGAAAAAGTATCTAAGGGCCTTATTATAAGTTTAGCGATGTGGGAGTGGTACCGCCCTGCTCTCACAATGCCAAACCGATGTTTGAACTGCCCACCAGATTAGGAGTTTTCTCCTGTCTGGCGGGCGGTTCTTTGGCATTCCTAGGGCGGTGCCTATGAAATAGGCACTGCAATGGGAACGTCAAAGGTAGTACATGCACGGCACGGACTGCTGCTGCCATTAGGGATCTGTGATCCCTGGTGGTCTTGCAGCAGTCTGAGGCCCCTAATATGCTGCTGGTGCCGCTGCAGCACTGCCAAGCATATTAGGAGTTTCCTCTCTGCCACAGTTTTCTTGGCAGTGAGCCCGCCATGAAAAATATGACGGCAAGGAAACAAAGGGGGCCTAAGAGGGCCCCCTGTTGCCTCTGCACCAGGGGATGCATGCAGGGTGCACATGGTGTGCCCCCCTGTATGCATGCACTCACAGTTCCTGCAGGGCATGGACTTGACACTCCATGCTCTGCAGGAGCCTGCAATGGTGTTCTCATCACGTATGAGCCTTAGCACTGCACCATCGTGGGCCAGCCAATGCAGGACCTCCCAACCTGGATTCCAGTCAGAATCTGGGGGGCGGTCTCATTATGGCTTTGGTGGTGGGGCAGCGGGGAACTGGCGTGGCGGCCTGCTACCACACCGCCAAAGTCCTAATAAGGCCCAAAGCTGGAATTTGTCCTGTGCTCACTTCAAATGCATCCTACTATCTCATCAGGCAACACTGGTGCTAAAAGGAACTAAACTACTTTGTTTGCAGATGGGTTCATTCTGAAAGAATAAAATCTAGTCACTCAAAATTACTTTGACCAGAGGCTTAAGTAGTCTGACCCATTGCCCCATGCTGTAGTGGGCGGAATCAAAATGGGAACGACAGATTAACAGACCAATGGGTGAAGAGAGTTGGCTGTAAGCCCCTTTAAGTAAGTATATTATACGTACTATTTTTGTAAAATCAAAAGGTTTTGGTTAATGCTAGACCTAAAAATAAGTCTATGGGGCTTATTACGATGGCGGTCGGAAAGCTTCCGACCTTTGGTCAGAGGCTTTCCTACCACCATTGTTGGTTTCAATTCCAACCGGCTGATTATGAATCAGCCGGTCGAAATTGAAACCGGCCGGTCATTCCGGCTGGCATCCGATGGGCTCAGGGAGCCCGTCTACCAGTCGGAGGCCGGCCTGCAATCTCAAAGGGTAGTCTTTCTGCCCTTGGGATTACGATGCACTGTTTCCGGCAGGGTTTCCATGCTGACATTTCCGACATGGAAACCCTGTCGGTAAGCGTGTTTGGGGGCCCCTCGCAGGGCCCCCTTGTGTGCACGGCCTCCGGTTAGGGCCGAGGGGGCACCTATTGCCCCCCCTTGAGGTGCCTGCCACAGGGTGAAGGGATTAACACCATCTCCCATTTTCTTATCGGAGCATGTACTACGGCCGGTTTACGGCCGTAACACGTGCTCCCATAGGGAAATGTCGGAATGCAACCGAACAGTGTTTGGTCGCATCCAAATCAGGCGGTCGGGACTGCCGACCAGAGGTCGGTTGGTCCAGTTTACGAGTTGGTGTCGGGCGGACGGAGGCCTTTAGACCTCCTGTTTTTGCTGACTTTGTTTTAGCTGGCCCTAGGACACTGCACACTTTACCACTGCTAACCAGTGCTAAAGAGGTTGTGCTCTTTCACTAAAACATGGTAACATTGGCTTATACCCAATTGTCATATTTAATTTACTTGTCCCTAGTAAAGTCCACAACATATGCCTTGTGCCTAAAAATGACATGTTACTAGGGGACCTGCAGCACTCATTGTGCCCCCTACTTAAGTAGGACTTTCAACATGTATCAGGCCTGCCATTACAGAGCCTATGTGCGCAGTTTTAAAATGGCATTTTAACCTGGAACCTTTTGCCAGGCCCATACCTCCCTTATTATTGCATATAAGTCACCCCTAGGGTAGGCCCTGGACAGCCCAGAGGGCCGGTTTAATGTATTTAAAGCGCAGGACATGTACTTTTAAGCTTTACATGTCCTGGTAGTGAAAAACTCTTAAATCCATTTCTCACTACTGAAAGGACTATCTCTCCCATAGGGTAACATAGTAGTTGCCTTATTACATTTTATAAGTGCAATTTCCAAATGGGAAGAGATCATTGTTCACGTTTGGTTTCTATGGAATTGGAATTTAAAATCCTAACTTATGGTGAAGTAGGATTTTAAATTACAATTTTGAAAATGCCACTTTTAGAAAGTTGGTATTTTCTTGCCTTAGCCATTTGGTGCCTGCAGCCTGGCTCAGGATCACATGACTGAATGTAGCTGGCAGTTGGGCTTTGTGTATTTCACCTAGACAGCCACATACAATGAGGAACTTAGGTGTGACTGGATTGGCCTCAGTGGCAGGAAGGGTGGGAGGAGTGCGTCCAGTCTGAATTACACTTGAATAGGCTCCACACAAAGGGTGGCATACCCCCATACTTAATCTGGGGCCATGAAGAAGGCAGGGCATCTGTACACTTCAAAGGCATGCCTCTATAAGCTTCTCCCCACTTCAAAGGCACACCTGTGTATAAATACTGGACCTCAGACACTGAATCTTCAGTGCACTTCTGGACCTGTGGATGCCAGGAAGAAGGACTGCTGTGCTGCTACAAGGAATGCCACTCTGCTGGACTGCTGCTCTATTGGAACTGCTGCCATGCTGTGCTGACCTGCTTCCCTCTTACCTTAGGAAGTAGAACTGGACCTGTAACTTCATCTTGAACCCAGGACACCAGAGTGACCCCAAGGGCTAGTCTGCAGGAAATAACCTTTGCCACACAGTCTTTACCATGCAGGACAATTACCACACAGTCTTTACCACACATGCATTTACCACACATGCCTTTACCATACATTTTTTGTAAGTATATGTAAGTATGGGCAATTGTTTCTCAATTTGATGTGTATATATTTAAATATTATATTTATATAAATTATATTGCTATATATATTGTATACAAAATAAATTAAAAATAACAAAATAAATCATTAAGAGTAGTGTGTAATGGATTAAGTGGTAATGGATGGGGGAGTGTATTATTGCTCAGGTGTCAACAGTGATACCTGAGTATTACATTTGTAATCCTTTAAATAAAATTACATGATTTTTAAAATAATCATTTTTAATTCATTTAAAAATATCAAAATAAAGTTTTAGGAGTGGGATGCAAGGGTTCTAGTGGTAATGGGTGGGAACTGTGATAATCGAGTATTAAATGTGTAGTCTATTTAATAGTAATTTAAACATTTTTAATATAATTATTGCAAATTATTTTTAAAATATCAAAATAAAGTTTTAGGAGCAGTATGCTAGGAATATAGGGGTAATAGGTGGGAAGTGTATTAATATAAAGTATTAATTTTGTAATCTATTTAATCATCATTTCAATAATTTTAAAATAATTATTGTAAATTATTTTAAAAATATCGTAATAAAGTTTTGGGAGTAGAATGCTGAGCAGATAAGGGTAATGGGTGACTAATGTATTAATACTCAGGTATCAACTATGAAACTTGAGTAACACATTTGGAGTCCAGTTAACAATTCAAATTATTTTAAAATAATTATTGCAAATTATTTTGAAATTATCACAATAAAGTTTTGGGAGCGAGATACTAGGGTTATGGGGTAATGGGTGGGGAAGTGTACTAATACTCAGTTGTCAACTGTGATTCTCGAGTATTAAACCTGTAAACCATTAAATAACATTTGAAATTATTTTAAAATAATGATTGAAATTATTTTAAAAATATGGTAATATTTACTTATTGTGTGGTTAATTATAAACCATTACAATTTTAGCAAAAACACAGACAAGTTAAAAGCATCCAATCAAATAAAAAACATGGGTAATTTGACGGCATAACAATAAGACCAGTGTGCAGAAGGATTATTACACATACCTAAAAACGAAAGGATTGATATAAATTGCAATTATATTAGGACAAACCTCAAAGTAAAAACAGTAGGGGCATTACTACTAGTTTGAAAGTAATTTAGTAATTTATTTGTAAAATATCACAATGAGGTTTTAGGAGCAGAATGCTAGGGATATAGAGGTAATGAGTGGGAAAGTGTATTAGTACTTAGGTATTAACTGAGATACCAAAGTATTACATTTCTAAACTATTTGATAATAATTTAAATCATTTTAAAATAATTGTTGCAAATTATATTAAAAAGATCACAATAAAGTTTTAGGATTGGGATGCTAGGGACATAGGGGTAATGGGTGGTGAAGCATATTAATACTCAGGTATCGACTGAGGCAACTGAGAATTAATATTAAACATGAATTTGACATATTTAGAGTTAAAGATGTTTAATATGAAATTAAAAGACTCATGTAGTAGGTGACAAATATTTTTGGAAAGTAGTACAACAGGTATATTTCTTCATAAATGAAAAGAACAGTTTAAAAAAATGTATATTTAAAATTTAAAAAACACACCAAGTTTATTTAAAAAACATTTGTCAAATTTTTATTGAAAATATATAACAAATATAATAAAATATAAAATATTTTTGTAAAATATTTTAATTTTAGGAAAATATATTCCCAGAGTTTCCTATTAACTTCAATGGAAGAAATTGGCCTTTTTAAGTTTTTATTTTTCTAGCTTTACGTAAACGGTTCAGCATCTGTTTCTAGAGTTGGTGGAGCAGTGTGGTCAAGATCGGAATCAAGGAGGAACTGCAGTCGGGTAAGAACAATGTATTTTACTTTTTTAAATAAGTTAGTGTTTACATTTATTGGATGGAGAGACGAAGGGAGATAGAAAGATGTTCTATATTAAAGAAATGTATGTTATTTGTCTTTTAACCAGTTTTATGTCCCCATACAGGTTGTGTTCATATGCGCACATCGAGAAGGTTGTTTTTTTCAACATAGATTTTAAAAAGTTGTTGAAAAACCATGTTTAAAAACCTTTTTTAAACCTATTTAAATTAAAAGCAGCATTTCAAGTTTTTGGATAGGTTTCCTTTTTCTCTATTGTATTTGTATTGAGAATTTTTTAAGTTTTTACTTTATAAAAAAAAAATTGGGTTTTTTCTTTTTGGATTACCTGATTTGTGAATTGCCGAAGAATGGAATGTGAAAAATAGATTTGGAATTTATGTTAATCTCTCTGAATTGTTGGACTATTTGAGACCCTTGGTGAGAGGTTTCATGAAATATCACCAAGCGTTAAAGTAACAAGACAGCTACAGGTAGAAGCTCAGATAAATTTTTAATTTTCCCAAAAATAATTTAAAAAATGCTAATTTAATTTGTTTATATAGTCAAAACAGGTGAGTAATTTTACAGAGTATTAGTCGATGTTAATATTGCATACATTTACACTACTATCGAGGTAGTCTGGATCTCCTATTAATGGAAATAGATGAATCTTTGCCTGTAGTCTTTCAGACATCTGTTTACTTTTTTTTGGTGCATGTGGTGATGTCTTAAGCCACTGTACCACTAACTGCAAAATGGTTGACGTTTGTTTTTATATGATTTTTAATGTATACTATAATTTTCAGTAAAATAACCATTGCGATCTATGTTGGTTTATAACGTAAATCATGACTAAAGTCATAATTATTTTATTTTTGTGTCAAAATGTAATGTATTTTTAACCTTATTCCCAGAATTGTCAGTCATCTTGGATGGAGATAGGGTTTCTGCTTATGTAGAAATGAAAGAAAGTAGCATTTCTTAAATGCAAATGCTATTCAACATCTTGATAAAAGTTTGTGCCTTGTTGGAATGTTTCGCTTTCATTTTATTTATTTTTGGAGGTTTTCTGAAGTGTTGAGATTATTTGTGTTCTGTTGCGTTAATTTAAAATAGTATAGTAAAAATGTACATACTGTTGCGATGTGTTGCATTGTGTTGGCTTTTGTTGCGTGGAGATGCGCAGCATATATATTTTTTTAACCGAAAACCAATATAATTACATAGGAAATTAATTTATCATTTTTTTATAAAATCGACAGCATTTGTAAAGCACAACATGGTAATCCTTAGGGGTATCTAGGCGCCGTGTCTCCATCGAAGGTGCAGGTCTTGAGTCCAGCGAGGTGGCTGTACATAGCCCTAGGGGATAGTCGTTCCAGGTCTTCGCAGTGAAGTAGGAGAAGAAGCGACCACCGCTGCAAAGGATGCGGGGGTGTGTGTGCAAGGGCGAGTGGAGAGGAGCGCAGGTGTCTGGAGGGTTGGTGGAAGCTTAGTCAGTCGTTGATGTAGGCAGGTGTCCTAGGTAGTGGATGGCTTTGCAGGCTTGCATGAGGATCTTGAACTGGCATCTCTTCTGGATGGTGAGCCAGTGGAGGTCTCTCAGGTGGGGTGCGATGTGGGTACATTTGGGGAGGTCCAGGATGAGTCTGGCTGCAGCGTTCTAACAAAAGAACAGACCAATGGCAGACTACGAGAGCCGCACTTCACCGCTACGTTCCTCGTGTGGTAATTTGTTACAGTAGTCTATAGATGTGTGCACAAACAACTCCTGCACCTGCCGCTGTTGGGTGCAAACTGCAACGCAGATCAAGAAATGAGTAATTATGGAGAGGGCATAGCCCTCTACGTTGCCGCTGCTAGGCTCTGGAATTCCCTCCCCTCCTCAATTTCTGGACAGGTGTCTCACTCTCTCTTCCATAAGGTTTTGAAGACCTGGCTCTTTTCCAGTCCTCCAGTATGAGCTCTACGTATATTTCAGTCTGATGGCCCTTTCTGCAGCGCCTTGACGCCTTCGGGCAAAGATCGCGATTTATAAGGCTAATATTCATTCATTCATTCAGGTGCACCACTGAGTTGTCTTTTCCAAAAGATATAGATGGACAAATGTTCCTTTATGTTTATTTTCCTTTATTTCAATGGTCTCACAATACAGGCTCCAGCCAACGCTTTTCGTTTAATTGACATTGAACTTCATCAGGGCTTAAAAATACAGCTGATAAATGGTCCAATTGTGGGGTGGCGAGAGTGGTAAGTAAGTACAGGCACACAAAACTCGCACTATTTCCCCAGAGTTCCATGTGTGAAAACCATCGTTTGTTACAATAAAAACTGAAGGCATTTCATGGTGGGGCTCACATGTATGGGCCCGACATCAATGCCTGGGACGCGTGTATGTGACGTCCTGTCTTCGGATCGGTTCACGTAACCACCATGAAACGCCTTCAGTTTTTATTGTAACAAACGATGGTTCTCACACAGCGAAATCTGGGGAAATAGTGCGAGTTTTGAGATTATGTTGAGTCCATGGGATCTGAAGACCTCTGCGAGGGGGGTCATGTAGATGTTGAACAGGGTGCTGCTCAGGGTTGATCCTTGTGGTACGCTGCATATGATGTCTTTGGGTGCAGAGGTGAAGGGAGGCAGTCGGATGAACTGTGTGCATCCTGTAAGGAAGGAGGCAATGCACTTGAGGGCATCTTGCTGTATGCCTCTGTTGTAGAGTCTGTTGCTGAGGGTGTTGTGGGAGATGGTGTTGAATCCTGCAGAGAGGTCGAGGAAGATCAGGGCCACAGTTTCTCCATGGTCTAGGAGTGTTCTGATGTGGTCTGTGGCGGAAATCAGCACAGCCTCAGTGCTGTGGTTTGCACGGAATCCTGATTGTGACTCGTCCAATAGGTGATTTTGTTTCAGGAATTTGGTGAGCTGCTGGTTGATGGCTTTCTTGAGTACTTTGGCCAGGTCAAAGAGCAGGGAGATCAGCTGGTAAATTTTGAGATTGCTGGAGTCGGCAGAGGCCTTCTTCAGGAGGGGGTCTGACATCTGTGTGTTTCCATCTGTCCGGGAAGGTTGCTGTGGAGATGGAGGTGTTGAGGATGCTGGTTGGTTTTGTTGCAAGGTTGTAGAGGTGGTGGGGGTAGGAGTTGGTTAGTGCCCTGGAGTGGATGGAAGACGTGATGGCAGAGGTAGTGAGGGCGGTGAGGAGGGACCAGGTGGTAATGGTTTGGCTGATGATAGCTGGTTGGTGGAGGTCATTGGGGTTGAGAGTGGCAGGTTGGAGGTTGAAGTTGTTGGAGATGTTATTGATCCTTCTGTGGAAGTAGTTGGAGCAGATGTCGCAGAGTTCTTGGGAGGGGTCGATGGTGTTCTCTATGGCTGTGGGGTTGGAGAGGTTCTTGACTATTTGGAAGAATTCCTTTGTGTGGTTGGCTGCGAAGTCGATGCGGGTGGTGATGGCTACTTTCTTGGCCTCTTTGATGTGCTGGTGATAGTTGTTGAGGGCTGTTTTGTGAGCTTCTCTGTTTGCAGGGTTCTTGGTGGCGCACCATTTTTTCTCAAGTTGGTGGCAGTTGCGCTTGGTGGTCCTGAGTCCTGGGGTGTACCAGCTGGCCTGTTTGGAGGACTTGTTGGATTTTGTAGGTTTCAGAGGGGCGAGTCTTTTGGTGCTGTTGTTGATCCAGGCAGTGAAGTTCTGGATGGCCTGGTCAAGGTCTGTTGATGCCTTCGGTTGGGAAGTGGTGTGGGCCTGTGACCACTGAGTTTTGGTGACCTTGCTCCAGCTGCGATGGTGGGGGAATCTGGTGCCTGGTAATGGTGTGCAGGGCGCTGGTGATGGTGAAGCGTACAATGGTGTGGTTAGTCGAGGTGAGTTCAGTGGTGTGGCTGAATTTGATTCTGTCGCTGGAGGGGAAAATGGGGTCAAGTGTGTGTCAGGCTTTGTGCATGGGTTCAGTGACCAGTTGGGTGAGGCCGATGTTGTTCAGATTTTCCAGGAGGGTGATGGAGTTTGCTTTGTTTGGGTCATTGATTTGGAAGTTGAGGTCACTAATAGGGCATAGTGGTGAGAATTGATTGCTAGGGGGGCAATGAGGTTGGTGATGAGATCGCAGAATGTTGCTCGGGGTCCTGGGTCTGTAGGCGAGTATGCCTCTTATCATGGTTTTTGCGTTGGTTTGTAGTAGGAAGTTGAGGTGTTCCATGTGAGGTGTGGGGTCGTAGTGTGTGATGGTGCATCTGATGGTTTCCTTGAAGATGATGGCAATGCCTCCGCCTTGTTTGTTGGTGCGGTCTTTGTGTATCATGTTGTAGGTATCTGGAGTGGCAGTGGTGATGTCTGGGTTTGAGGAGGGGTTGAGCCACATTTTGGTAATGAAGGTAATGTCCATGGAGAGGGTGGTGATGGTGTTCCAGATTTCCATGGCGTGTTTTCAGAGTGAGTGGGTGTTGAGCAGGATGCAATGGATCAGTTGCGGGGTGTTCTTGGTCTTGTGTGCAGGATGGTGCGGGATCTTTCGTAGGTTGTGTCGCCAGAGAAGTTGCAGTGTAGGCAGGTGAAGGGTCCTTTGCTGCATCGTGGGAATCAGGAGACATAGCTGTTATTTCAGTGACTGGGGCCGAGGTCCAGGGTGGCGGTGAGGCCAGGGGACCTGGTGCCGGATGCTGTCCAACCGGCAGTGCGTTGGCGACACACCTGCTGCACGTGTCAGCTGTATGGCTATGCGGCAGCCTCCATTAGTGGTCCTGGTAGGTGTTCTTAGGTGCCCAGCAGGGACCTGAAATGGGCAGCGCAGGGACATCAGGTAGCACAGGGACAGCAGGCAGTGCAGGGACAGCAGGCCGCACAGTGACAGGGACAGCAGGAAGCACATGCAAAGCAGGCAGCACAGGGACAGCAGGCAGCACAGGGACAGCAGGCAACGAAGGGGCAGCAAAGGGACAGCAGGCAGCGCAGGGAAAGGGACAGCAGGCAGGACAGGGACAGCAGGCAGTGCAGGGACAGTAGTCAGTGCAGAGAAAGGGACAGCAGGCAGTGCAGGGACAGCAGGCAATGCAGAGACAGCAGGCAGCACAGGGACAGCAGGCTGCACAGGGACAGCAGGCCACGCAGGGACAGCAGGCAGCGCAGGGACAGCAGGCACCGCAGGGACAGCAGGCACCACAGGAACAGAAGGCAGTGCAGGGACAGCAGGCAGCACAGGGACAGCAGGTAGCACAGGTACAGGGGAAGCCGGCCATGCAGGGACAGGGGTCAGCACAGGGACAGCAGGCAGCGCAAGGACAGAGTACCTTAAGTTGGGGGTCAGGCGAAAGAGGTTTGGCCCAACCTCCTTTGGGCTCTGATGGGAACAGATGGGCCTGCCCTTGGCCTGGGCTATGCCCGGGAGCCGCCCATGCATGTCCTGCGAATCAGGAGCATCCAGGGCCTTAAATTGGTGCTGGAGGTGCCAAAATCTGCTGAACCAGCTCATCCCGCATCTGGGGCTGCTGGAAAATGGAGTCCTGGTATCGTTCGGTGGTGTGAGGGGGTACGAGGCGCAGTGATGCAGGTGGCAGGAGCAGCAGGGGAGACAGCCTCCTGGAGGGAAGCGGAGAGCTTTTTCTAACCATATGTATTACAATTGTCTTTAATTAAACAGTTGCGTTGCAAAGGTTTGCATAGTAAAATCATGTGTGGTATGGTATGTATGGTAATGGTTCATTTAATGCATTTATATGTATGTTTGTGGTGAAGACATGTGTGGTAATAGTATATGCATTGTAAAGACTGCATGGTAAAGGCATGCATGGCTTAGGCATGCGTTGTAACGTCATACAACCCTAGTCAGCTGGTCTCCTGATCTGAGCCTCAGGGACGTAAAAGGTTCACCAACATCCTGAACCAGCCTCTGGACCTAGCATCACTGAGTTCCTGACCCCCAAGTGGTGCCTCTCAGGTGCTGGAGTCTTGGTGTGGCTCACAGGTTCTGAAATCAAGCTTTTGGGCTCTTCATGACCTCAAACGAGCAGTTCACACTGAGACCTCATTGCTCACAAAGCAAATCAGTGCAAAGCTCTGTCAGCCTGACTCTTCGCAGTATCGACCGCTCATGGGGACCGCCACCATGAAGCTCCAGCGACGTCCGCCTGCAATTCTGGCCAGCACTTCGCAGACAGCTTCCTGCAACTCTCTCTCTACTCCTCACAGCCCTCTGCAATGCAAACGGGACTTTTGGCAAAAACTTGAGAAGGTAAAACATCAGCGGGACTAACCTAAGACAATATCCGACCTGCGCCCCATCTCGATCGGCGTGAACATTTGACTTTGACCCTGTCCAGCATGACTAGATAGCCGCCATTGGCACTTTATGCTTTTAGGTGCAATATTCACTTTATTATTTCAAAATGTATAACTCCGGTTCTACTGATTGGATTTTTGTCATTTCATAGTCAATCTTTTCTTCACTTTCATTGGAGAGTTGGTGTCAGCGACTGTCGGCTTCACTTTGTGTGTGTTTGTTTTCTTTCCTGGAGCATAGACCAAGTACTGATTGATTTCTTTATTAGTGTTCTTCCACACTGCTTGCGCCCAGAGAGTGGTACTTTATTTTTTGGGGGGTTTTGCTTGTAAGATCACTTGAAACCATAAGAGTTTAAGCTTGCGTTTCCCAGTATTCCAAGAGCTAGATGCATACAATCAGCAATAACGAAACTTTGTGGCATGTAATCAATTTCCAAAATATACATTTCAGCTGCCTGTCACTTTTAATGATGATGAATCTGTAAACATACTCCTTTTGTTTAAGATGATTGTCATACTGTATGCATTTTTCTGCATTAACGCTTACAGGTATGTCACATTTTCGTTGGTTACCTCTTTTACAATTTAGGGGATATTTTATTCATCATCAAAAGTATGGTGATTTCAAAAAGTTTATGTTTCATCTTTACTACTACCCACCCTTAACCTCTAAAACCACTCTTACCTCCCTTTATCTCTACTCCATAAACCCTAAAATCACCCTTATCTCCCTTTTTCTCTACCCCGAACCCTAAATTCAACCCAACCTCCCTTTACCTCCACCCGCCCCTGAATCCTAAATTCACTATTACCTACCTTTACCTCTACCAATACCCTAAACGTAAAATCACCCATATTTCCCGCTAACTGTTCCCACACAGAACCATAAAATCACCCTTACTCTTCTTTAACTCCCTCTACCCGAACCCTATAATCTCTCTTTTCTCTATTTTCCTCTACCCAGCCCCAAACCCTAAATTCATCCTTACCTCTCTTCACCTTTATCTACCCCTGAACTCTAAAATCACCCTTACCTCCCTTTACCCATACCCACCCCTGAACCCTTAAGTCACCCTAGCCTCCCTTTGCCTCTACCCATCCTACAAACCCTGTCACCCTCATCTCACTTTACCTCTACCTCTTCCCACCCCATAACCCACAAGTCACCCTCACCACCCTTTACCTCTACCCACCCCTGACCCCTCAAGTCACCTTTTCCTCCTTTTTCCTATACCCACCCCTGAGCCTCAAAGTGACATCACCTCACTTTACCTCTACCCACCCCATAACCCTTAAGTGACCCTCACCTCTTTTTACCTCTTCTCACACCTGAATCCTCAAGTCAACCTCACCTCCCTTTACCTAGACCCACCCCTGAACCCTCAATTCACCCTTACCTCTCTTTACCTCCACTCACCCCTTAACACTCAAGTTACCCTCATCTCCCTTTCTCTCTACCCACCCCTGAACCCTTAAGTCACTCTCATCTCCCTTTATCTCTACTCACCCTTGAGCCCTCATAGCCCTCACCTCCCTTACCTCTACCCACTGAGCCCTCAAGTCACCCTTTCCTCCTTGTCCTCTACCCACCCCTGATCCCCAAAGTCACATCACCTCCCTTTAACTCTACCCACCCATGGAACCTTTAAGTCACCCTCTCCTCTGTTTACCTCTACTCACACCTGAATCCTCAAGTCAACCTCACCTCCCTTTACCTAGACCCACCCCTGAACCCTCAATTCACCCTTACCTCTCTTTACCTCCACTCACTCCTTAACACTCAAGTTACCCTCATCTCCCTTTCGCTCTACCCACCCCTGAACCCTTAAGTCACTCTCGCCTCCCTTTATCTCTACTCACCCTTGAGCCCTCATAGCCCTCATAGCCCTCACCTCCCTTACCTCTACCCACTGAGCCCTCAAGTCACCCTTTCCTCCTTGTCTTCTACCCACCCCTGATCCCCAAAGTCACATCACCTCCCTTTAACTCTACCCACCCATGGAACCTTTAAGTCACCCTCTCCTCTGTTTACCTCTACTCACACCTGAATCCTCAAGTCAACCTCACCTCCCTTTACCTAGACCCACCCCTGAACCCTCAAGTCACCCTTACCTCTCTTTACCCCCACTCACCCCTTAACCCTCAAGTTACCCTCAAGTTACCCTCATCTCCCTTTCGCTCTACCCACCCCTGAACCCTTAAGTCACTCTCACCTCCCTTTATCTCTACTCACCCTTGAGCCCTCATAGCCCTCACCTCCTTTACCTCTACCCACTGAGCCCTCAAGTCACCCTTTCCTCCTTGTCCTCTACCCACCCCTGATCCCCAAAGTCACATCACCTCCCTTTAACTCTACCCACCCATGGAACCTTTAAGTCACCCTCTCCTCTCTTTACCTCTACTAACCCCTAAACGCTGAAGTCAACCTCACCTCCCTTTACTTAGACTCTCCCCTGAACCCTCAAGTCACCCTTACCTCTCTTTACCTCTACCCAACCCAGAGCCGCTAAGTCATCCTCATCTCTCTTCACCTCTACTTACCCTTGAACCCTGAAGTCACTCTGAACTCCCTTTACCTATACCCACCCTTAAACCCTCAAGTCACACTCACCCGCATTTACCTCTACCCAACCCTGAACCCCCAGGTCACCCTTACCTCCCTTTGCCTTTAACCACCCCTGTACTCTCAAGACACCCTCACCTCCCTTTACCTCTACCAGCACCTGAACCCTAAAGTAACACTTACCTCCTTTTATCTCTACCCATCCTTAAACCCTAAGACCACATTTTTACATAACATAAAAAGTACGTTTAAAAAAAATACCTGTGTGGTAATGTACTACGTAGTAAATGTACAAATCCTTACCTGCGCGGTATTCACCTGACTGGGAATGGCTGTGTGGTAAAGGTGCTGCGTGGTAAAGGCTTCACATCCCGCCTCTTCCTTAATCACTCTCCTACTATCACCCTAGCGCCCCTAAATGTTTGGGGGGCACTCTTGGTTGTTTTACCACCTATTTATTTATTTATTCAGTGTTTTGTATAGCGCAAACTTAACCCCATAGGGTATCAGAGCGCTTCACAGTAAAGACATGAATACTTTTTCATAATACGTTACTCTGGAAAGCATTTAACACATTAAAGTCCAATTCAAAATTGTAACAGTAACTTCACTCAGCAACAAAGACTTTTGCACATTCACAGAATGTAAGTCTAGAGGAACCAAAGCACAAAGGAATGCAAGAACCTATACAAAACAGGTGAAATTGAACCTTAGCAAGAGAAACTCATGAGTCTTTGAGCGAGAGGTTTTAGGTGACTCTTACAAGGCTGTTCGGTAATGGTTACAGTAGGAATTTGCTCAATAGAAAGATCTTGGTTTCTTTTTTGAATCTTGCGGAGTTAGGTAACCTTCTGATGCTTGGAGGTAGCAAATTCCAGATTCTCGGTGCAGCACCCGAGAACGCTCAGTCATAAGTTTTTTTCTTCCGGAAAATTGGTGGCTTCAGCACTAGATCTCTAGTTCTCCTGGAATGTCTGCTTCCACCGGAAATCTCTAATTTCTGAGCTAGATACCTTGGTGGATTGAAGTGTAACACTTTGGGGCCGATTCCGATCTCGGTCGGAGGCGTACCCAACACCATTCGGTCGGGAAAAAAGCCATGCGAAAGCCTGTTTCCCGACCGATCCGTACAGCACACCGAGAGAGCAAGTACGATGCGCACAACAGCAAAAATCCGGCCGAGCCGTACTCACCCAAACCAGGTCCTGTTCTCCGACCGAGGCGAATCCGGAAACGCCGAATCGAGTCGCACGGAAGGAAAAATGCAGCCCCGTCCGGCCGGACAAGTACGATGCGCTTCCCGTACGCGCGAACCCGTGGCTACGCACGGCACGTCAAAGCATCCGGGAGAGGCGCACATTAGCTCCGATTCGCGCCACAACACGATCCACGGCTACGAGACGAACACGGCACCGATGAGGACGAGGCGAAGTGACGAGGACGACGCGAAGCAACGAGAAGGACGAACGACACGAACCAACCATGAATCCCTTCGTCCCGATCATACCAATATTCTACATCTACTACCGGAACAGGCACGGACGCGTACGGCGCAGAAGGTAAGCCAGACACCAACCACAAAACACATACAACACGTACACGACACATCACACACACACACGGGGATGCTGAATATACTTACACCAGCAACAGCAGCACCATAGGGGCGGGATGCCCATCACCAATGCCACATATGCACACAGGGGCCTGAATGCGCACCACCACCCCTCACCCAGGGGGGGCAGGATGCCTACCACCACTACCACCCTTACCCAGGGGGGGCAGGATGCCTACCACTACTACCACCCTCACCCAGGGGGGGCAGGATGCCTACCACTACTACCACCCTCACCCAGGGGGGGCAGGATGCCTACCACTACTACCACCCTCACCCAGGGGGGCAGGATGCCTACCACTAGTACCACCCTCACCCAGGGGGGCAGGATGCCTACCACTACTACCACCCTCACCCAGGGGGGCAGGATGCCTACCACTAGTACCACCCTCACCCAGGGGGCAGGATGCCTACCACTACTACCACCCTCACCCAGGGGGGCAGGATGCCTACCACTACTACCACCCTCAGCCAGGGGGGCAGGATGCCTACCACTACTACCACCCTCACCCAGGGGGGCAGGATGCCTACCACTACTACCACCCTCACCCAGGGGGGCAGAATGCCTACCACTACCACCACCCTCAGCCAGGGGGGCTGGATGCCTACCACTACTACCACCCTTAGCCAGGGGGGCAGGATGCCTACCACTACTACCACCCTCACCCAGGGGGGCAGGATGCCTACCACTAGTACCACCCTCACCCAGGGGGGCAGGATGCCTACCACTACTACCACCCTCACCCAGGGGGGCAGGATGCCTACCACTACTACCACCCTCAGCCAGGGGGGCAGGATGCCTACCACTACTACCACCCTCACCCAGGGGGGCAGAATGCCTACCACTAGTACCACCCTCACCCAGGGGGGCAGGATGCCTACCACTACTACCACCCTCACCCAGGGGGGCAGGATGCCTACCACTAGTACCACCCTCACCCAGGGGGGCAGGATGCCTACCACTACTACCACCCTCACCCAGGGGGGCAGGATGCCTACCACTAGTACCACCCTCACCCAGGGGGGCAGGATGCCTACCACTACTACCACCCTCACCCAGGGGGCAGGATGCCTACCACTACTACCACCCTCAGCCAGGGGGGCAGGATGCCTACCACTACTACCACCCTCAGCCAGGGGGGGCAGGATGCCTACCACTACTACCACCCTCACCCAGGGGGGGCAGAATGCCTACCACTACCACCACCCTCAGCCAGGGGGGGCTGGATGCCTACCACTACTACCACCCTCAGCCAGGGGGGGCAGGATGCCTACCACTACTACCACCCTCACCCAGGGGGGCAGGATGCCTACCACTAGTACCACCCTCACCCAGGGGGGCAGGATGCCTACCACTACTACCACCCTCACCCAGGGGGGCAGGATGCCTACCACTACTACCACCCTCACCCAGGGGGCAGAATGCCTACCACTACCACCACCCTTAGCCAGGGGGGCTGGATGCCTACCACTACTACCACCCTCAGCCAGGGGGGCAGGATGCCTACCACTACTACCACCCTCACCCAGGGGGAGCAGGATGCCTACCACTACTACCACCCTCACCCAGGGGGGGCTGGATGCCTACCACTACTACCACCCTTAGCCAGGGGGGCTGGCTGCCTACCACTACTACCACCCTTAGCCAGGGGGCTTGATGCCTACCACTACTACCACCCTTAGCCAGGGGGGCAGGATGCCTACCACTACTACCACCCTTAGCCAGGGGGGCTTGATGCCTACCACTACTACCACCCTTAGCCAGGGGGGCTGGATGCCTACCACTACTACCACCCTTAGCCAGGGGGGCAGGATGCCTACCACTACTACCACCCTTAGCCAGGGGGGCAGGATGCCTACCACTACTACCACCCTTAGCCAGGGGGGCAGGATGCCTACCACTACTACCACCCTTAGCCAGGGGGGCAGGATGCCTACCACTACTACCACCCTTAGCCAGGGGGCTTGATGCCTACCACTACTACCACCCTTAGCCAGGGGGGCAGGATGCCTACCACTACTACCACCCTTAGCCAGGGGGGCAGGATGCCTACCACTACTACCACCCTTAGCCAGGGGGGCAGGATGCCTACCACTACTACCACCCTTAGCCAGGGGGGCTTGATGCCCACCACTACTACCACCCTTAGCCAGGGGGGCTGGATGCCTACCACTACTACCACCCTTAGCCAGGGGGGGCTGGATGCCCACCACTACTACCACCCTTAGCCAGGGGGGGCTTGATGCCTACCACTACTACCACCCTTAGCCAGTGGGGGCTGGATGCCTACCACTACTACCACCCTTAGCCAGGGGGGCTTGATGCCTACCACTACTACCACCCTTAGCCAGGGGGGGCTGGATGCCTACCACTACTACCACCCTTAGCCAGGGGGGGCTTGATGCCTACCACTACTACCACCCTTAGCCAGGGGGGGCAGGATGCCTACCACTACTACCACCCTTAGCCAGGGGGGCAGGATGCCTACCACTACTACCACCCTTAGCCAGGGGGGCCAGGATGCCTACCACTACTACCACCCTTAGCCAGGGGGGCAGGATGCCTACCACTACTACCACCCTTAGCCAGGGGGGCAGGATGCCTACCACTACTACCACCCTTAGCCAGGGGGGCTGGATGCCCACCACTACTACCACCCTTAGCCAGGGGGGCTGGATGCCTACCACTACTACCACCCCCACTCATAGGATGGACAATGCATGACACAACAAGCACACCACAACCTAGGGAATGCAAGATAAAGACATCCCCCCACCACCATGACAAGCGTGTGTAGGCTGTGTCAAATGCCTACAACACCGAACATGACTTTGAACATACAATGTGACCCCTAGCACATGTGCCACACATATATGTGTGTGGCACCCACAATGCAAGCAGCCCATGACCATTGTGGCAATGGGGCCTAAACCCCCATCATCACAGTGACCAAAAGGTAAGTGTGGGGTCCATAGCCGAAGCACATTTTGACCATTGTGGCAATGGGGTCTAAACCCCCATCATCACAGTGACCAAAAGGCAAGTGTGGGGTCCATAGCTGAAGCACATTTTGACCATTGTGGCAATGGGGTCTAAACCCCCATCATCACAGTGACCAAAAGGCAAGTGTGGGGTCCATAGCTGAAGCACATTTTGACCATTGTGGCAATGGGGTCTACACCCCCATCATCACAGTGACCAAAAGGTAAGTGTTGACAAAGAAAGAGCTGCAACTGCCAAACTGCATGGATCATTCCTGGTCACAGAACCAAAAACTCATCTGTGGCAAAGTAGTGTATGTGTCCCATTGCAACATAAATTGGGTGAGCCAAATACTGCAGTGCAAATGAGACATTCCTTTGGCCATGTGCAGACAAACAACACCCATGGGGGCTGACACCGTCAACATTCATCAATGACACAATGACAGAAGTGACCATCAGAATGCAGAACCACATATTTGCACCAATGGGCACACAAATGCAGATATCCTGTGGAGACAGCAGATGTGAGGTGAACAGATACCATACCATGGCAGCAATGGGACACACAAACCATGATCACTGTGCTGACCGATGACCTAGGAGTCCCAGGGACAGCAGGGGAAACACACCAAACAACATACAGCCAATGGCACACCCAAGATATGCCAATGCAGTGGTGCAGATGCACAAACACAAACAGGCAGACCAACACTGTCATCATACACAGCAGGTGAGGGGTGGGGGTGCCAGTGTCCCCAGGCAACCACACAACACATGAGGAGAGCTGAATACCAATCATACAGATGTGCATACACTGCCACACTAAGGTAACTCATGGATCCAAATCCCCTATGTGGGCAAGCAGGCATTGTCAGATGAGAGGGAGCACAAAACACACATGTCACACAGGCACGTAGGAACAACAACTGACACAGCAAGACACAGACACACCACAGCACCACCCCCAGGGCCCCCACAATGTGGTGACCCTGGGCTGAATAAAAATCCCACTGTGATGACAAAGCTAAATGTCGTTCACACTGTGAACCACAGTCAGGTGTCCTGAGCAACAAACTACCATCACACCTACACAAGCACAAATCAATCAGCATGGCCAGTAAGCCAAGGCCAACATGGAGGCAGGGGACTAGCTGGGCAACGACTCCCATCTGCACACACTCAAGACCACACCCCTCGACCTCCAACAATGTGCAGCAGTGAAGTACACATGCACTGGTGACATTGCACATGCACCCATGACCATTCCAGGGTGGTGGGTGGGAACCAAGGTGCAGAAACACATCACACATGGCCACTCAACAAGACTCCTGAATGTCTGACACACTGCACACTACGCTGTACATGGACATGACGGCGATACCACACCAACCAATGGGATCCCAGCCACAGTCACACACCAATGAAGAAGCCAAGGTCACCCACAAAGAACACACATAGACAACAACCAACATTGCAGCCCGGACCCTGAGGAGTGCCAGCAGTCACACACACAACGTGTCACAATCACTGAAAGATAACACGAACTGAAAATCACATGACAGGGGCAAACAACAAGTGCCAAGGGGAAACCTGACTGTGACCCATCTGCGTCTGCACACAAACTCAGCCCTGACAGCAAACACACCTATGGGTGACACCCTGATGACCAGTAATGTGCCATGCACCCACATCACAGAGAACACAGGGAGAAGACTTTGGGGGAACATAGCTCAAGTCAGCAAGCATCACAAACAGGTACAACACTAGGGATCACAGCATGCGCAGATAAATGGAAGTGAACACACAGACATGCACACACAACACACACCTTGGGCGCAGGCAATGTCACACGTGTACACACTGCCATGAGGGGACTCCACTCCTGTGTGAGGAAAGCTGTGCCATATGTTGACTCAGTAGGGCCCCATCATGTCAGCTGAGCACTTGGTCACACAATCAACAATTAGCACCAAATGAGGGCTCCCATCACATCAGCCTGGTCATGGATGTGCCAACGGAATCATCAGCACAGATCCAACACACTTGTATAGCAATGTTGCACTGACTACACGGATGAGTCCTTCCCCATTGATGCCCAAACCTGCATGTCCAGTGGAGATGGCAACACGGTCAGGGAAGTAGACAAATCCAACAATGGAAGGCACAACAGATGTGCAGGGGTGGAAGCCACAGATATGAAATTGCTAATGTAAGTAGGAAATCCCATTGCCAAATACTGAACACATGACACCCTCAGATGCTGCTATGGATGACATGGATACACCACATGATAGGACACATTCCCCCTGGACCACATGGGTTCCTGCACAGTAACACCTCATAATCATGAGACCAGATATCACCATCACTGCAGCAAGGGCATGGTTAGCAGCACCAACAACATGTACATCTGAAGCATGAGCACTAGAGAAAAGAAAGTTGCTTTATTCAGCATATGTGTTGATTGAAAACGACGTCCAGAAAAAAAGAGCAAAGGCCAATGGCCAGTCCATTGTCAAAGTTCAAACAGGGTGACACTGGCAGATGTCACCCTACGCATGCCTGCACAAAACCAGGGACAATCCACTAGGAGGGGCAACCGGGGGGCAGGCCAGGCACCGCAGGGACAGGATCAGGGCTCACCAGGGGGAGTCAGGGAAGGGGTGGTGGGTGCTGGAGAGCCACTGACAACTGCAGTGGAGGTGTCTGACATGGTGTGTGCCGGCACAACTGGGGGGCATGACTCAGATGTCGTGGGTGCCGGCACAACTGCAGTGGACCCTGCAGATGCAGTGGACAGGTCCGCCACTGCAGTGCCCAAGTCAGACAGGGCGGTAGTGGACTCCACTGCAGTGCCTACCTCCAGGGGAGGAGAATGGGGAACAGGCAAGGTGGGTTGGACAGAGGGGGAGGACACCCTCACCACATCAGTGGCACAGACAAGCGCAGCGGGGGGTGTGGTGCTGGGAGAGCAAGTGGCAGGGGGAGAAGGCCGGAGCATCTTGGGGATGGTATATCTGTGGGTGGGGGAACCTGGGGCAGGGTGTGGTGGGGGCACCTGTGGAGTGGGGGCCTGAGGGATGGAGGAAGGAGACCTGGTGCTTGAGCTGCAGGGCGGTGGCGGGGTCTTGCTCTTAGGACTCCGTGGGGACTTGCGGGTGGGGGCCTCAGTCCGTCTGCGCCTGGGGGAGGGTGTCCGGGGGCGAGGGGCACTCTGCTCCGTGTGGGTGGGCTTCCTCTTCCCCCGGGATGCTGGAGCAGCTTCATCGGTGGGGAAGAGGCCGAGGTCACAGAGGAAGAGCTGCTGTGACTTTGGGGTTGCAGGTGAGGCAAGGGAGGGTGCTTTGGAGGGAGAGGGAACTGAGGACTGCGCAGTGCATGTGGATGCGTGTGTGTGTTCCAGGGCCCCATCCCCTGTGAGTCTGGCTTCAGTCCCCTGAATGTGCGTGCGTGTGCGTTTTGTCATTGGCGTGCGTGTCAGTGTGCTGGATGTGTGTGTGCTGGTGTGTGCCTGTGCCGGTGTGTGTGTGCTTGGGATGGGTAAGGTGCTGGGGAGTGTGGATGGAGCAGAGGCAGGAGGGGTGAGGGACCGTTTGAGGAGGGACACTGCTGCCGTCAGGGAGGAGTCCATGGACCTATTGCCCCTCTGTAGGTCAGACATGCCCGATGAGATGCCCTCCATGAACGACACCAGCTGAGTCAACAGCGCGGTGTGCGCATGGAGGACACTCAGCATGGCTGTCTGCCCTACATGGAGCTGGCGAAGGAGGTACACAGACTCCTCACTCAGGGCAGCAGGGGACACAGGGGCAGGGGCTGCGGTGCCTGGCCCAAAGGAGACACGCTCCCGGACATGGGAGCCTCCACGGACCTGGGGAATGGGAGCCGATGGGAGGGCGGTGGTGGTGCTGGTGGTGGCGGGGACAGCAACACTAGCTGGGGTGTGGTGGCTGCTGACACCCGCCTCCACAAGGGAGTCATCCTCCGAGTTGCTCTGGTCCTCAGCTGAGGTGGATGCTGCTGAGGACTCCTCGGTGTGGCTCCCCTCGCCCTCCGTGCCACTGGGTCCCTCCGACCACTCCTCGGCTGCTGACCCAGTCTGGCTCTCTGGCTCCTCCTGGTCCGTGGAGCTGTCCCCTTCCGTGGCCGTGGATGTATCTGCAAACAATGGGGAAACAGACAGACATCAGTCACCTGCACATAACGCACACACCACTGTGAGCACAGCACATCACAGAGCAAGCCCTGGCATCATTAGTTGTACATTGCTAAAAGTGCCCTAACTGAACAGGAGAAGCCAATTGTCAGTCTGATGCCAAGCATGGCACTCACATCCCACATGGCCTTGCACCCATCTGTCTGGTGTCTGTTGGATTGCAACACCCCAGTGTGGACACATGCACCAAGTACACAGTAGTTGGACAGTGCAGAGGACACGGTGTGGACACATCACAGCTCTTGCCACTGAGTCAGTACAGGTTTCCGGATGAAAGGGATGCCCAGAGTCAAATAGGAAATGCATGTGATGCATACCAGCGACAGACACCATGATGCACCCATGTCCTGATAGCCAGCGCCACTATGGTGTGCATGTAGCACATGTCACTCCCCTGCAGGCTCAACAATCAGTAGACACATGCCATGGCGGAGGCATGACTGCAAAGTCATACATCACTGTCTCAGTGATGTATGACTTTGCAGCCAGGCAACAACACTCTGCACTGTGACACAATAGTAGGTCATGGGGAATGCAAGTCCTGGAGCTGCACAAGTGCACATGTACATCCCCCCCACAACACATCCTCTTAACCCTCATCTGTCCAGGTCATACCTATTGGACATATGGTAGACCTGTGACACTACCCTCTGAACCTGAGCCCCTCACACTCTGCTGTGCATGGGGAACAGCTGCCTGAACTTCACATTCACATGCCCCAGTCTGCATGGGCAGCTGATCAGACACCTATGTGTCACACAAGTATCGTCTCCTATGGTCACATCTCCAGTGGCATGCTGAGCCCCTACCAAGAAACTCCACAGCAGTCCTGGCGACTAATCCACAGCACACTGACACAGAGGCAGACACCTGAGGGGTCAAATCACTGCGCACAATGTGTCAGCTGATACACGGGAGTGGGAGTACAGAGTGTATTGTATGGCCTGGAGTAGGCATGACTGTCCAGCCCCACATGAATGAGGGTTGAGCCCTGGACTGTAGGCAGCTGGCTAAGTATGTGTGACACACGTCATATACATACTCCTGGGGCCCAAACATTGTTCCCACCCGCAGCATGGGTGTGTGCCAGATACCCCAGCCACATGTGGTGGATCAGCTCAGCAATTGGACCACAGATCAAAGTAACACGCTGAATACATGTCAGAATACAGGCATTGTGTAAGCAATGGACCCACCCATGATGCCCACCACAGAGTCAGGGAAACAGATGCTGTCTCCCACCTTGAGTCAAGCAAACTGCAAGGACACAGTCCTAAGTGACAGAATCCCCTGCATGTAAGGGCCACACCTGGGTATCAGATGAGGAGTGGGCAGTGCACAATAGAGGGACATGGCTCCTGGACAACATGACTGCTGTACTGTGGCAGTTTAACCAGGCCCGAGGAGGGCACATAGCATGTTAGACAGAGTTCACAGTGCAGTCTTTGACTCACCCCCTCCTTGCTGCTCTCTGGCCTTCAGCTGCCCATCCAGGTCTGGAAAGACCACCGCCAGGATCCTGAGCATGTGGGGGGTCAGGGTCCGTGTTCCGCCCCTCCTGCGAGGAGGCGACAGCTTCAGCTGGACCCGTGCAATCCTCCGGGTCCAGCCCCGAAGGTCCTGCCACCTCTTTTGGCAGTTGCGGATCCGGCGCTTGTAGACCCCCACGGACCGGACAGCCCGGACGATGTCCTTCCATATCTCCTGCTTCCGATGGGCAGAAGCCTGTCAGGATGACAAAGTGATAAGGCCATTACTACACATGCAACATATCCGTGCATGACACAGTTGCATATACATGTCGCAATCACAGGGGCACATGGTGTACACAGGCAGTGCACGGCTGCCCATGGACAGTTTTCCAGAAGTCACTACATGGTATCATTGCATGGGGAGTAAAACCCTGTTCAGAAGCACTGTCACTGCACCATACCTGTCCAGTGCAAGTCACTACACACTATGGGGGGTGACAACTACTCAGTGAGCCTGCTAGCCAGTGGCGTGCAGACTCTCAGCCTTGCTAGTCTGACAAAATGCACATTCAGAAAGGCAGTGCACAGGACACTCACCTGCTCCCCTGGTGTCCCATACAGCTTGCTGTACTGTGGAAGTAGGCTGTCCAGCAGGGCCTGGTTCTCTTCAAGGCTGAAGGCTGGGGCTCTCTCCACAGTACGTGCCATTGCAGGGTCCAGAGGGGCAGAGACAGCAGCAGTGCAGTGGCAGATGTCGTCTTGGAGCATGTAGTGCAGGCAAGTGGGCTCTCAGGGGAACAGCCAGCAATATATATGTGCTGGAGAGGCAGATACTGTCCCTTGTGTCCAAAGTGATAGGTCCAAGTCGTTTGCATCTTCTGAATCTGGCCAATCCATGGAATAGCAGCACCTAAACACGCCCACAGCATCCTTCAAATCTTCAACTTCATGACATACATGATTTTGCAACATTGTTGTGGGTGACCAACTGAATTTCCAGCAACCGACTCGTTCGAAATTCGAAAACGCGTCCGTTGCCAGGCAAGCCCATTGTCAATGGGTGCGCACCGATCGGTCCATTGCAGTTCAACGCGCACAGGGGTACAACGCGTACCCGCACACATTGAAGGCAATGGGCCGGCCGGAGGCACCGATCGGTCCATTGCGGTACAACGCGCACAGGGGTACAACGCGTACCCGCACACATTGAAGGCAATGGGCCGGCCGGAGGCACCGATCGGTCCATTGCGGTACAACGCAGGGGTACAACGCGTACCCGCACACATTGAAGGCAATGGGCCGGCCGGAGGCACCGATCGGTCCATTGCGGTACAACGCGCACAGGGGTACAACGCGTACCCGCACACATTGAAGGCAATGGGCCGGCCGGAGGCACCGATCGGTCCATTGCGGTACAACGCGCACAGGGGTACAACGCGTACCCGCACACATTGAAGGCAATGGGCCGGCCGGAGGCACCGATCGGTCCATTGCGGTACAACGCGCACAGGGGTACAACGCGTACCCGCACACATTGAAGGCAATGGGCCGGCCGGAGGCACCGATCGGTCCATTGCGGTACAACGCGCACAGGGGTACAACGCGTACCCGCACACATTGAAGGCAATGGGCCGGCCGGAGGCACCGATCGGTCCATTGCAGTTCAACGCGCACAGGGGTACAACGCGTACCCGCACACATTGAAGGCAATGGGCCGGCCGGAGGCACCGATCGGTCCATTGCGGTACAACGCGCACAGGGGTACAACGCGTACCCGCACACATTGAAGGCAATGGGCCGGCCGGAGGCACCGATCGGTCCATTGCAGTACAACGCATCACTGTACATGTGACTGGCATAGGTCAGCATGCCTGTCTCAGATGGACATATGCCAGACACAGATAGCTCCCAGGGAGTGAGGGGCACACCTACATCACGGCAGCCTGTCCAAACCTTATCATAAGGCATGTAAGGCTGCATTTCCTATTGTGTGTATGTTGGTGTACATGTTGTCCTGTGGGTGTCACCTGTGGGCAGCCACCCCCAGGCTGTGCACGTGTTCATGGGGACAGGATCCTGGGTGTTACGTGTACGTGACCACTGTGATGTGCAACTGTTCATATCTGTGCATGTGTCATGGTCACATTTCACAGTGGTGTTTGTGTATGTCATGTCACATACCCCGTGAGTCCCATGTGGGACGGTATGTTTGAGCCAGGGTGTCCCAGTGGCACAATAGTGATGGACCTCCACAGTCTTTGTGCATGTAGTGTTTACAATGTCTCTGATTTCATGTGCACAATGGGAGACAGTCTCCACATCCACGTTGTGTGTGCATGGACTCTGATGTTGTGCGTGTGTGTCACAGACGTCCATGTCTGTCCTGCCATGGCAAGTGTGGCCACTACCTGTGGGGGTCATGTTTGTTTTGCTGTGGTGTACACATGATACTCCAGGTGATGCCAGTGTCCATGTGGCATTACAGGGTCCCTGGGAATGTACCTGTCGTTGAGCTGTGGTGCCTGGGGCACATCTGTCCTCACATGTCACTGTGGGGGTGACTGTGACACGGCATCATGATATCCAATGGGCCAACCTGGGACAAATTGATGCCACCTGTAGGACCGTGTTGACAGATGTTGGCCATGTATGTACCATACATGTCCTTCCGGTACTGCACACTTCATGTAGTTGTGCCTCATGATGATGTATGTTGGGATCTTGAGTGTGTTCAATGCTGCATATGTGGGGTGACTTACGATCTTGCTTACTTCTCCTCTGCACTGCAGGGCTCCTGCTGTCCATCGGCCATTCCCAGACCTGGCAACGATGGTGGAACGGGACAGCATCCGACGGTACCGCTTCACCAGGCAGCTGATTGAGGATTTGGCAGTGCAGTTGTCCCCACATTTGCAGCCTGGCCGGCCGTATCCTACAGCGCTGACCCCCAAGGTGAAGGTGATGGCAGCCCTACACTTCTTTGCCACCGGTACCTTCCAACATACTGTGGCGTCTGCTGGTGGGATGTCACAGACCATGTTCAGCCGTGTGCTCCGCGATGTTTTGGCAGCAATGTTGCTCTTCCTGAACCGGTACATCTATTTCCCTAGACTGCGACGACTCACTGACGTGAAGAGTGACTTTTATGCCCTGGGGAGGATGCCGCATGTCATTGGCTCCATTGATGGGACACATGTGGCTTTGGTACCACCACAGGCCCAGGAGCAGGCCTACAGGAACCGCAAGCACTACCACTCGGTCAATGCACTGGTGGTGTGTCTTGCAGACATGACCATCACACACGTGTGTGCCCGTTTCCCTGGTTCAGCACACGATGCCTTTGTGATGAGGAGTAGTCGCATCCCCAGGATGATGGCACAGATGCAGAACCAGCGTGCCTGGCTTGTCGGTGTGTACTGACTTTGTGCCATTGTGTGTGATCTGATCTGTAGTATTCCGCCCACTTTTCCAAGTCAGCTAATGTGCACTTGTCTGTCCGTAGGTGACTCGGGATACCCCAACATGCCGTGGTTGCTGACACCCCTCAGGAACCCTGTGACACCTGCCCAGATGCGCTACAATGAGGCACATGGTCGGACCAGGAGAGTGATTGAGCGGACCTTTGGTCTCCTGAAGAGCCGCTTCCGCTGCCTGGACAAGACCGGAGGGTCCCTCCCATATGCCCCTGCGAAAGTGTGCAAGATTATCATCGTCTGCTGCATGCTCCACAACATGGCAGTGCGGAAGGAGTTGCCTCTCATCCAGGATGACGATGACCAACATCCGCCACCTGTGGAGGATCCTGGCCTGGACCACGATGCCAGTGACGATGATGATGATGATGGTGATGGTGATGTCCGCACACAGCTCATCACCAACTTCTTTAGCTGAATGTGAGTATCCTGAGGTGTCATGTCAATGATGTGAGTTGGCATGATGTGTGGGTGGTGCTCTGGTGCTGTTGGAGTGTGTCCATGGGCTACTTGACTGGATGTGTGTTGCGATGTGTGCTTACAGGTGGGCTGTACTCCCCAACAGTGTTGACATGCTAACTTGGTTCTGGGTGGGTATCTTGTAACATGTATTGTGCATGAGTTTTGCTGTTCTGTCCTGTACTCCATTGCTTTTGACTGTGTGTCATTTCTGTCCTTCACAGGGTACTTTCAGATTCGTTTGGTCAACTGTGTCCACCGACGACGTGATTGCACATCCAGGCTGGTAGCTGTTGTGTCCCTACAGGTGATGTGCGCCACACCCATGGACTTCCTTCCATCTACAGTTGTTGACTGTGTGCCCGCTACCAGGTGGGGTTACCTTGCATCTGTAGTGGTTACGGCATGTTGCTACTGTGTAATAAACCTGTGCTTCACTTAGTGATGTGCGTTGTCTGTGGTCACACATTTGACTGCCATTTGCTTACTGCACCTGTGGGCTACTTGACTACAACTGGGAATGGGTGTGGTGTCTGTGCATTGCACCGTCTTCCCTGGCAACATCAGTGTAGGCAATGAGTCAGATGGCCTAGGTGTGTATGTGTCGTGTAGCCCTGGTGGTGTGTCTCCCTCATGTGTGTCACGTTGCCTGTACTCACATACCTGTGTTGTCCTTGCTGTTGCAGTTCGCATACACAGTGTAATTTTGCAGTTCATCATCCCCATAACAGCACCCACGTTGGAATCACGACAGAGGCAAGTATGGTGTATTAGTGTGTTTATTGTGATACATTTGTGTTAATAGTGCATAGGATGGGTTGTGCTGTACATGAATCTTGCAATCCCAAGTTCCTAGGTGAATTGAAAGTCCGGGTAGACAGGATCCCCAGTATCGGGGCCACAGTTGTCTGACACATTGGTCCAACTTGTACTCCCCATGCAATGTGTGGGAGTAGTGTTGCCGTCAACAGGGTGAACAGTCTGTGCACAAAGGCGAACATCCAGAACAGGTTCAGGCTTCCTGGGAGTTGCGCTTGGCCATCGGCCTCTCACTTTTCCCTCCTCGGACGACCCCTCTTCTTGGGGGGGGCCCTCAAGTGCAGGCTGCTGCGGTGCAGGGGACTCTCCGCCAGAGTCCTCCTCCCTCCCTGTGGCAGTTGCAGTTTGTTCGGCACCAGATGTTGTTGGCACACAGGGAGGTGTGGACTGGTTGCTGTTCATCTGGCGGAGGCATTGTAAAATGTCCCTGTGCACCGCCGTCATCTCATGCAGTGCATCCCACTTGGACTCCACGCGGGACATGTGTGAGTCCACACGGGACATGTGTGACTCCACGTGGGACATGTGGGAGTCCAAGCGGGCATGATGGGCAGCCTGCTGCTGTTTAATGTCTCTGAGGAGCCCCACTACCTGGCTGAGCTCTCCGGTGCTGGACTGGTACGCATCAGCTATGCGTACCAGTTGTGGGTCGTCATGCACACCAGCAACGTCTGCAAGCAGCGACCTCTGTCTCCCACCCCTCCCACCACCCCTGCTGACATGTGCAGTGTGTGCAGTGGCACGCACAGATAACCCTGGTCCACCTTGGGGGTTGGTGGTGGTGGTGGTGTCCATGGCCCCAGGTTGGTCCAGGGTCACTGTGCTGGTGTTGCTCCTTATTCTGTCCATGTCGGCAGGGATGGTATTCGTGGTGACAGTCGTTGTAGGGGTGGGTGCAGGGGGTGCAGCTGGTGGTCCTGCTGGTGCTGCAGCTGGTGGTCCTGCTGGTGCTGCATGTTGACTTGCACCGGATGTGCCAGGTTGTTCTTCATCGTCCGAGGAGGACAGAGGCTGTACGACGCCAGTGAGCTCGGCATCCTCTTGAGCCTGGGACTGGGACTCCTCAGCGTCTGCTGCTGTGTCCCCATCATCACCTGTTTTTGGGAGACACAAACAATGTATGTCATGTTTCTGCAGGCATCAGTGGTTGACACACATGACAGTTGTGACTGTGCCTCTGGGTGCGGGCCTGTACATTGCATTGTCCTAAGTCGTCACAGTCAGGAGTTGATATTGGTGTGGCACATTGTCCTGCATTATTTGGGCATTTCTATGTATTTTCTGGGGTGTGAACATGGTCTGCATTGCTTGTGTTTGGTTGACAGCCAGACCTCCTTCCCACCCAGCCAGCCAGTCAGTTATCCCACCATGGAACGTGCTTGCGTTGCAGGGAGTGTAAGTTGTCTCTCAGGATGTCAGTCAGTGGTGTCCTGCTGTTTGTTGGTGCACAGTTGCCAGCAGGGCCTTGTGCTCCCCACAGCAGTAGCCAGTGTCAGCCATCTTGTGAGTCCTTCTCCACTCCCTGTGATGTGAGCATGGTTCAGGGTGGTGTTGATGGGCCAGTTGTGAGGCTGAGCAATGTCTGTGACTACGACTCCCATCATGCTATTGCCTCCACCCCCTTCCCAGCATGCCCATGCTTCCTTCCTTTTGACTCTGCTTCCCTGTGGGGTGGGCTGGCTGTGCTGACAGGATGGCTGGGAGTGTTGTCCTGGCAGTTGTTTGGCTAAGAGTCCCAAGAGTGTCCCTGTGCTTCACACAACATAACCCAGGGTGGTGGTGCTTTGTGGGATCTTGTGTTAGGATGGAAGGCATTGCATTCTACCAGGTGGGTACTGTGGAGTTTGTGTTGGGGGGGTGTGAGGGGAGGTGCTGGTGACTATAGTCAGTGCTGCAAGTCCCCCTTCCCACCCAGCCAGCCAGATATCCCACCATGGAACGTGCTTGCATTGCAGGGAGTGTAAGTTGTCTCTCAGGATGTCAGTCAGTGGTGTCCTGCTGTTTGTTGGTGCACAGTTGCCAGCAGGGCCTTGTGCTCCCCACAGCAGTAGCCAGTGTCAGCCATCTTGTGAGTCCTTCTCCACTCCCTGTGATGTGAGCATGGTTCAGGGTGGTGTTGATGGGACAGTTGTGGCGGTGAGCTATGTCTGTGACTACGACTCCCATCATGCCATTGCCTCCACCCCACTTGCCAGCATTCCCATACTTACTTGCTTTTGTGTGGAGTTCAGTGGGTGTGGGTTTGAGGGCAATGGCAAGATGGCTGACAGTGGTGTCCTGCTGTTGGTTGGTGTGCAGTACCCAGCATGCCCTTGTGCTCCCCACGACACAGCAACAGTGTCAGACATCTTTGATGGGCCTTTCCACTCTCTGTGGGATGTGCATGCGTGAGTGTGAGCTTGCTGGGCCATGTGGTGGGGGATGTAGGGCTGTGACTACAACTCCCATCATGCTATTGCCTCCACCACCCTTCCCAGCATGCCCATGCTTCCTTCCTTTTGACTCTGCTTCCCTGTGGGGTGGGCTGGCTGTGCTGACAGGATGGCTGGGAGTGTTGTCCTGGCAGTTGTTTGGCTAAGAGTCCCAAGAGTGTCCCTGTGCTTCACACAACATAACCCAGGGTGGTGGTGCTTTGTGGGATCTTGTGTTAGGATGGAGGGCATTGCATTCTACCAGGTGGGTACTGTGGAGTTTGTGTTGGGGGGTGTGAGGGGAGGTGCTGGTGACTATAGTCAGTGCTGCAAGTCCCCCTTCCCACCCAGCCAGCCAGATATCCCACCATGGAACGTGCTTGCATTGCAGGGAGTGTAAGTTGTCTCTCAGGATGTCAGTCAGTGGTGTCCTGCTGTTTGTTGGTGCACAGTTGCCAGCAGGGCCTTGTGCTCCCCACAGCAGTAGCCAGTGTCAGCCATCTTGTGAGTCCTTCTCCACTCCCTGTGATGTGAGCATGGTTCATGGTGGTGTTGATGGGACAGTTGTGGGGCTGAGCAATGTCTGTGACTACGACTCCCATGATGCTATTGCCTCCACCCCCTTCCCAGCATGCCCATGCTTCCTTCCTTTTGACTCTGCTTCCCTGTGGGGTGGGCTGGCTGTGCTGACAGGATGGCTGGGAGTGTTGTCCTGGCAGTTGTTTGGCTAAGAGTCCCAAGAGTGTCCCTGTGCTTCACACAACATAACCCAGGGTGGTGGTGCTTTGTGGGATCTTGTGTTAGGATGGAGGGCATTGCATTCTCCCAGGTGGGTACTGTGGAGTTTGTGTTGGGGGGTGTGAGGGGAGGTGCTGGTGACTATAGTCAGTGCTGCAAGTCCCCCTTCCCACCCAGCCAGCCAGATATCCCACCATGGAACGTGCTTGCATTGCAGGGAGTGTAAGTTGTCTCTCAGGATGTCAGTCAGTGGTGTCCTGCTGTTTGTTGGTGCACAGTTGCCAGCAGGGCCTTGTGCTCCTCACAGCAGTAGCCAGTGTCAGCCATCTTGTGAGTCCTTCTCCACTCCCTGTGATGTGCGCATGGTTCATGGTGGTGTTGATGGGACAGTTTTGGGGCGGGCAATATGTGTGACTGCGACTCCCATGATGCTATTGGCTACACTGACTTGGCCAGCATACACAGAATTCCTTCCTTTGAGTGGTCTTCACTGTGTGTTGGTGTTGTTGTGGTGGCTACATGTGTGGATGTGTTTGTTAGTTCTATTTGTGCCACTGCCTAGCTGTAGTTGTGGTTGTGTTTGTACATGTGTTGGCACGGTTGGATGTGACTTTTTTGATGGCATGTGTTGTGTTTCTCTGACTGACATACACATTTTGGGATGATTCTGTTCTGGTTGCTGTGTGATTGCTATGAGTGCATGGTTTGACTCTCCCCTTGACAGTGATGTGTGTGTGTTTTGTGGCAGTATATTGTGTACATTTGTTGTGTACTCACCAGGCTCTGGGATGTCCTCTAGTCCATATATGCTCACTGGCGGTAGGATGGCCCGCACCTTCTCCTCCCAGGGCCTGAGGTATATTGGCTTGGCAGGAGGGCCACTGCCGGTGTGTTGGCTGTTGATGTAGTCTTGCTTCAGCAGTTTCCGTACCCTCCTGCGCACGTCATACCACCTGTTCTGGATGTCGGTCCTTGTGCGCCGACATGGTGATTGTGCGTTCACCCTGTTGATGATCCTCTCCCACATCTTGGTTTTCTGCGACATGGGGGTCTGTTGGACCAATGTGCCAAACAGCTGTGGCTCTACCCTGAGGATCTCGTCTACCAGGACTTCCAATTCACAATCTAGGAACTTGTGATTCTTCTTGGGGGGCATGGTGATGGGTGGTGATGGTGAGTGATGTGTGTGTTGGTGTGCAGGTGAGGGTGTGTGAGTGTGTGTTTTGCTGGGTGTATGTGAGGTATGTATTTGTAGGTGTGCTGATGGTGTGTGGCTTGTGTGAGGGATGAGCTGTGGGTGTGTGGTTGCTTCCTCTTGGGTGCTGGCAGTGGAATGGCATTTGCAAAGGCTCATGGTAGTGATTTGTGTCCTTTATATAGGTGGAGTTGTGGGTGTGTCTTTGTTCTCTGTCCCCACCCTCCCCCAGTATTTATTGGCTTGGTAATTGCTTGTTTGGCCTTTTTTTGGGTGATTTTTCCTTTGTGCTGTTTGTGTATGTTGGAAACGTTCTTGTGACCGAGTCGGACCCTGCATTGGTCTCGTACGGTGTTTTCCGTTTCGTTCACGCTGTGTTTGTGCAGTTTTCTATGCTGCGTACGCGTCGGTTGCGGTGTATTGTGTTGCTTCGGCTCGGTTTTGTATGCGTGTCGGTCGTACGGCTTGTCCTCCGTCCGACTCGCTCGTGGTTTTCGCGCCTTGCATCGTACTTAGCGGTTTGGAGTCAGCGTGTACGTTTCGGTCGGATTTGTTCCGGGTGCGTGTCGGTCGGTTGGATTCGCGTGTTTTTCCGGCCGGATTGCTGTTTTCCGTGCGGCTCGGTCAGTCGGCTTGGTTTCGTTACGTGTCGGTTGGATTTTTCGCGCCTTGCATCGTACTTGGCGTGTCGGGCGCCACGGGTGCGTGTCGGTCGGTATTTTTTCCGGATCCGAGTCGGTCGGTGCTTTTTCCGGCCCGAATCGGAATCGACCCCTTTGTGTGTGATGCTTGCCATTTTGAATTGAATTTCGGCTTCGTAAGGTAGCCAATTCAACGCTTTCAGGTGAGGAGAGATGTGGATGAATTTTTTTGAACCTGTTATAAGCCTTGTTGCTGCATTGAGGCAGGTTTTAAGAGGAGCTGTTGCGATCTTGGGAAGCCCTGAAAGTGTTGTGCATCCGTATTCAATCCTCGAGATTACTAATGCCTGGACTGTTATTTTGAGGTCTACTGTTTTGATGAATGGTTTCAGTTTCCTAATATAGTTCAGGTGAAATCGTGCGTTCCTAGCCAATGAGTTGATATGGCATTGCATGTTCAGGCTCTTCTCAAGTGTGATTCCTAGGGATTTGGTTGATTCCACAATGCTCGGGGTGCAGGTAAGTGCGGTGATCAAATTGGTTCATTCTTTTATAATGGGCGGGCTTTTGGTGGGGGATATTAGGAGGAATTCTGTTTTTTGCATGTTTAGTTTAAGCTGATTGCTTGTTAACCATAGCGTAGTCTTCCTTAATGCCTCGTTCATTGTTTTGATTTCCTCCAAAGAAGAAATCTTAAAGTAAATCTGATTATCATCAGCGTACATGTGGAAAGAGATGTTGGCAAGGCGGAGTATATCTGTTAGTGGTTCCACATATAGGTCGAATAGTGAAGAGGAGAGGGTTGAGCCTTGTGGAACTCTGATCTGAATGGGGGAAGATGCTGACAGGTTTTTATTCACTAGAAATCTTTGTGTTCTGTTCCTCAAGTAGGACTTGAACCATTCTAAAACGTTCCCCGAAAAACCCATCTTGTTTTCCAGACGTTCTAGTAACATATCGTGGTTAACTGTGTCAAACGCTGATGATAAGTCAAGAAGAACTAAAAGACATGTTTTGTTCTGGTCCAGAGCGAGTAATGCGTCATGTACTATGCGCAGTCTTGCCGTTTCCGTACTATGATTTGGTCTAAACCCTGATTGGCAATCGTCTAGTAATTTAAATTGAGATGTGTTGGCTTAGTTGTTGATGCACACACTTTCCATCACTTTTGCTAATAGGGGAATGTTGGATGCTGGACGAAAATTGTTAGGGTATGCAGGATTCTAGGTAGTTTTTTTTTATGATGGGAATGATTTGGCCCATTTTTAGGCAGTCTGGAAAGGATCCTTGAGACAGAGAAGCATTGACTATAGATGTCCAACTGGGGATGATAGCTTGGTCCATGGACACCACAAATTTTGCAGGGAGAGGATCGCAGTAGTGGTTGTTTGGCTTAATGGCCGATATGGATTTGAAGATATCGTTGTGGTCATATAATTTGAAAGTAGACCATTGAGCTTCGTTTTTGCATACTAACTTACGGGGGAGTGTTGAATCACTTGGTTGCGAAGCCTCCAATGTAGAAGCTGCTGTCCTGAGCTCACATTCCATGGACTGGCCTTAGATGTAAAGAAATTTGAGAATTCTTCACAGCTAATTTGAGATTTTGTTGTTTCAAGTGCTAATTTGGCCGTTATGTTCGATTGATGTTTAACCAGTTCAAAGAGTTTCCGAGGTCTGTTTTTAGTATTCTCCAATTCCGTCCTGAAGAATTCTTTTTGATTTGCAAATATTTTTGTTGAAGGCGCTTCTGGTATTTCTTAGCAGTTTTAGCTGTGGGGATGACGGTAGTTGTCTCCATTTCCGTTCTGCTAGTCTCAGCTTACGGCTTTCTTCATTTAGTGCTCCACTGAACCAGAGATGTTTATCTTTTTCCGTAATTTGTTTTAGTTTTAATGGAGCTATTGAGTCCATTATCTCTGACATCTTCGCATTGTAGTGCTTCATAAGTTCGCTAACGTTTGTCATATTTCTGGGAGGGGGAAGATCCTTCCTACCCAGCGATGCTAGCTTCTCTTTGTCCACGCTCTTTGTGTCCCTTACCCATTGTTTGGGTTTGATTGGTTGAGCGTGTTTTTTCTTTATTACTCCTGGAATTTGGAAAGTTATTATATGATGATCCGACCAGTCGCATGGCACGATTGAGGTTAAGTTCACAGCTTTTTCTTTGGAGATGATCGGGTCTAGCGTGGAGCCTTTCATGTGAGTTGGAACCGTGCAGGATTGGACTAGGTTTTGATCTGCTAGGAAGTCTTTAATGATGTTGACCTGGATGTCACTCAGATCGTTCCAGTGGAGGTTGAAGTCCCCTAGGAATATGGCATTGGAGTGTGGGAAGGAGTTTGCTGTGATGATCTCCATTAGGTGGTCGATAAAAGGTTCATTCTTGCCGGGTGGGTGATAGAATACATGGACCTTGCATATTTGTTTCTCTGTATTTAATATGGAAAGTGCGAGGTATTCACATGAGCCAAGAGGGTCGGAAGGTAATGGACTAACCAAGAGCGATGAATGAATGCAATACCCCCCCCCTTTTCTCTTTAGCCGGTCTAGCCTCAGAATGTTATAGTTAGGGGGCACCAATAGATCCAAACATGGCGAGGATGATTCTGTGAGCCATATTTCAGTTAGGATCTCTACGTCGATCTCCTGACTCAAGATAAGATCAGCGATATCAGACGCGTGTTTCACTGCTGAGCGGCAGTTGATTAGTAGTCCTGTTAGCGGTTTCTGTGTATCCAGGATAGTGCCTTGATTCAAGGTGGTTAGCATTATTCTCTTCAGGTTATTCATGTTTAGTTTTCTGTTACTGGGCCTGAATTCTCTGAAGGTGCTGATTGGGACTGAGCTGATTACATTTTCATCGTTCTTGTTGGGTAGTTTCTTTGTGGTCTGAGTCGGTTTGTAGGATTGCAATAGGGCTTGCGTTTCTTCTTCCGATAGGTAATTGGGGTGTTTGCGTGGCTGATGTTGTCTGTTTGATAGAGACATTGGTGTAGATTTTATATTGTTATGTAGTGAGAGTACTGCCTCTTGAATACTCTTGAATTTGGAGAGTGAGTTTTCTGTCAGGCGTGCGATATTCTGCAGATCAAGTATAGCTTTGGAAATGGTTTGGAGTAGGTTACTGGATTGTGGATTCAGTGGATATGGGACCACTGCTGGTGCAGGGGGGATGAGGGATGTGCTCAGGAGACTTGAGGTCTGATTGTTTGGTAATTCACCATCTATTATCTTAGTAACAGTTATCTTAGGTACAGCATTGATCACGTCTCTAGCTTTTCTTCTGTCCTGGGGGGGGACCCTCAGCCTTTTTATTAGATTAGGTGGTGAGCTCCAGCTGTCCGGAGAGTTAGATGTTAGGGGAGAGGTGATTGGAGGTTTGGTAGATGTAGAAGAATAATCCCCTTTGTTTTGTGGCATAGCAGGCTGTCTTGACTTTTCTCAGACTATTTCTTGGAGATTGTGATGATTAGCTCCTAGCGTGGAGGCCGTCATGATCAATTGTGTGGGAGTTTGACTTTCGTTGTGGGTTGGTGTTGAAGGGTTTATGGTGATTGTTGGTGACTTATCATCTAAGGGTAAAGAGCCACTGTCCAGCGCTGCTGCGTTTGTTGAGGAAGGATTTGATCTCTGAGGATCTAGTGACTTCCTATGGTCAATTCTCGGTGCGACTCGTTTGTGCTGTGTAATTGAATGCACGCAGGGACTTTGGTGGTTTCTCGGACGAGTGAAGTAATAGACTTGTTCTCTCAGAGTGGTGAAGTATTCGTCAAATTTGTTTAGATCCTTGTCCTTTGCTTGAATGAGTACAGTAACGTTTTTAAAGATTGTTATATTCAATGCAGCTCCTAGTCTATGAGAGGGAGCGATCGATAGCTTAAAGCCGTATGGTATGTTTTTTTGTTTCTTGGGTGTTCAATAGCTTTGTTATGGTCTCTCGCCATTTTGCCGGCTTTCTTGTGAAGAATATTAGGTCATTAACTAAGATGCCCTTTTTTATGTTGAAGTACGGCTCTGAGATCAGTGTCTCAGTGTTATTTTTTCATTAAGTTGTGCTTAAAAGCTTTAGCTGCATTAATGGAGATGTTGGGGGGGCAAATTTTATTGTAGGAGTTCCTTCCTGCTGCTTTCAACTCTCCTGCCATTTTTTTCTTTTCTCTTCCTTTTTCCTTTGTTTTCCTTTGTTTTCTTCTCTTCCCCTTTTCCCATTTTCTTTTCTTTTCTCTTTCTTTCTTTCCTTCCTTCCTTTTCTTCCTTCTTGCTTTTCTTTTTCTCTTTCTTTTTCTCTCCCTTTTTTTTTTTTTTTGCCTGGCCGCTAACTGCGTAAATATGTCTGGGATTCCTCTTGAATTGGCTATGGAGAATTAATTGGGCAAACCAAATTGATTAAACTCCCTGACTTTGAGGGCGTTCCAATATGGCTGCCTTTTTGCTCTCAGTGTAGATCACATTTTTATAGTCCTGTTTTGTTTCTAGTAACAGTTGTTGTTGGTCTTTTTTCCCTTTCTGTCACACTTCAGCCATTTTGTACTAATCCAAACATTAGGGAAGTGGCCAATATCCAAGGATTCGAGGTTTGTCCTCTTTACCTTTCAATTATTCTTTATTAATTTATATATTATTATTTTTTTATTTTATTTTATTTTGCTCATTGCACCGATGAGACTCTTCGGCTTCCTGGGTGTGTTGGGGGGATGGGGGATGTCCTCCCTCCCTCTAGCCTATTCCTGCCTTGAAGCTGTTCCTCCGAACGGGGGAGCGTTGCCCGTCACTCTCTTCCTGCCGTGCCTCTCGGCTTCCCCCCCAACTTCGCGTCTTACCTCCCTGCACGGAGTGGAGTACAGGACCTCAGGGGACTGGCGCGCTGAACGGAGCTTCTCCCGGTCCTGCTTCGCATCCGACGATCCGGCACCTCGCCTTCCGACGTGCTCTCACAGGCGGCTGCTCACCCTCTGAAACTGCCACGGGATTCCTCTTCTCTGGCCGGTAAGCATGCCGTATGCCGTTGCGATCTCCTAACAACAATATTTCCGTCTTTTTTGTTTGGGCTAATAGGGATTATTGCAAAGGATTGCTATCCTTAGCCACAGAGCTCCTTAATATGTTTGGCAGGCTCCTTTGCTTCTTTGCCAGTTTTAGACAGGCTGCACAGCAGCTACACTGCCCTACAACATGGCTAAAAGAAATTGACAACGCCAATAGCTCTCCCATAGGCAAGACCTATTGGCTTTTGCTTGATGATGTGATCCCTTTGAAGTGTGGGGTTATCTGTTCTCTCTGAGTTGTTTTAATACCCCATTGCTGTCCCATTACTATATGATGTGCTTTAGATAGAGTTAGAAACGAATTTGTGTCACCTGAATGAAGATCAATATGATTGATTAACGAGTAACCAATATGATTGATTAACACGTCATTCTGTTCCAGCTAATCTGATTGGCAGGAAGATGTGCATTGTACTGTGCCCTGGGAGTGGGAGAAATGGGCAGCAGGGCTCCAACATTCTCATGGTGGGAAAGTAGCACATGAGTTTGAGGTGGATTTGTATTGACTCCCTAATTAAACTAATGAATCTAAAGATGTACACTTTTTCTTGTATAGCATATTAGAGTGGTTAGTTGTCTAAGAATAAGAGTATGTTAATATAACTAACTTTAGAGTCTCCCTGTTCTTAGGAAAATGAGGGCCTGATTACAATGGCGGGGAGACTGCCACCGACAGCCTGTCGGTGGCGGTCTCCCTGCCATTTTCAACAACTTCACCGCCCACCACATATGGATGGTGGGTGGCGGTCGGAAAGACTGACCGCACGGATCCGACGGGCTCAAGGAGCCCGCCGGTCCATCACGAGGCAGAGTAATGCCTACAATGGGGGTGGTGCCTACCAGGTGCCGTCGTAGGCATTACGATGCTCCTTTGCGCTGGCCCTTTCATGGGGGTGGACCCGCCATGAAAAGGCTAGCGGAAAGGGACATTGGGGACCCCTAGTGGCCCCCGCTTAGCCCCTGGCCCACAGATACGGGACCTGGAGGGCACCTATGGTGCCCCCCTACATATCCCTGCACCATGTGGCAGGCACCTCATGGTGCCTGCCACATAGTGCAGGGATATGTGTGGGGTGTCTGTTTTGTATTGCGGCAGGTGCTGCAGCGCGCACCACCCACCGCAATACAAAACATGGGCAATGTGACCGCCACGGTTGCGGTCGCATCATAATTAGCCCTGTGGGACCGCCGACTTGTAGGCAGGCGGTCCCAAATACGAGACGATGGCGGACGGACTGAAGTCCGTCTGCCATCGTAATCAGCCCTATATGTGCTGTCTACAGACACAAGAATATGATGAGCACATAACAATGTATTTCCTGTTAGCAAACAATCTATTTATCATAGTTAATTGAGATGTTACCACGTGTATCATTTCTGTGCAATTTCGAACAAAGGTGATATGAGAACCATAATGAAGAAGAAAGTATGCATGCACTTCATGTTTGCTCAATCCTCTAGCTAATGCTCTCTGTCTCACTTTTTTATGAGGACACATAATTTTCTTTCATCTAGTGAAGACTGTTATAATTATAATTAAAAAGGAGATTGTAGAGATTAAAATTAAAGACATTTAGCAACTGTATTGCAGCAAAGTAATTGCCTCATCAAAGTGAGCTGGGTCTACCAGGAATCTAAAATAACCTTCGAGGCTTTTTTTAGGAAATGTAATCTTTATTTCTTCTATTCAAGAACACTGGTGTATTTGGGAACATAGGTTCTCCGAAAAAAATGTCCATGCTTTTGGCTCGTTTCCTTTTTTAGTAATGTAACAGGGCACAGGTGATGCTAGAATTCCTTCAGTTCTGGCTGTCACACTCAATTCACATAACTTTGTTAATGATTTAATGGATAAATTACACCTCGCCAATTTTTTCTGTCGTGTTTTATGCCTATCTGCGATACTAATTTTCGAGCAATGCTTCTTAGTTTTAACAGAATGACAGCGTTGCAGGTGACATAAACAGTTGACATCACTATATTTCAGTTGACAATATATGAAAGTAAACATTTTAATACACTTTGTACAAATGCACCCAAACTGCATTTGGCCTGACAAGCAGACGAATCGTATTGATTAATTGACTCTGTCGGTCCGTTTAGGTACGTGGGCCCCAAACCACAATTATACTATTCACTCATTTGTAACTTTCAGCAGGAATTTAATATAAATCTGTGTAAAGTTGGAAATCATAGTTATTTCACAAACACTCCATGACACATTCGAGACTTCAGTTATTTTACTAATTGTGACAGAATCACTAGCAACTCTCTATCTTAAGTTAAAAAACAAAGCGATAGGGAGCGAAGAGAGAGAGGAAAGAGAGCATGCATGTGTGTATAAGAGACAGGGAGTGAAACCGTAAGCGGAAGCTGTGAAGAGAGATACACAATGTGTGTCTGTGTGTGTATGGAAAGTGAGAATGAAAGAAAGAGGGGAAACGGTGTTAGAGAAAGAAAAATAATAATTGTGAAAGAGGGAGATGAAGTAACATAGGAGAAAGAATGAAAGATACATTGTGTAGTTGTATGTGTGAGAGAGAGAGAGAGAAAAAGAGGGTCAAGTAGTATCAGAGAGTAGGAGAGAGCTCGAAAGAGAAGGTGCATGTGTTTCAGTGTGTGTGAGACGAGGCAGAAAGAAACAGAGAGAGGGAAACAGTAAGGGAGTAAGAGTAAGTGGAAATGTGTGTGTGGACGAGAGAAAGAAAAATACATTATCATTACAACTTGGATTAGCCCTAAAGAGTATTTTATTCTTGCTGATTTCTATTGGTTGTTTGGTTAGATCCTTCTGCCTCCATTGATATGTACAAAAAACTATTTTGCATCTGAAAAATACAGTTAATCTTCACACATTCAATACCTTAACAGACATCACTCTTGCAAAGGGGACATTTCTTCCGTTCTGTCAGTGGCGTCCGACACAATGAAGAGGTGGTAGGGTGGGTGGAGGGGGTGAATCACTGACAAAATATCGAGAGTCAGAAAATCGACCTACAGAAATATCGACGCAAAAATATCGAAGTCAAGAATATCGACATCCTATCTACATTAAGGTAAGTACAAAAATATCAAAAAAATAATATCGATGTCAAAAATATCGTTGTTAAAAATATCGTTTTTTTAAGTTACAAAAATAATGTAAAATAAAGTAAATAATACATATAATTAAAATAAACATAGTTAAAAATATTTTAAAATGTTTAAAAAGTATAACTAATATATATAATGTAAAAATAAATTAAACATATACATATAATATATAATATATAATATATATACTTACTTAATAATATTTTTAATAATTATTTTAATAACTTATACATTGTTAAAAAATATCTTATAAATTACAAATACATCTCTACACATAAAACAATAATATAAATAAAAATTAAATAAATATATATAATAAATTACAATTATTTTTAATATTTTTAAAATTAATTATATACTACATTAACTAAAATAATACAAAAATTATTAGACAGCCGAGGGAATAAAATTACTATTCCAACTCCAAACAGTGCAACAGTAGGGAAAATGTTGGATAGCGTAAGGGTAAAAATTACTATTCCCACTCCAGTGAGTGCAACAGTAGGGAAAGTGTTGGATAACGTAGGGGTAAAAATTACTATTCCCATTCCAGTGAGTGCAACAGTAGGGAAAGTGTTGGATAGCGTAGGGGTTAAAATTACTACTCCCACTCCAGTGAGTGCAACAGTAGGGAAAGTGTTGGATAGCGTAGGGGTAAAAATTACTATTCCCACTCCAGTGAGTGCAACAGTAGGGAAAGTGTTGGATAGCGTAGGGGTAAAAATTACTACTCCCACTCCAGTGAGTGCAACAGTAGGGAAAGTGTTGAGTAGCGTAGGGGTAAAAATTACTATTCCCACTCCAGTGAGTGCAACAGTAGGGAAAGTGTTGGATAGCGTAGGGGTTAAAATTACTATTCCCACTCCAGTGACTGCAACAGTAGGGAAAGTGTTGGATAGCGTAGGGGTAAAAATTACTATTCCCACTCCAGTGAGTGCAACAGTAGGGAAAGTGTTGGATAGCGTAGGGGTTACAATTACTATTCCCACTCCAGTAAGTGCAACAGTAGGGAAAGTGTTGGATAGCGTTAGGATTAAAATTACTATTCCTACTCCAGTGAGTGTAACAGTGTGGAAAATGTAGGATAGCGTAGGGGTTAAATTAACATACTTATTAATTAAATTTAAAAAATAAATAAATAACATAATAATTAATTAACAAAAATATTAATAATAAATACCAATAAAATTAAATAAATATTTACTTAAATAACATTAAATTACTTCCCACCCTATTCCCCTATAAACGCACAACCCGCTACACATAAAAAATAACACAATTAATTAAATTATCAATTAATCAATTAATAAAAATTAATTACCAATTAATAATTAAATAACAATAAATTAATAATCAATACCAATTAATAAAAATTAAAATGTACTTAATTATAATAAAATACTTCCCACCCTATTCCCCTATAAACCCACAACCCGCTACACATAAAAATTAACACATTGAATTTAATTATCAATTAATCAATTAATAAAAATGAATTACCAATTAATAATTAATTAACAATAAATTAATGAACAATAACAATAAATAAAAAATAATAATAAATTAATTATAATTAATATAATTATAAATTAATCAATTAATAAAAAATTAATCACCAATTAGTAATTAATTAACAATAAACTAATAATAAATAAAAATAAATAAAAATATTAATTAATTAATTATAATTAAATTACTTCCCACCCTATTCCCCTATATACCCACAACCATCTCTAATACTAAAGCGCAAAATTTACTTTGAAAAAATTTACTAATTTCTAAACATTTAATACATATATTTAAAAGAATTTAAAAACATTACAAAAAATGTTAAACACATACATATAAAATACATACTAAAATACATAACACTAATATAAATATAGATATTATTAACAACGATATTTTTGCTAACGATATTACTTACTTCGATATTACTTACTTCGATATTAAAAAAATCTGATATTACTTACCTTAAGGTCGATATTCTGGTCACCGATATTCTTAACTTCGATATTCTGTCCCTACGATATTTAAAACTCGATATTAGTGTAGGTCGATAATAAAAAATCGATATTATGTCTGCATACCGGAGGGGGTGCGGGAGGCACCAATAATTTTTTTTTTTAAACTTACCTGAAGCTGCTGGCTGCCTCACTCTTTGCGCCACGGTGTTCTGCTGTGCTGCTTCCTGGTCCCAGCAGGCAGTATTGGACACTCTGTGCAATCCCAGAGTGCAGGGATTGGCCTGTGCATGCTGAAAAGATGCTCCACTCAGGGCAGGGAGTCTGTGCTGTTTCTCCAGTTCAGTCGTTCAATACAGCAGGGTTGGAGAAACCCAAGTGCGCATGTGTGTTTGGCCGGCCTGAGATGGCTGGCCAAACACACAAGCGCCCTTAGAAGTGCACATAGCACTCCTCTGACCCCCACCCCCTCCTGCACAAGCTGGCTCAGAGCCGGCAAATGAAAAATAAAACAATTTTGGTGTATTGTTTTATTTTTCACTTGCTGGCTCTGAGCCAGTGGGGAGACACTCCTCCGCCATTGCAGAGGAGCTGCACCTACGTTCTGTGAGCTATTCCTTGATCCCCACCTAACAGCTCTGGTATTTGGATGCTGTTCACACACCAAGAATGCCCAGAGACTCTCCCTACTCCTGCTGTGACAATGATGATGCTGTGAGTCCGCCTTGCAGCTCTTCCTACCTGCTGCCAGGCTGCTGCAGCTGTTAGTGTGCCTAGTGTTCAGCTGCACATAAACATTGACAAAGATATGTGGATAAAGGATGTGGCTTCTAAGTCACACTGTGAGCTACACCTCTTGGCGTTTGCCAATGATTGTTCCAACCTGTTATGAATATCATGTATATCCTTTTAAATATGCATGTGTAGTATATTGCCTGAGGTCAGAAACTAATGCAATAATTGTATTACCGTGTATTGCTGCAAACATGATCTGCTTACTTAAATCATTGTCATGCTTCTCTGTATCAATTCTTAACACTTGCATGTCGTGCTCTATATTGTTTTTTTTACTGTTGCAGCAACTTTCTGGAGCTTTGGAGCTGCCCGCGGCATGCGCAGCACAGCCATCCTGGCAGGCAGAGGCTTAGCGGCACATCACCATGCACCAGGAGCCCCTCCCCCCAAGGCAATCCAGGTTTGGGAGGTAGCAGCCAGCCGGCAGTCTACCACTAGCCTGCCTTCGGGGTCAAGGTGGGCTCTTCTGGGGCAGGCACACCTTGTGGGGAGGGGCCATGGGAGTGGGTTAAATACCTGACCACCATGGCCCCTCATTCTCTTTTGGCAGTCTTGCGATGACGGATGCGGTGGCGCCCGACCTTTCACCGGCGAGCATTTAGTCAGCATTTAGGCATTTGGCGGCACCTCGTTCCCCTAACCGGACACTGCAGACGCCATCATTGTGCTCCTTACCAAGAGCTGGGGCAGAGCAAGGGCTTGTGCAGTTGGTTAGCAGAAAAGGTATGCAGTTCCTAAGAGAGAGAGCACGAGAGGGGGAAGAGGCTGAGACAGTCTACTACCCTGAACCTATGGTAGAGACAAGTGGTCTCCCAATTAGGGAAGTGGGGCCCTCACACACCCGGCTGGGTGTCATGCTTCATCATAGGGCATGCTCCTCATCAGGCCAGTGCTGCAATGCCTGACGGGCACCCTATAAGGGGCTCTTTGGCGGAGATCTTTTTGTCCCAAGCCGTTGGGTGCAGTGCAAGTATAGGGCCCTGTGGTGTAGATGTGAGTGACAAGTGTGCAGGGAAAGTGTGGAGAAGCCTGAAAACAGGTTCAGTGGTCCTCCAAATCTAATTTAATCAGTGTGCCCACTGTTCCCAATTAAAACAGAATATGTGAGTCACTGCTGAGGTTATGTTCAGTAGTAGCTACGAGTTGGAGGTTGACATGTTTCTTGCCTAATGTGTCTGTGGGATCACGTGGCAATTCTTCAGGACCAATATATGTATACTATCTACATAGTGGTTGGTTCAAAATTAGTATCGAAATCAAGGAAGGGGGAGATAGAAGGAGCTGTGATCCATTCAGCTTCCTGGTAATCAATAAATATCAATGGGGAATGGATCACTTGTACCTGTAACCAGGGTTTTGGTGTTCTAGCTGTCTCTGCTTAAAAAACCCTCATTCACGTAAACAGGTCATGAGGCGGTATATCTTGGTTCTCCGCCTTATTTAAAAACGTGACAGCATCATCATCGGGTTTCTTTTGTATGCTTCCTCCACCTGGAGGGAAACCACAGGGTATTACAGTAGTGATCAGTGACAAAAAAAGGGTGAGGGTGCCCAAGTGAGGTGAATTTAAAAAAAGGTAAATTTAAAAAATCCTCATGCTACCTGAACTGCAACTTTATTCAGTTCGGAGCATGGGAAGAAATAAAAGCAGTGTTGTGCGCAGTTAGACACGTTACCAGTCCAGTGCACTAATTCGTCCAGATAAATGGTCAACATGTTTCAGCCCCATAGAGTGCCCAGGTGGGTCGGGGGGCCTTCTTCAGGACCTAGAGTAAGTAATGGCGGAACTGAGTGGTGTCCCAGTCCCAATGAGTGATTCTGAACTCATATGTTTGAGTCATAGGTCAATAAGTACCTCGAGCTTAAATGTCTTAAACTTAGGGCTTCCTCGGGACAGTGGCGGCAAGGAAAGCCGACGTGGCAGGCTTGCACGACTTGTGCTGGCTCTGACTCGGCCAGCACAAGTCGTGCAAGCCTGCCACGTAGGCTTTCCATGCCGCCACTGTCCCGAGGAAGCCCTAAGTTTAGGACATTTAACCCGTTTGCTGCTTCGAACGTTCCACGCCAGTGCGGAACGTTCTATTAAACGGGTGGGGGCGCGTCGGCCAACGGACGTGCGCAGCACTACCGAGGTAGTGCTCGCGACGGCCGTTGTCCGACAGCAGCAGCAAACGGGTTAAGCTCTAGGTACTTATTGACCTATGACTCAAACATATGAGTTCAGAATCACTCATTGGGACTGGGACACCACTCAGTTCCGCCATTACTTACTCTAGGTCCTAAAGAAAGCACCCCGACCCACCTGGGCACTCTATGGGGCTGAAACATGTTGACCATTTATCTGGACGAATAAGTACGCTGGACTGGTAACGTGTCTAACTGCGCACAACACTGCTTTTATTTCTTCCTATGCTCCGAACTGAATAAAGTTACAGTTCAGGTAGCATGAGGATTTTTTAAATTCACCTTTTTTTAAATTTACCTCACTTGAGCACCCTCACCCTATTTTTTGTCACTGATCACTACTGTAATAACCAGTGGTTTCCCTCCAGGTGGAGGAAGCATACAAAAGAAACCCGATGATGACGCTGTCACGTTTTTAAATAAGGCGGAGAACCAAGATATACCGCCTCACGACCTATTTACGTGAATGAGGGTTTTTTAAGCAGAGACAGCTAGAACACCAAAACCCTGGTTACAGGTACAAGTGATCCATTCCCCATTGATATTTATCAAAATTAGTATCACCTGTGAACCAAGCACTCAAAAACAACCTACCTGCTGGTGGGTAGGAGTACTAGCGCGCACCGGGGGCAGCCCCATCGCTTATCCAAATGTTTGCCTGACGGGTTGAGTCCTTGCCTCTAATCGGGTTAGTGTATTTGAATTTTCCTCACTCAGTTTTAATTGTTTACTTAGGTACATATTCTTGGCTACAAATGTAAGTGAGTACCCGCTGTCACATCTGTCTGTGCAAGGCGAAGAAAGTAACATGCCAAATGACTGAGTACAGTCTTTTGTTTAAAGGCCAATAATAACATTGAGAACGAGAAAATGAAGGGTATGTCACTGGCCGGTGCTTTCCTGGGAGCAGTGCCTAAATAAAAAAGATACCTTTGGAGAGTTATTTCTTTTCGGGAAGCTGTATTTGACATGTCGATGTACATCTTCCCTTTGTTCCACAATACTGCACAGGAGATGTATTGCACACTTTATTGTATGTTGTCTGTTCACGATCCAGTTAGGTTAGAGTACAGTACTTTGAACATCAATTTTACAGTATAACACAGTTGTGAATGAGACTTTTATGCACTTTTTGCAGCTGTCCCATTTGAATGGCTGTTGAATGCCTCGTCTGCTGTGGTTACATATCTCAGCGGCAGCAGAAGGTTTACCCAGGAGCAATAGCGTAGAGGCAAGGTCATGGTCATTTGGTGTTATAGGCCTCCCTAGTCAAGGGTTCAAGTACCACCTGCCGGCTTACGCTGTAGTGTAATTCTGGCAAATCACTTCATCTCGCTGTGGCTTTAAATGTGAATTCGGTATAATCCCCACTTGATGTAAATGGTCCTGTAGACTGTCGTCCATCCCCTCATTTAATGTACAGCACTAGTTAAACCCCGAATCATGAGTCGCAACACTCTGAAGCATATTTACGTTCCCTGGCGCATCCCTGCAAATCAGCAGGGATGCGCCAGGAAGATGCGTCACGCAAGTTTGCTCCTTGCGCCATCGCCGATGCGCCGCATTTACAATGCGGCGTGACGTGGCGCACGGATGGGCAGATGCGTGTCGCATCCCCCGACAGAAAGGCGGCGCATTGCTGGAGTCGCGTCGCAAGCACGACGCGGCTCCAGCAAGGCTCGGGGTGCCCTATGCCTAACATGTGCGTCAATCCTTACGCCTGCTTCAAGCAGGCGCAGGGTTTTGACACACCATGGGCGTAAAAGTGACTCAGTGAAATCTTGTATATTTCACTGCGTTACTTTTACGAGGCGTACCTGCGAGGGAACGCCCACCCTGCACCGGAACGCCCACATGAAACCTGACGCAGGTTTCATGTGGCGCAGGGGTTTACAACGTGACGCATCTCCCTAGATGCGTCACGTTGTAAATATTGCGCAACGTGGTGCATGTTTTGCGTCGCCGCTGCGTCACATAAGTGACGCAACGGCGGCGCAAAAGTGGCGCAAGGGGCTTGTAAATATGCCCCTCTGTTTAACCAGGTGGCGCATTGGGGCTTAGCTGGGCAGAGGTGCGCAGCGGGTGCAGACTGTCTTTTGCTGCACACACAGAGCCACATTTGCGCCGTAATGGCTCACACAAATTTTATGTGTGGTTTATGTGGGGTTTGGAACAAGCAATGCCCATTGTGTTGCATTAACGTACGTTTGATGCCAAGGGCACTACTCCTGCCAGATGTCTTTAGGCAGGGTGCCAACCAAAGTAATGTGAGTTTGTTTGCAAGATAACTAGGCGGGGATAGAGGACCGCATGCTCCAAAGAACAGACCCCGAGGGAATAGCCTTGGCTCGAGTAATCTCCCCCTCCGTATTGACCTCAGTAGCAGTGTATCTATTGCACCGAATCCTATCTTCAAAGGGCATTTCGGGATGCGTGATGAATTAGGTCTGGAACGTTTTTGATCTTTTCCCCCTTACGTTAGCTGCCGAGTTATATTTAGTAAATATTGTCTTAATTGAATTGGGATGCAGTATATTCTTCATTTGTCTGCAAAGCTTATATTTTGCAATTATTAATTCTTAGTTGATTTGACACACAATATATATGACTTAAATACTTTGGGGCTTATTTACAAGCCCCTTGCGGCACCCGTACGTCACTTTTCCCATGTTAAAAATGACGCAAAAGTGGCGCAAGGGGCTTGTAAATCAGCCCCTTAGTGAAGATACAATAGCTGTTTACACCACACAGTCACCGCACATGCTGTGCAAAAGTCAGATGGCAAGTCATTGCGGGCTTCATTACCGAAATAGGGCACACCACCTAGTGGTGACATGACCAGTGGGGCAAACAAGCTGTTATCTTTTCTCAAAGTTCAGTTCATATTGCTACTATGCAGGTTTTCTTGTTGTATCCAGCAGTCTTGTTAACAAATGGAGGCGCTAACGTGTAATTTTCTTCTATAGTCTTGGCAGGTGCACCCCGTGCCTTACGCCTGGATCGATATTTGTGTAGTGTCCCCCTTGGGCATTGCGCCGGATAAGGTAGAGATCGTCAAGGGCCTCACAGACCCTGACAGCTGCCGTGGAGAAATAGGAGATGAGGGTTAAGTCAGGGAGGCAAGGCATTTAGGGGCTTATTTACAAGGCCCTTGTGCCACTTTTGCGTCATTTTTAACATGGGAAAAGTGATGCAAAAGTGGCGCAAGGGGCTTGTAAATCTGCCCCTTAGTTAGTAAAGGTGCCAATGGCGTGTCAGGTGTGATCAGGGTACGCCAGAGGGGAGCCCGTGACTCGTGAATACTAACTGAGGCCTCTTCTAGAAACAGCCCCCCCTTTCCCAAGGGGCACAAACTTTCAATGACGGCACATTGTTGGTGGTTTGGTAACACATGTCATGTCTTTTTCATCCAAGGTGGGCGTGACGGTCGTATTCTAGCACAGTCATCCGTTCGACAACTGGGTAGCATTCGCAAAATTTAGGGTGAGTAGAGTAAAGCTAGCACCGGCCGGGCTGCACGATGGCAAAGGATTTTGGTGCGGTTGTGCCGCATGATGAGGGGGCACAACCGCAGAAGAGGGATGGGGTTCTGTGGCAACAAGCTCATGCTTCTTGTAGGCTTGGGTCGAATGGCGGCTTGTCACCCTATTTGCCTTTTTTCAGGTGGTGATTTTGTGCATGAGATTCCCAGTCATCAGCCGCGGGTATCGGTCCCTCAAACGCCATGGACAGCCAAGGCTCAACACCCCTCTTTTCCCAGATGACATCAGTTGACGAATCCTAACCAGGCACTTCACAAGTGGCGGCCTGAGCGGCATTTATAGAGATAGCTCAAGCAAGGGGCCTAAACTGATCAATGGGCATTATGAGGGCTCAGGAATGGGGCATTCTAGCTAGCAATCATCAAGACCCGGCCAACCCACAGCACCCACAACCAGAGCAAGAGCCACCCAAACCAAAGAGGGCATATGGGGGGTGAGGGCTCCCCTGTTGCATCACCACAAAGACCCCCAAGGCCCCATGCAGGGTAACAGCATGTTCTGGGTGGGGAGGAGCAGCACCTCCATGGTCCCCGGAGGCAACACAGCTTACGGGTCACCTCCCCTATGGGTGGGTGAGCAGGACAATATGGACATGATGGGTAAGATGATGGAGGCAATGTCAGGGATCATGGGTGAAGTCAAATCATTACTGGAGTCCATGAGGGGTGGCCAACAATCCCCTGGACCCCTTACATCCAGCACAGCACCTACAGCGGTGGGCAAGCAACATCCAGCAAGGGCAGTTAGGTGCGGCTCCTCCGGTGTCACCTGCCTGCTTGGGCGACCAAGTGGGCACAACACCACAACTGGGCCAATCTAAAGACCTCCCACATGCCCACGGGCTGTACCAACGACTGGCTAAATGCACCAAACCAGACAGAGGCCATCACCACACAGACAGTCCCCCAAAACCTGGTAGCCCAACTGGCAGGTGTGTCCACCATGATGGGTGTCCCCTGTGCAATAGGGGCCATCAGCACTGGCACCAACCCCTGCCAGCCACTTGGCAGGCGGGCAGACACCCAACATGAGCCCCATGCCCCTTCTGACCATTGCACCATTGGTGCCAGGCCGGTGTTCCCTAGCGCGGCAGGCAGCGGCGGAGCGTTGCCCCACTGGCTCAGAGCCAGAAGCAGAAAAATAAAACAATATTTTACTATCGTTTTAGTTTTCATTTGCTGGCTCTGAGCCAGCGCCTGGAGGGAGGGGTGCAGTCAGGCCATGGGAGGGGGAGGAGGAATGTTTTGCACTTCTAAGTGCGCATGTCTGTTTTGCCGGCCGTCCTATGCCGACTAAACAGACATGCGCACTTAGGTTTCTCTAACCCGGCTGTATTCTACAGCCGGGATAGAGAAAGGCACAGACTCCCTGTGACTGAGCAGAGAGTAAAACCATCCCGCTCAGGACAATTCCCACGCTGTTCTCATAGTATGAGAGCAGCGTCTGGATTGGATGGGGAGTCTGTTGTCCCAGGGACTGCTGGGAGCAGAAGAACGATGGAGCACCAAAGCGCGAGGCGGCTGCAGGAACAGGTATGTTTTTAAACATTTAAAAAAAATTCTACCCCCAACCCCTGCCTCCCTGTCAGACACTCCTGCTGCCCTGCCGCCCAGCCACTCCATAGTGGCAGTAGCCACGACTGGTGGCTGGTATCGTTAGCAGCCAAACAGGGCAGATGGAGGCGGGAATTTATCGACATACTCACACTCCTCATGCACAATAAGGTTGGGGTAGACACCAGGCACATGGGCGGGAAAGAGGAGGAGAAGAAGGGCAGACTGCAGGCTTGGCCAGACAAGTCAATAGAGAACTGGTTAGAGGCCTTTTCCATTTTGTCAGCAGTCATCATGGAGAAGCACCCTGAGGAAGGCCCCGCATGTTACAATATGCTAGGATGATACACAGTGAGGCTATCATCAAGAGTGGGGGCATTTGGTGGTTTTATTACAATGGGAAATTCAGGAAAAAGATGGCCATGTGCCCTGAGTAGGCTGGGACCATAAGGAGGTCCAGCTAAGGATGGAGTACATGAGGAAATTCATTCCCCTGCAGAAAGATTTCTACACCAAGGCCCTCCAGAGACAGGTTCCCTTTAACCCCACCCACCAGGCTTTGCAGCGAGTATTCAAGCAGCCCTTTTGGCGGCACCGAGGGGGGGCAGGCAAAAAGGTTTCTCCAAGAAGTCCACCCCGGGCACTTGCAGGCTCCTAAATGTGGGTTCTCGCTCCTGGGGAAAAGCATGTAAAGTCAGCCACAGCTGCTCAAAATGTGGGGTCCCCCTCCCAGCTTCCACTTGCAAAGAAACCACAGAAAGCCCACATGACTCAGCCAGCAATTGAGGTTAGGGTAGTGAACCCCCAAATTGGTCACCAGCCCATTCCCACCCTTATCCCTATGGACCAAGGGACCCTCCCCCATCAATCTGGTGGTCCTGTGTAGCTGCTTGAAGCAGTGCCCAAAACTTTAAGGAGAGGGGGCTACTAGCGAAGGGTTTTTTGAAGGGTTTCACCATTCCCTATACCGGGACTAGGGCGGGGAGGAGTGCCTGGAACCTAAAGTCTGCCCTCGAGCAACCACAGGTGGTGGATGAGAAGTTAAGCAAGGAGCAGGGCCTTGGCGGGTAGCGGGCCATTCCTGGTCCCTCCTTTCCCTGAGTTTGTAGCATCAACAGTAGGTGTAGTCCCAAAAAATCAGCCAGACAAATTTCAATTGATCCATCACTTGCAACAACCCAAGGGCGACTCAGTTAATGATTTACTGGACAGCAAGACCTATTCATGCTGACTAAAGCAGACATGGAGTCAGCTCTCTGGCTGCTCCTAGTCCACCCCAGCAGTTTCTACCTCCTGGGCTTCCAGTGGGGTGGGAAATTCTACTTTGACAAATGCATGCCCCTGGGTTTCTCCTTTTAATGCTCCTTCTTCAAGGATTTCAGCACTTTACTGGAATGGGTGATGGCGTTGGTGCATCCAAAGGGCTGGTTCATGCACTACCTAGAGGATTTCTTGTTCATAGGCAGGCCGGCCATAACAGACAGCGAGTCCTTCCTGCATGCTTTCCATAAGCTAGCTGGGGAACCGGGGGTGCCCGCAACATTGACTTATTTAGGTAAATAATTGGACACGGTTAAAGGCAGGTCTAGGTTCCCTGAAGAGAAGGCCTGGTTGCTGCTGGCTGATATAGAGACGGTTTTGGCAAAGGAGAAGGCAACATTGAGTGCCATCCAAGGGCTTCCGGGAAAACTGAATTTTGCCACTTGAGTCATAAAGTCATCCTGGCTGGGAGGGTCTTTGTCAGGAGATTAGCCCAGAACCACAAAAGTCACCCAGAAACAGAACCTTGTGAGGCTTAATAAGGGGCTGAAAGAAGACCTACTAATGTGGGCTCAGCTCTTGAGGCAATTCAATGGCTTCCTGCTGTGGAGGGCCCCCTGGACATCCAGCCCTGAACTGTCCCTATTCACAGATGCATCCGGTAGAGAAGGTTCTAGTATCATATTCGAAAAAGAGTGGGTGCACAGAAATGGTCCAATGTCTGACAAAAGAGGAAAGTGACAACAGACATTATGGTGTTAGAACTCTTCCTCATATTGGCCGCCCTCCACTTGTGGTCCAAAGACATAGCTGACAGGAGGGTCCTTTTCTGGTCCAGTAACATGGCTGTGGTGCAGGCTATCAACTCACACTCTGCCTCCTGCCCCATGGTTCTGAGTTTGCTGAGCGAGCTGGTAGAAAGTTGTTTGTATAGGAACACAGAGTTCAGGGTGAGACACTTTGAAGGGGCAAAGAATAATGCGGCAGATGCTCTTTCTCGACTCCAGTGGCAACGTTTCCAGGCTGCGTGGCCACAGGTGAACACCTCCATGGCACCTTTCCCATGCCACCTCTGGCACCTCCTTCAGTGGACCCATGGTTCGCCAGCCTAGGTGAGCTCTCACTTGCCAATAGAACAAGGGTTAGGTACAGGAGCTATGTGAGCACATTCAAAGAAGTTGACAGCGAGCGTCAACAGCAGCGCCCACTCGTTGGCAGCAAGGGTACAGGAATTTGTTTTATGGGCGAGGGAGGAAGGAAAGAGCTACTCCTGGGTGACAAGCCACCTCGCAGCAGTAGTCTACCATGCCAAGCCTCAGGGTCTTCCAGACCCCACCACCTCTTTCCCCCCAAAGCGGCCTGCCTTGAAGGGCTGGGGGCACATCGAACATAGACAAGCGGAAAGCAGGGCACCCATTGAATTTCACATCTTGAAGGACATGCTGAACTGGGCCCACAGTGCAACATATTCCAGCTATGAGGCGGCCCTCTTCTTGTTGGCCTCTGCATTAGCCTTCTTTGGGGCATTCAGGTGTGGGGAACTGGCTCCCAGTTCAAAGGGGAACACCAGCCTGCATGACTTCGTCTGGGAGAATATCTCAGTCAGGGAAGGGTCCCTTGAGATAAGGGTTCGCAGATACAAGACCGACCAAAGAGGGGGAGCAGGACCATTCGGCTTTCCACACTGGGTGACCCAGCATACGGCCCGGTAGCACTGGTTGCAGTGTATTTGGCCATCCGGCCCTCCACTGGGACCTATTTATAGTGCCTCGTGGATGGCACCCTACTCACCCGTCACCAGTTCAGCCAGGTTATGTCGTCCTGCCTCCACATGGCAGGCCAAACAACAAAACAGTATTCCACTCATTCATTTGAGATAGGAGCAGCAGCAACAGCCCACAAAGCAGGTCATCCCCTGGCAGCATCAAGAAACTGGGCTGGTGGGAGTCGGACTGAAACAAGCTATACATCAGGCCTTGAGATGTGGCCAACCAGTCGGGCTGTGGGGGAACTTAAGAAGAGTAGGTTCTTTGGAAGTACAACACGCAGATGGCCCCAGGTGGCACACTCTTTGTAAATAGGTTTGCAGTGGTCTGTCTTGTGCAGTAGTGTTAATCGGGCGGTAAAGAGAGGCTACCTTGATCGTGTTATCTTTACAGAGGTTTCGTGATTGCAGTGTGTACTAATGATGTGATGCTGTTTTGCGATTGCTGTTTCCATTGACTTATTAAAACAAATTTGACATTGCCCCAATTTTGCTTCATTCCTTGCCAGGGGTCAGAGTCTGTCATTGGCCACTCCTTTGTTGTAAGGGCAGTACAGCGGGCCACGTCAAGGAACTGGAACCATGGCTTTTCTCACACTGACATAAGGTGGATGGGTTTTCTGGGCATGCGATGATCAAACCTGAAGAACAGACTGTGCCAGGGGCTAACTAGGGACCCCGGGGGCCCCAATAATACTCATAATCCACCTGGGTGGCAATGATTTGACCACACTTGGCAGGCGCCCCCATGGTACAGGCCATGAAGAAAACATTGGTGGATATCAGTAGATGCATAGGGTCTTGTGGGATTATTTGGTCTGAGATTATCCCATGAAGGTTTTGCAGGGGGCCAGATCAGCTGCAGCTGTTGAGGCATCCTGTAGATGGACCAACAGCTCCATAAGGAAAGTTCAGAAAAAGGGGATGGGGCTTCATAAGGCACAGTCTGATCAATGTGCAAACCAAAGGTTTCTTTGCAGAGGATGGAGTCCACCTATCAGAGGTGGGCATGCAACAGCGGCTGGCACAGGTAAACCTGGTGGAGCAGGGCAGGGGCGGGGGTGGGAGGTGGGGAATTGACAGTTAACAGAATAGATATAATTAAATAAATAAATAATACCTATTCCATCGTCTGTCGGGTTCCCCCTGCCACGCCCCACCACCTCACCACGCTTACCTGTGCCGGCCGCTGCTGTGGCCATGGATATATTCCCGCTGGACATACAGGAGTTCCTGGAGAGAGCAGGATGCAGGTAAAAGGTTGCTAAGGCAGCACTGGGGGGGTGCCTGGGCAATGATAGCCGCCTCTGTAGGCTTGGTGGAGTTACGAGGCAATCCAAGGGTTCGTGGTGCAGAATGCAACCAAAGAGGGAGCACAGAGGGTGTGCTCCTAGCCAACTACCAGCGAGGCCTTAAGGTGGGACCCTAGGGAAAAAAGCAATGTTGCCCCGTTAGTCCCACAGGCAGTTGTAAACCTGAGCAATTGGGGGCTGGCCCAGTATCATTCTGCCACCTGGCGTGAGTTCAGCGTTAGGGGGTCAGGGGGTGAGGACCCCAAAGAGTTATAGCGCCTGTTGGTTTGAAGACCAGGTGCTATTTTGCAAATCAGGTGGGCGGTCAGAATAGGTTGCTCATCCACTGGCCGTCCTGGATTGCCTGTAAGCTAACCCAATTCTGTCTAACCTACATGTGCAAATTAAACCTGCAGCTAGTTTCCTCCAACAAAAATCTGATGTCCTGGTCTTTTGTTTGGGTTGCTCATTTCATGTGTCACTTGCATGCTGGGGGGCAGCAGGGGCTATGGGGTATTGTCGCTATCGATTTATGAGGCCTTTAAATGGTTTGGTTCCAGAACGCCCCTCTGATTTCTAATTAGTTTAGGTGCATGAAGAGACTGCAATCTGGGACTTTTTTGCCTGAAAGGAACTAATCAGGATATCCTAACTCACGTGTCTTTGAGAACCTCTTAACTCACTTAATGTTGAAATGCACCAAACCACAAATTAGGAAAAGCCTTGAGAAAACCCAGAACAAACTGAATATCAATGTCAAATATACGTGGGTTGATCAGAGAAGAGAACACACTTAAGAAAAATGCCAAACACATGTCGTTTGAAAAGTTGTTAACTTTCTCATACACACAATAAGTATTGAAGAACTCTAACAGCTACCACAATTGATATTAAAGCCTTCCTTAAGAAATATTCAATTTCTGATTACTGGGAATAGTTAGCTGTTAGACTTGGCATCTTTTGGCGTGTTTCCCCTGACTTTTTGCTTTCTGACCTCCCGGTTTGGACTCTGTTTTTGCTGGTGTAATGATTCTGCGCACTTTCCTCACTGCGATCCAGTGGGAAAGTGCAAGTGCTCCTGTATAAAATGCGTTATGGATTGGTGTTTCCATGATTGGCCTATTTGGTTTATGTGTCAGTCCCTTGTAAAGTGCACTGCGAGTGCCAGGGCCTATAGACCAAATGCTGTTGGTGGGCTGCAGCACTGGATTGTGCCACCCACGCAAACAACCCGTAAAGTGTAACTCGGGCCTGCCAACGCAGAGCCTGTGCGCAGCCTGGGGCTGCCATGTCGACTTGGCAAGTGCACACACTTGCAAGTCCCTAAACCTTCCCTTTGCTACATGTTAGCCACCCCTAAGGTAGGCCCAAGGTACCCCTGTGGGCAGGGTGCGTTGTACGCGAAAGGTAGGACATGCCCTGGTGTGTGCGGCATGTCCTGATAGTGAATTACAGCCTAGTTCGTTTTTCACTATTGAAAGGCTACCTGTTCCCCTAGGCCAGAATGGGCAGTTTTGATTATTACAGTTTATAATCCTAACTGACCCCGGGAACATGGTAGAAATTCGAGTTTAGTATGCCTGGACTCAGAATGATAAAATGCATCTTTTAGTGAAGTTGGTTTTAACATTCTGTGTTTGAAAATACCACTTTTAGAAAGTGGGTATTTTCTTGTCTAACCATCCAAGCCTGCCTCTGCGAGGTTGTGTATTCCTTGTCTGGAGTGTGAGTGACAGGGGCTGGGGGATGCCAGGAGACAGGGTGAGTCAGCGCAGGGCTGGATAGCAAGATCTACATGTAGATGGGTGGGAGGGGTCGCACCTGGGCCCTGAATAGGACAGTGCCTTCCCTCCACAATGCTGGCTCCACCTCCTGTGGTGCGTCTGATGTCCCTGGCCTACTCACTGAAAGAAGGGACGGAGACTTGTCAACAAAGTGCTCCAGAACTGGTTTGGACTAGGCATAGGCCTCTCTGCCTTCAGAGAACAAAGGAATTTGGGATATAAATATTGGGGCCCTGACCCCATGAATTTAGATCTCGCTGGAATCAAGGAACCTGCCAAGACGAAGAGCTGGAAGAGCTGCCAGGAGGAGTACTGCCCCTTTGCTGTGTTGTTGCTTTGTTGGGTTGGCCTGCAGCTGCTGCTTCTGCCTTGGGCAGTGAAAGGACTGAACTTTCTACAAACTTGTGCTGAGTATCTCCAAGGGCCTGGAACCGAGCTGGCCTCCTGTTAAGAAGTCTCAGGGACTACAAAGACTTCACAAGCCTCTGGGTACCGCTTCTGGAACGCTGTTTCAGTCGCCACAGAGGAAGGGAACTGCAACCGACTCCGTCAACCGAATCCATCCCTGGCCGGAGACCTGTTTGCACCACAGACCGCATCGCCCCGCTTCGCATCGCAACCCTGGTCTCACCGTGGGCGACGTCCGACGCCGCCAACATCGAGCCGCTGCTTGCACCGTGACCTGTGGGCACCGCAGTTCGCATCGCATCGCTTCACTGAACCAACCGGACCCGACCGACGCGGTCGCTGCAACTGGCTCAAGAGTCGTGACCGCATTGCATTTGGGGCACCGCTCGCACGTCTGCGACGCACCGCTCCGACTCGCACCGCTGTCCGACGCCAGCTCCCGCACTCCGGCTTGGTCGCCTGCATCGCAACCTGTCAGCACCGCATCGAGCATCGTCTCACCCTGCATTCCACGCCTTGGACTCACCGACTCCGTCTGCACGACGCTCATCGAGCCGCTGCCTGCACCGCATCGAGGGACACCGCACCTTGCATCGCTCCGTCTTGCACCGCAACCGCGACGAACGCCGACCGGCTCGTACACTCCGTACCCGCCACAACGAGAAAGGTACTGTAACCGAGTCTGTTCATGACTCTGCTGGCCCGTATCGACGCGGTCGGCTGGAACTGTTAGATTCTGTGGTTTTCAGCATCACGGTAGGCTCGGACGGAGCTACCGACTCGTACGAACTTTGCTTTTGTGCTATTCCTGCAAAGAAGAAGTTACCGTATCAAGTATTCATTCGTAAAGTATAGTATTGTGGATTTTTGTCGTAATTGGTCTTGTCTTGAGTATATAAAATATTGGTTATTTTTCTAAACTGGTGTGGTGTCCGTTTGTAGTGCTTACACTGTATTACTGTTGGTTATGTGCAAATGCTTTACACACTGCCTCTGAATTAAGCCTGACTGCTCGTGCCAAGCTACCACGAGGGTGAGCAGGGGTTACTTCACGAGTGTAACACCCTTACCCTGACTAGGAAGAAGGGTCCCTACTTGGACAAAGGTGCAAGCCCTTGCCAACTAGAGATCCCATTTCTAACATTGGTTGTCAGCGGTGAGGATAGGACTTGTGTTTGCACTTGACTTACAGTGATTGGTGTGCACTACTACCATATCGCAGACCATTATGTACCACATACTGGTTCTTTTTCTTTTGGCCTATTTTTGATCTTGCCAGTTTTCAACTCACTACTTTTGTCATGCCTGAATCAATTGCATCATCCGATGCATCCCTGGAAGTTATCTTTGAGGAGGATAGGTTGGAATCCTACGCCGTAAAGGAGCTACGAGCGATTTGTAAAAACCTGAAAGTCCAAATTAAAGGCCTCACAAGGAAGGAGGAGCTACAGAAGGCGCTGAGGGCCTGGGTAGCAGCCAGACATGCCAATGGGCAGCCTGGTAATCTCAGTGAGGAGGCGGAGGAGCCTATTTCCAGGGTGGATGTGCTTTTGGGTAGGGGGAACCCGCCAGGTCAGGCAGCAGCAGTCTGTCCCCAGAGGAGCTGGAGGACAGGCGGGAGGCAAGGCAGTTTGAGCTGCAGAAGCTCAGGCTGGAGAGTGAGCGGGAGGAGAAGAGATTGGCCATAGAGGAGAGAAAGATGCTCTTAGAGCATGAGAGAGAACTGAAGGAGCTAGAACTTAGGAGTAAGTCAGGCTCAGATGGTGGCAGCAATTCGTCTAGAAAGGCAGACAGGATTGTGCTCATTCCCAAGAACGTAGGCAAGGAGTTCAAGAAGGGGGATGACATACAAAGGTGGTTTCAGGGTTATGAGGCAGCCATACACATGAATGGGGTCCCTGAGGAGAATTGGGGAGCAGGATTGTGGCCACTTTTCCCGGAAGAAGCAAGGGATGCTCTGATAGCTTTGGGTAAGGGGTATCACCTCACCTATGCTGGCATGAAGGATGCCCTTCTCACGAAGTATGGTCTTACTCCTGAAAAGTACAGGGATCAGTTCAGGTCCAGTAAGAAGTCTGATGCCAACACTTGGTTGGAATGTGTGGATGTGTTCTGCAGGTCTCTGGATGGTTGGGTGAAGGGCAGTAGCGTAACAGATTTTCAGGGGCTCTACAACTTGATTGCATGGGAGCACTTGTCCAGTCTATGTTTTGCAGATCTGCACCAGCACCTAGTGGATAGTAAGCTAACTGACCCCAGGAAGCTTGCTATGGAAGCGGACCGCTGGGTGAGTACCAGGGTCCACAAGAAAGCGTTTGGGGGAGACTCAGCCAAAGGTGGGCAGGGTCCCCAGCAGAAAGGTGGGGGGGACAAGGGTAAAGCACAGGAGTTCTCTAAAGGGCCCCAAACTAGTACCCAGGGTAAAGGTTCCCAGCCCCCGGTGATAAGAAGAAAGGGGTCTCCACAGGGAAGCCTGTTGAGACCGGCCCCCGCAAGTGTTATGCATGTGACCAGGTAGGTCACTTTAAGGGGGACCCCAAGTGCCCGAAGGGGACACAGCCACCCACCGGTGGACAGTCCAAAGTGTTGGCTAGTGTAGCGCTTGGGGAGGAGGGGTGCCCACAGGAGGGTGGGGATCCCGCAGAAATGACCCTTGTCTCACTAGGGGACAGTGAGATGGTCCCAGGAAACCAGGTGCCCCCTAACACAAAGAAATATAGCACCTGGGTGACCATTAATGGGAACAGGGTAGAGGCTCTCAGAGATACTAGAGCCAGTGTGACCTCAGTCCGGTGTCACCTGGTGTCTGAGAAGCAAGTAGTCCCCGGGGCATTCCACCAAGTAGTTGCTGTAGACAACTCAGAGCGCCAATGTATGGTGGCGCAGGTTCCCTTTGAATGGGGGGGGGTCTCAGGTCCCTTGAGGGTGGTTGTGAGCCCTACCATGCCTGTAGATTGTCTGCTAGGAAACGACCTGGAGCAGTCCTCATGGAAGGAGGTTGAGCTCCGGTCTCACTTGGAGATGCTTGGGTTGCCAGAGTGGGCATGCGTGTCTACTCGGTCAATGGCAGCCAGGAAGGGTGATCAAGAGGACTTGGAGCCTGAAACAGTGGCCCAAGTCCCTGCCAAGAGAAAGGGCAGGGGCGCGGGAAACCGGCCCCCGAAGTTCCCACGGACCGGGAGGAGGCGGACCTCGAGGGGACGCCCCGGTGCCTACAGGGGAGCAGGTAGCCAAACTGGGAGACATCTCTGAGCTGACCCATTGGCAGCAAGAAGGGGGTCCCACCAGGGAGGAGTTCTGCAGGGAGCAGAACGAGTGCCCTACTCTGGAGGGTCTGCGGCGGCAGGCTGCAGACCAGGCAGCTGGTAATCAGTCCGGGTCACATCTGATCTACTGGGAGAGTGGTCTCCTATACAGTGAGCCTAAGGTTGCTGAGCCTGGGTCAGCCCGTGTGCTGGTGGTACCCCAGCGCTTCAGGACCTTCCTACTGGGTCTGGCTCATGACGTGCCTTTGGCAGGACATTTGGGGCAGGACAAGACCTTTGACAGGCTTGTCACCCACTTCTTTTGGCCCCAAATGCGAAGGCAATCAGATGCACACTGTAGGTCTTGCCAAACTTGCCAGGCAAGTGGTAAGAGTGGGAGGAAGGTCAAAGCTCCTCTCCAACCTTTTCCTGTTGTTGGTACACCCTTTGAAAGGGTAGGGATGGATATTGTGGGGCCACTGGATCCCAAGACAGCCATGGGCAACAGGTACATCCTGGTCTTGGTGGACCATGCCACCCGGTACCCGGAGGCAATCCCTCTCAGGACAACGACGGCGCCAGTGGTGGGCCGGGCGTTAATGGGGATCTTTTCCCGTGTGGGATTCCCCAGAGAGGTGGTTTCTGATAGGGGGACCAATTTCATATCCAAGTATATGACATCCCTGTGGAAGGAGTGTGGTGTAACCTACAAGTTCACCACTCCTTACCACCCACAAGGAAACGGTCTGGTGGAGAGATTCAACCAGACCTTGAAAGGCATGATCAAGGGTCTAACAGAACCCATGAGGCATAAGTGGGACGTCCTCTTGCCATGCCTACTCTTTGCATACAGGGAGGTGCCTCAGAAGTCTCTTGGGTACAGCCCCTTTGAGCTCCTGTATGGCCACCCTGTCAGAGGACCTCTGAGTTTGGTAAAGGAAGGCTGGGAGGCAGCTCCCAGGAAAACTCCCCAGGATGTATTTAGCTACATGCTGACCTTTCGAAACCAAACTGCCCGCTTCAGGAAACTCACTCAGGCGAACCTAGAAGCAAGCCAGGAAGAAATGAAGAGATGGTATGACCAGAATGCCACTCTGGTCGAATTTCAACCTGGGCAAAAAGTGTGGGTCATGGCCCCAGTGGCACCTTGTGCCTTGCAGGACAAGTGGACTGGGCCATATGAGGTAAAGGAGCGCAAAAGTGACGTCACCTACCTGGTGGATTTGCAGGCTCCAAGGAACCCTTTGAGGGTCCTTCACGTGAACCGCCTCAAGCCCCACTTCAAGAGGTCCGAAGTGAGTATGCTCTTGGCGACAGATGATGGGGTGGAAGAGGAGAGTGAGCCTCTCCCTGACCTCCTGTCTACCAAGGAGCATGATGGGTCAGTAGAGGGTGTGATCCTCTCCCCTACTCTGACTCAAGAGCAGCAGGGGGACTGTCGCCAGTTGTTGGGACAGTTCACCCCACTGTTCTCTCTGACCCCCGGTGTTACTCACTGGTGTACCCATGACGTGGACACTGGTGACAGCCCTCCTGTGAAGCACAAGATTTACAGGTTGACTGACCGGGTCAGAGCCAGCATCAAGGAGGAGGTCTCTAAGATGTTGGCGTTAGGGGTGATTGAGCCCTCCCACAGTCCTTGGGCCAGCCCAGTGGTCTTGGTCCCAAAGGCTGCGGCGCCCGGTGCCACTCCAGAACTCCGGTTTTGTGTGGACTACCGTGGGCTCAATGCCGTCACCAGGACTGACGCGCACCCCATCCCCAGAGCTGATGAGCTCATTGATCGGTTGGGAGCTGCCCGGTTCCTCAGCACGTTTGATTTGACGTCTGGGTACTGGCAGATTGCCTTAACCGATGGGGCCAAGGAGAGATCAGCATTCTCAACCCCAGAAGGTCATTACCAATTCCGGGTGATGCCCTTTGGGTTGAAGAATGCCCCTGCCACCTTTCAGAGGTTGGTCAATCAGGTGTTGGCTGGGCTGGAGGATTTCAGTGCCGCCTACCTGGATGACATTGCTGTGTTCAGTTCCAGCTGGGAAGAACATTTACAGCACCTTGAGAAAGTGTTGAGGGCTCTGCAAGGTGCAGGCCTCACGATCAAGGCCAGTAAGTGCCAGATCGGGCAGGGTTCTGTGGTGTACTTGGGACACCAGGTAGGAAGCGGCCAGGTGGCACCCCTACAACCCAAGATTGACACCATTCTTGCTTGGGAACCCCCCAAAACCCAGACAGAGGTGAGAGCCTTCTTAGGTCTCACCGGTTACTATAGGAGATTTGTTAAGGGCTATGGCACCATCGTTGCCCCCTTAACAGAGCTGACCTCTAAGAGGCAGCCCAGGAAAGTGATCTGGACTGAGTCCTGCCAGAAAGCTTTTGATGCCCTGAAGGCAGCCATGTGCACGGCGCCCGTGCTCAAGGCACCTGACTTCTCCAAAGAATTTGTCGTGCAGACTGACGCTTCAGAGCATGGTGTGGGAGCGGTGCTCTCACAACTGAACGAAGAGGGCCTGGATCAGCCTGTAGTCTTCCTTAGCAGGAGACTACTTCCCAGGGAACAGAGGTGGAGTTGCATACAAAGAAGGGACAGGGGGGGCTTTTTCCTCTCTAACAAGAGAGGGAGGTCCAGCATAAGTGCCCCAAAGGCAATGATGAACACGGTGATTATGCTGTTCCTTAGTGATAAAAAGTCACAATTCAGTGATCATTTTTTGCAACCATTGGTTAAATTAATTCCATCATATATACAAGATACCACCGATGTACTTCGCCTATTAGGGGAGTTCCAACCGATCGCTAAAATCGACTTCCTTATCATACTAGACGTGGAAGCTCTCTATACTAATATCCCCCAGAGAGCCACCCTAGAAGTGATAGAGGAGGAACTTTATTCAGCCACATGGGAATCACTAACACCACCCAGTTTCATCATGGAATGTGCTACACTGGCTCTCATGGAAAATTACTTTGAGTTTAGGGGTCAGCTGTATCACCAGACACAGGGTACTTCCATGGGGAGTACCTTTGCCCCTAGTGTAGCCTGCCTTTATATGGCTGCCTTCGAGGGGCAACACATACTCCATGATTCTAACCCTTATCATACCAACATACGGATGTGGAAGAGGTTTATAGATGATATCCTGATCCTCTGGACAGGGATTCTGAATCTTACTCCAATTTTTTCAGGTGGATCAATGATCAGAACCCGTACTTAAAATTTACCAGTACTGTCTCTCCTAACCAGATAGCGTTCCTTGATTTAACAATAAAACTTGAAGGAGAGCGCCTTATGACCACCATGTATAGGAAAAGCACCGATCGGAATAGCCTTTTGCTATTTAGCAGCCACCACCCTAGAGCCTTGAAGGAAAACCTCCCCTTTGGACAATTTCTGAGGGTGAGGAGGAATTGCAATACACTTACTGAATATAGGTTAGAGTCAGAAATCCTTGCTAAAAATTTGGCCGCACGTGATTACCCCCCACGGAGCATAGCATTCTCCAGGAAAAGAACTAGAAACAATAACCGCGAAGGGTTGTTAGAACACAGAGAGAGTGCCCCCACTGAGACTCTTACCTGTGTAACCACCTTCACACCAGCTTCCAATCTACTAACGAAAGCAATAAAAAAACATTGGAACATTCTTAATACAGGCTCAATGAACTTGGAGCTTCCACGGTTCGCCTTCAAACGTTCAAGAAACATCAAAGATATGCTGATCCATACTAGACCCAGAGGGACCGTAGGGAACCAACAGAGAACACTATGGCAATTGCCACCGGTGAAAGGCCATTACCCATGTGGCACATGCACTGCATGCGCATTTACAACAGTACAGAAAACAATCTCTCTAAACAACTCGTTCACGTGGGAGATGAGGTCGCACACTAATTGCAACACATCCAATTGCATATACTTGATTACGTGCCCCTGTGACTTACATTATATAGGGATGACCACCCGCCCAATCAAACTACGTATATCAGAACATCGGAGCAATTTTCGCTGTCACAAGAATAACACGAAAATGTGCACCCATTACCTTGAAAAAAACCACACACCAGAATCATTGAAATGGGTAATTTTGGAAGCATTTCCCAAAATAACAAAGAGAGCCCTCTTTATAAAAGAACAGAGGTGGGTACATAGGCTATCCACACATGACACTGGGTTGAACGAAGCCATACCATGGAGCTCACTTAGGGTCTGAACACAAGACAATTATTAGGCGTCACAGCCTAACAGGTAAGCAGGGTTATTGAGTGAGGGTTATGAGATACACCCCCTGCCTTATCATACTCCATATGAATCATGTACAGCCTTACCATCGAGAATAATATTTTTATAGTTCATGGTGTTAATACTTTGAATGCAATCAGTTTTTTAGACGCTTTTTTATTTATTTTACTTAGTTCATGTCTCACATCTTTGTTTAAAATGGCCGATAGAAACGGCATATTTATGGCACCCTAGATGCATTTAAACCCTCAACTAAGTAATTATATTAGGCATTTAATCCAGATCAGCATCTTAAGAATATCGATCACTTTTTGCCACCATTTCATTAATGAAACTTACAATAAGGAGAAGATAATCCCAATATACTGGGATTACACACCATTCCAAAATGGCCGCCTCGCATTACGCACTCTAACCATTGATTGTAAAGTGACTCATGAGGGTCCGCCCCCTTGACACGAGACAAAGGTCTTTATTAGCAGGGAAGCCGCTGACCGCCTTACCTCCCGGACCCGGTAGGAGTGGGTAGGTCAAGGAAAACGCGGAATTCGCAGAAAACGTGAGTTACCCATAATGCGCGATCCTGTTTTGTGTCCTTTTCTGACCTTTATAGTAGTTGGGGTGAGTTTATATCACTGATGGGGTGTGAGTCAGTGCCCTTTCACATACGGGGCACCTTGTGGCTCCGGGTGCCTCTTTTTCAGCTTCGCTTTCACCAGCCTCTTCTGACCGCCCCATGCATTAGTAAGAGCACCAGATGAGACGATAATACGAGACGGATGACTGTCATTGACAGTTTAAGGGGCGCGCTCGTCCGTCGGCAGTAGTATGAAATGAGATTACAGGATAGCATGGGTGACCCTTTGACCGTCCCGTGCTTTAGTAAGAGCATCATACTACTGTATGAGACAGCTGATAGCCACCGCTAGGATAAGGGGTGCGTCAACACGCTCCAGCAGTAGCACCACATGAGATTACAGGACTACATGGGTGGTAGCTACCGATTAACCTAAGGAGCGCCCCCACTGTAAGCTGAATGTCATATTTGGGAGTAAATGAGTACTAAGCTGCTCCTTAGCAGGTACCATCAAATTTGTAAGAAAGAACTATTTTGGGGTGAGAACAGAGTGATACCACCTTTGCATACGGCCCGCACTAAACTTTAATCCTTGAATGATGGCCTCCACACAGACCATTATCCAAAACATGAGTTACATTACTGAACTGTATATGAGTAACGGTTAGTGGTGGCAATGAAGAGACCATGACAACGGGGTTTTTTCATCATGATACTAAGGGATCAATGCATATTGAATGAAAATGTTACCTTACTATGATTATTTTTTGTTCCCCTGTTAGCTTCACATATAAGCAATGCCTTACGCGTGACCTACCGGGTACTGTTGAAGCCTGGTTAGTCTACAGAAATGGGTAGTTCCAGGTCAAACAGGTACACTATAAGATAGACAGTTGGTTGATTTGATTCCATGTCACTACTTTTTTAAGTGTAGATAGTTTCACTATTTTGGTCCTGAAGAATCGCAGGTAGAGTTTACTTCAAGCGAGAAACATGTTGACCTTCAATTATCAATAGGTACGCTCAACCCCAAGACATTTTACTTAGGAGAGCACCTCATTGGTTGTTTTTACCTAGGGTAGGAGACCCCGAGAATAAAGTTTGGCTGTTCTGGTACTCCCAGCCCTATTTTAAATCACTTTCCAAAAACTCTCACATCTACACACTTCTGGCCCCACACCCCCACTTCACCATACGGCTTTTGGATAAAAGATCTCCGATAAAGTGCCCCTATTATAGGGAGCCCGTTGAGTATTGCACCGCCGACTCGACGAGGAGCAGCCCAGATGATGAAGCATGACACCCGAAAGGGTGTGTGAGGGCATTAAAATCCAAGATATGGATTTCCAACTTTGAACCACTCCGGGTCAAGTTGGTTATTGTTCCCCCTGACTTTGACTTTTTATCACTAAGGAACAGCATAATCACCGTGTTCAACAGAGGTGGAGTGCCATAGAAAGGGAAGCTTTTGCTGTGGTCTGGGCACTGAAGAAGTTGAGACCATACCTGTTTGGGACTCACTTCCGGGTTCAGACAGACCACAGGCCCCTCAGATGCTTGATGCAAATGAGGGGTGAGAATCCAAAACTGCTGAGGTGGTCCATCTCCCTACAGGGAATGGACTTTACGGTGGAACACCGTCCTGGTACAGAACACGCCAACGCAGATGGTCTGTCCAGGTTCTTCCGCCTTAGTGAAGAGAACTCCAATGGGGTTGGGTAGTTCTCCCTACTTTCAGCTGGAGGGGACATGTGTTAGACTTGGCATCTTTTGGCGTGTTTCCCCTGACTTTTTGCTTTCTGACCTCCCGGTTTGGACTCTGTTTTTGCTGGTGTAATGATTCTGCGCACTTTCCTCACTGCGATCCAGTGGGAAAGTGCAAGTGCTCCTGTATAAAATGCGTTATGGATTGGTGTTTCCATGATTGGCCTATTTGGTTTATGTGTCAGTCCCTTGTAAAGTGCACTGCGAGTGCCAGGGCCTATAGACCAAATGCTGTTGGTGGGCTGCAGCACTGGATTGTGCCACCCACGCAAACAGCCCGTAAAGTGTAACTCGGGCCTGCCAACGCAGAGCCTGTGCGCAGCCTGGGGCTGCCATGTCGACTTGGCAAGTGCACACACTTGCAAGTCCCTAAACCTTCCCTTTGCTACATGTTAGCCACCCCTAAGGTAGGCCCAAGGTACCCCTGTGGGCAGGGTGCGTTGTACGCGAAAGGTAGGACATGCCCTGGTGTGTGCGGCATGTCCTGATAGTGAATTACAGCCTAGTTCGTTTTTCACTATTGAAAGGCTACCTGTTCCCCTAGGCCAGAACGGGCAGTTTTGATTATTACAGTTTATAATCCTAACTGACCCCGGGAACATGGTAGAAATTCGAGTTTAGTATGCCTGGACTCAGAATGATAAAATGCATCTTTTAGTGAAGTTGGTTTTAACATTCTGTGTTTGAAAATACCACTTTTAGAAAGTGGGTATTTTCTTGTCTAACCATCCAAGCCTGCCTCTGCGAGGTTGTGTATTCCTTGTCTGGAGTGTGAGTGACAGGGGCTGGGGGATGCCAGGAGACAGGGTGAGTCAGCGCAGGGCTGGATAGCAAGATCTACATGTAGATGGGTGGGAGGGGTCGCACCTGGGCCCTGAATAGGACAGTGCCTTCCCTCCACAATGCTGGCTCCACCTCCTGTGGTGCGTCTGATGTCCCTGGCCTACTCACTGAAAGAAGGGACGGAGACTTGTCAACAAAGTGCTCCAGAACTGGTTTGGACTAGGCAAAGGCCTCTCTGCCTTCAGAGAACAAAGGAATTTGGGATATAAATATTGGGGCCCTGACCCCATGAACTTAGATCTCGCTGGAATCAAGGAACCTGCCAAGACGAAGAGCTGGAAGAGCTGCCAGGAGGAGTACTGCCCCTTTGCTGTGTTGTTGCTTTGTTGGGTTGGCCTGCAGCTGCTGCTTCTGCCTTGGGCAGTGAAAGGACTGAACTTTCTACAAACTTGTGCTGAGTATCTCCAAGGGCCTGGAACCGAGCTGGCCTCCTGTTAAGAAGTCTCAGGGACTACAAAGACTTCACAAGCCTCTGGGTACCGCTTCTGGAACGCTGTTTCAGTCGCCACAGAGGAAGGGAACTGCAACCGACTCCGTCAACCAAATCCATCCCTGGCCGGTGACCTGTTTGCACCGCAGACCGCATCGCCCCGCTTCGTATCGCAACCCTGGTCTCACCGTGGGCGACGTCCGACGCCGCCAACATCGAGCCGCTGCTTGCACCGTGACCTGTGGGCACCGCAGTTCGCATCGCATCGCTTCACTGAACCAACCGGACCCGACCGACGCGGTTGCTGCAACTGGCTCAAGAGTCGTGACCGCATCGCATTTGGGGCACCGCTCGCACCGCTGTCCGACGCCAGCTCCCGCACTCCGGCTTGGTCGCCTGCATCGCAACCTGTCAGCACCGCATCGAGCATCGTCTCACCCTGCATCGCACGCCTTGGACTCACCGACTCCGTCTGCACGACGCTCATCGAGCCGCTGCCTGCACCGCATCGAGGGACACCGCACCTTGCATCGCTCCGTCTTGCACCGCAACCGCGACGAACGCCGACCGGCTCGTACACTCCGTACCCGCCACAACGAGAAAGGTACTGTAACCGAGTCTGTTCATGACTCTGCTGGCCCGTATCGACGCGGTCGGCTGGAACTGTTAGACTCTGTGGTTTTCAGCATCACGGTAGGCTCGGACGGAGCTACCGACTCGTACGAACTTTGCTTTTGTGCTATTCCTGCAAAGAAGAAGTTACCGTATCAAGTATTCATTCGTAAAGTATAGTATTGTGGATTTTTGTCGTAATTGGTCTTGTCTTGAGTATATAAAATATTGGTTATTTTTCTAAACTGGTGTGGTGTCCGTTTGTAGTGCTTACACTGTATTACTGTTGGTTATGTGCAAATGCTTTACACACTGCCTCTGAATTAAGCCTGACTGCTCGTGCCAAGCTACCACGAGGGTGAGCAGGGGTTACTTCACAAGTGTAACACCCTTACCCTGACTAGGAAGAAGGGTCCCTACTTGGACAAAGGTGCAAGCCCTTGCCAACTAGAGATCCCATTTCTAACATTAGCAATGAGAGATAAAAACAAATTACTTCAATAATGAATATGTAAACATATTTGAAATACGAGAATAATTGAACCTGCTAAGTAAAGAGGAATGCCTTCATCTTGACTCGTTTTCCACAGCATATTAGTTAATTGTGTATTACTTGTAAAACTAAACATCAATTACCAATTGTATTGCATCAGTAAATCACAATGTGTTGCCATATTCTGTCTTCACTTGCAAGACTCAAAACTGAAAATGTAACTCTTGGTGCCAATCAGCAATATGCCTTACCAAACTGTGTCTGTAGTTGCAGTAACTGCACACTGTGCTTTTAAGTCAACAGTGACACACACTTATAGTCCTCAAATAGCTGCTTCATGGTCAGAATTCCAATGTTCAATCACCTTCAGTATAGGTTTTTTTAGCAGTTGTTTTCCAAAGGCATTAGAGTGCTTTAAATGAGCACCAGATTGCATTATACAAGGTCAGGTATTTTTTACGGCACAAGCAGATAAAGGGCCTGATTTATATCTTGGTGGACGGGTTACTCCATCATAACGGTGGCGGATATCCCATCTACCAAAATATAAATCCCATAGGAAATAATGGCATTTATATTTAGGCGGATGGGATATTCATCACTGTTGTGACGGAGTAAACTGCTCGCAAAGATTTAAATCAGGCCCTAAGTGATTTGCCCAGAAGCGCAAAATGTTGAACCGACGCCCAGACTCCAACCTAGTTCCCCAGTTCCAGAGTTGGCTTGTCGCTTTCTCGCAATGGTGGCGGTCGGACGCTTTTCTGACCGCCATCATAATCAGCCCCTTAGTTCTAGTCTCAACAGGAAACTTCACATCATGTGATGTAGAACAATTTACGGGAAGTTTACATTTCAACAAAACACATGTGTGCACGTTGAAGCACCAAGAAAGAGCTTTTCAGCTATGCAGATTTCCACTTTGAAATGAAAGCTAGAGCTTTTACAAACACAACTACAAACTATTTTAACTTTTTACACCATTCCAGACTCCTTGCCTGATCTGTCTCAATGTCAAAAAAAGGGGAAAAAGCATTTCAACCAGCTTTAACCTTTGAAACCATCTGCCGCAACTTTTTGCCCCTAAACTACTTCATTTTAGAAACAAGGAGTTTGGAGTGGTTAGACTGGGTTGAATAGTTTCTAGCACTGTTAACAAAAGATATCGCTTGGCTCTAGTAAAGCCAGAATTAGCATAGCTCAAAAGATCACTATCTTTGATCTGACCGCCATATGTGGATGTTGTCAGCAGCAGACATTGAGTAATTGGTCCTAAATCACCGACACGGGGGCTTAGATCGTTCATTCGTTCTTCGTTTATTATTTAAGCTGTTACGCATTTCGGCATTTCCTGCCTTGCTCACACCAACATTGAGTAATTGGTCCTAAATCTAGTTATAGGAACCTCTAATCGGAGTTGGGAAACTTCTTAAAAAGAATACATATATATATATGTCCTCAGGGGCACCCACAAAGCGCTGTATGATACTCATGTTTTACATTGGTGGCGCTTTATTGACGATGTGTGTGTGGTGTGGAAGGGTTCGGCTGAATCCGCCCAAAGGTTTGTGAATAGTATCAACATCAATAATCTTAACTTACAATTCACTGCACACATAAGTAATGAGATAGCCCAGTTTCTGGATGTCGAATTGTATATTAAAAACGGGGTTGTGCATACAAAACTTTATAGAAAAAGTACAGCAGGGAACTCAGTTCTCCATGCCACCAGTTCGCACCCCAGTCACCTGATTAGGAGCATCCCTTACGGTGAATTTCTCCGTATAAAAAGGATTTGTAGTTCTGAGGCTGATTTAAAAACATGTCAGAATGAATCATTTCAGAGATTTCAAGCCCGTGGCTATAAATCAATCGATCTTAAAAAAGCATTGTTAAAGGCTAATAATTGTGGGAATACGTCAGATATACTAAATTCAGATAATACACATATTGAGATTCTGCCCACTACTCCAATAGTTTCCCTGTGGTATTAGAACCAATTCGGTTAATAACTACTTACAGCGGACAGCACAAACAGATAAGAGGGATCATAAATAAAAACTGGCCCATTATCAAAACAGATCTAACATTATCTCAATTAGTGCCAGAAGTCCCTTCAATTACATTCAGAAGAGCACCTTCAATGAGAGATGCTTTGGTTAAATCAAGTCCAGAGGTTAGCATTACTACTAATTGGTTATCTAGTAAAACAGGGTTTCGTAAGTGCTCTACTTGTAGGGCTTGTAAATTTGGCATTAACACTATCGAATATTCCAGCGCTTTTGACTCTAAACCTACAAAAATTAAAGGGTTATTTACCTGTCGTACAGAGTATGCAGTCTACATACTACAATGCTCCTGCCACCTGAGGTATGTAGGCAGCACCAAGCTGCAAGTATCTAATCGTATTTTACAGCATTTACGGGCAATAGTTAATTCTGACCCTAGTTACCCTGTTGCCCGTCATTTTAAACTTGTGCACAATAACAATCTCAATGATTTAAAATACTATGTTATCGATGCTGTATCCAAATCACTTAGGGAGGAAATCGTGAAAGGAAACTTCGTCAACTCGAATCCCAGTATATTTTGATCCTCGATACTAAGATGCCAAATGGGCTTAATACGGGAGAGGATCTTTACAACTTTTTATGAATGTAACTATCGGTACAGTATATTATTCGGAATTTCATGATTTGCTTTTTAGTCTCTACTGTGAGTGTTTTTATTCAATGATGTATAGTTGCTATCTGGATTTTACTGACCGGTAATGGGACTCGTGCGACTTAGTGGGCCTGGTTTTTACCTGGTTTTATCCTATTTTTTGGATTTTAGCTGGGTTTTACTTGGTTTTACTGGGTTTTACGAGGTCTTATGAAGGTTGGGGTCTGGATTTTAACTATTTTTTGTGATTATTGGTTGACGTATCCTTAGCACTGTTGACAATAGTTAAAAAATCCCTTAGAAGTTTGAATGCCAATTTGGACTTTTTGTCTAGTGATTTCTCTCTTTTTACATCTATGTCTATTGTAATTTATAGTCATTAAGGGTTGTTGTGAAGGTGGGATGTATTGAAGTTTCTTATATCCCCATTGACCACTTTTTGGTGTATGTATTATAAGTGCACTTGCACTTTATTATATCCCAATCAGAAAAGTATGCAATTATAGTAATAACTATTATACTATGGTACTAAACCTATGGGTTATCCCTCTTGAATTCGTACTGTATTTTGCACTTGCACTTTATGTATAATCATTAGTAAGCATCTTGGCCTCCATGACATTTTAAATTGACTGTCGGCTATAAGTTTAATAGTCGGCATCACAGTTTTATCATTAAGCACTAGCACTTTTTATGATTCTAAGTCCCCTCCTCAAAATATCTGTGTGTTCAATTCATGTCTACATGTGCTCTTTAAGTGTATAGTTTTAATACATTATTTAAGATTTATTGTTTATTTTAAACAGTAGGTTATATAAAATATGAAGAGGTCACATCTTTTATTTTTAGTATGTTGACTTTATAGGAGCTGTTATATGTAAGGAATATGTGAATTGTAGTATGTTTTCTCTGTTTAATAGAGGGGAGGAGTTGAATCTGCACTGTGTCACTTTAAAAATGTTCAATGTGGTTCAGCGGGTCGTGTGATCAAGCTTGCGGGAGCGCAGGCGAAACGCGTTATGCTGGGCACTTGCCACTTATCTTTGATGCACTGATATCACCGAATAAAAGCACTTTTTTCTAAGGATTTGCCCCGTGTGGTCCGTACCTACTGTGCTGCTGTGAAGTTGGCGCTTTAAGGACTTTTGGTTTTCCATATATATATATATATATATTATCTACTGGCGGTCGCCAGTAGATAGTTATAGTTAGGACCTATTTTCCATAGGAAATCCGCGACATTCTATTTGAAATAACTCTTGCGTCGGTTGACGAATCTTCGCGAAATTTTCAAACTTTATGGCCCGCTCCGGTGTGCTCCTACCCTGAAAGTCTCAGGGTGATTCGTCAAGCGGGGGCCGAGAAAAAAGGGGGGTCCCAAAACGTGTTTTCCCCATTCATTTTCCCATAGGAAACTTTAGACACGGCTACAGCCCGAACTGCTGAACGGAATTACACCAAATTTGGCAAAGAGGTAGTTCTTGGTTCAGAAAGAACCCTTTTTGTTAAATGATGTAAATCCGTTCAGTAGTTGCGGAGAAATTAAAAAAATAAGAGTCAAAAAATCAATTTCCCATAGGAAACTTTATGCAAGGCTACAGCCCGAACTGCTGAACGGAATTACACCAAATTTGGCAAAGAGGTAGTTCTTGGTTCAAAAGAACCCTTTTTGTTAAATGGTGTAAATCCGTTCAGTAGTTGCTGAGAAAATCAAAAGTAAAAACACATATATATCTGGGCGGAGCCTAACCACACATGTCATCGTGAGATCTGATTGGCTGTCAGCACTTCATCCTGGAATTGCTGGCAGCCATCTTGGGACCAATATAAATGATAGTACCCCATTGAAATGCATTGTAGTGAATCGAAGATTTTGAGGGTTACCAAAAGGAGAACTATAAAGGGTGATAACAGACTTTAGTTACATTAGAATTCATTTGTTGATGGTACCATACTAATTTCAGGAATTGTGGTGTGTTCTAAGGTGATTTTACCCTGTGAAAAACCTTCTGCTGGGATATCATGAATCATGTTTGAGAGAAAACTATTTTCACATGCTTGTCCCATACAGTTTTGGAAGGTGCCCAGAAGCTAAAATGAGAGAATATTTTCTGTAAATTCACATTATCTTTCTCAGTCATGTGAGAATGAAGTCTGACATTCTCAGTAAAACATGTACATCCAACAAGGGCAGAGACTGTCAGTTGATTCCTTTGTGTTCTACTGCAGCTTCCCAGAGTGTTCTAAAGAACAACTAGAGTGCTACCAGCCTTACTTATGACAGAAGTATGGCACACCTGAAGCCATCTTGATTGGAATAAACTGGTAACACTTAAAACATTTAATTTAAAAAGGAACAAAATGATGGGGTTCATCTTGTCATAGAAATTATGGTTAGTGCTCTGGAAAGAAAAATTAGGACATGTTTCAAGTGTGATCTCAAATATCTTCCTGTTATATTTCAACAGGAGCAGCCTGTCAGTTGATGCCTTTGTGTTCTACTGCAGCTTCCCAGAGTGTTCTAAAGAACAACTAGAGCGCTAACAGTCTTACTTATGACAAAAGTATGGCACACCTGAAGCCATCTTGATTGGAATAAACTGGTAACACTTAAAACATTTAATTTAAAAAGGAACAAAATGATGGGGTTCATTTTGTCATAGAAATTATGGTTAGTGCTGTAGACAGAAAAATTAGGACATGTTTCAAGTGTGATCTCAAATATCTTCCTGTTATATTTCAACAGGAGCAGCCTGTCAGTTGATGCCTTTGTGTTCTACTGCAGCTTCCCAGAGTGTTCTAAAGAACAACTAGAGTGCTAACAGTCTTACTTATGACAAAAGTATGGCACACCTGAAGCCATCTTGATTGGAATAAACTGGTAACACTTAAAACATTTAATTTAAAAAGGAACAAAATGAGGGGGTTCATTTTGCCATAGAAATTATGGTTAGTGCTGTAGAAAGAAAAATTAGGACATGTTTTAAGTGAGATCTCAAATATCTTCCTGTTATATTTCAACAGGAGCAGCCTGTCAGTTGATGCCTTTGTGTTCTACTGCAGCTTCCCAGAGTGATCTAAAGAACAACTAGAGTGCTAACAGCCTTACTTATGACAAAAGTATGGCACACCTGAAGCCATCTTGATTGGAATAAACTGGTAACACTTAAAACATTTAATTTAAAAAGGAACAAAATGAGGGGGTTCATTTTGCCATAGAAATTATGGTTAGTGCTGCAAAAAGAAAATTTAGTGCATGTTTTAAGTGAGATCTCAAATCCTCTTCTATTTCATTAGAAAATTCTGACATGCAGACTGAAACAATCACTTTCAATACCAGCAGTAGACTTCCAGTTAACTCCTTGGTGAGCAGTAGCTTTACTACAGTGATCTAATGAACAACTAGAGTAATAACATTCAGAATTTATGGCAAATGTGTGACACATCTGAATGCCTTCTTGATGGAATCAAAGTAAAAAACTGAAAGCATTTCCTACTGAGGAGACTGCAGTAAATGAGGAAATTAGGAAACTTCATAACAAAGAAGTCTTCCAAGATGGCCACCAGTGAAAAAAGAGCCCAAATGTAGCACAAATATTACCCAGATGTAGCCCACATATAGCCCAATGACAAAAGTGTGCAAAACACTTTTTATTTTTAGTTTTTTTGCAGTTTTATGTAGTGCAGACTGGTCAGGTATTGGAGCGTTGCATCTTAAAACATGACCCCCCTACACTACAAAAACACCACTGCACTACCCTAAACCCTAAACACTACCCCAGCACGACCCCCTACACTACACAAGCACCACTGCACTATCCTAAACCCTAAAACCCTACCCCCAGCATGACCCCCTACACTACACAAACACAACTGCACTACCCTAAACCCTAAAACACTACCCCAACACCACTGCACTAACCTAAATCCTAAAACACTACCCCCAGCATGACCCCCTACACTACACAAGCACCACTGCACTACCCTAAACCCTAAAACACTGGCCCCAGCACGACCCCCTACACTACACAAACACCACTGCACTACCTTAAACCCTAAAACACTACCCCCAGCACGACCCCCTACACTGCCCGAACACCACTGCACTGCCCTAAACCCTGAAACACATACCCTAGCACGACCCCCTACACTGCCCGAACACCACTGCACTGCCCTAAACCCTGAAACACCACCCCTTCACGACCCCTTACACTGCCCGAACACCACTGCACTGCCCTAAACCCTGAAACACCACCCCCAGCATGACCCCTACACTGCCCGAACACCACTGCACTAAACCCTGAAACATCACCCCCAGCAAGACCCCCTACACTGCCCGAACACCACTGCCCTAAACCCTGAAACACCACCCCCAGCACGACCCCCTACACTGCCCGAACACCACTGCACTGCCCTAAACCCTGAAACACCACCCCCAGCACAACCCCCTACACTGCCCAAACACCACTGCACTGCCCTAAACCCTGAAACACCACCCCTGCACGACCCCCTACACTGCCCGAACACTACTGCACTGCCCTAAACCCTGAAACACCATCCCCAGCACAACCCCCTACACTGCACGAACACCACTGCACTGCCCTAAACCCTGAAACACTACCCCCAGCAAGACCCCCTACACTGCCCGAACACCACTGCACTGCCCTAAACCCTGAAACACCACCCCCAGCAAGACCCCCTACACTGCCCGAACACCACTGCCCTAAATCCTGAAACACCACCCCCAGCAAGACCCCTACACTGCCCAAACACCACTGCACTGCCCTAAACCCTGAAACACCAGCCCCAGCACGACCCCTACACTGCCCGAACACCACTGCACTGCCCTAAACCCTGAAACACCACCCCTGCACGACCCCCTACACTGCCCGAACACCACTGCACTGCCCTAAACCCTGAAACACCACCCCCAGCACGACCCCCTACACTGCCCGAACACTACTGCACTGCCCTAAACCCTGAAACACCACCCCCAGCACGACCCCCTACACTGCACGAACACCACTGCACTGCCCTAAACCCCGAAACACTACCCCCAGCAAGACCCCCTACACTGCCCGAACACCACTGCCCTAAACCCTGAAACACCACCCCCAGCAAGACCCCCTACACTGCCCGTACACCACTGCACTGCCCTAAACCCTGAAACACCACCCCCAGCATGACCCCCTACACTGCCCGAACACCACTGCACTGCCCTAAACCCTGAAACACCACCCCCAGCACGACCCCCTACACTGCCCGAACACCACTGCACTGCCCTAAACCATGAAACACCAGCCCCAGCATGACCCCCTACACTGCCCGAAAACCACTGCACTGCCCTAAACCCTGAAACACCACCCCCAGCACGACCCCCTACACTGCCCGAACACCAGTGCACTGCCCTAAACCCTGAAACACCAGCCCCAGCACAACCCCGTACACTGCCCGAACACCACTGCACTGCCCTAAACCCTGAAACACCAGCCCCAGCACGACCGCCTACACTGCCCGAAAACCACTGCACTGCCCTAAACCCTGAAACACCAGCCCCAGCAAGACCCCCTACACTGCCCGAACACCACTGCACTGCCCTAAACCCTGAAACACCACCCCCAGCAAGACCCCTACACTGCCCGAACACCACTGCACTAAAGCCTGAAACACCACCCCCAGCAAGACCAGCTATACTGGCCGAACACCACTGCACTGCCCTAAACCCTGAAACACCACCCCCTGCATGACCCCCTACACTGCCCAAACACCACTGCACTGCCCTAAACCCTGAAACACCACCCCCTGCACGACCCCCTACACTGCCCGAATACCACTGCACTGCCCTAAACCCTGAAACACCACCCCTCAGCACGACACCCTACACTGCCCGAACACCACTGCACTGCCCTAAACCCTGAAACACCACCCCCAGCACGACCCCCTACACTGCCCGAACACCACTGCACTGCCCTAAACCCTGAAACACCACCCCCTGCACGACCTCCTACACTGCCGGAACACCACTGCACTGCCCTAAACCCTGAAACACCACCCCCAGCACGACCCCCTACACTGCCCGAACACCACTGCACTGCCCTAAACCCTGAAACATCAACCCCAGCACGACCCCCTACACTGCCCGAACACCACTGCACTGCCCTAAACCCTGAAACACCACCCCCTGCATGACCCCCTACACTGCCCGAACACCACTGCACTGCCCTAAACCCTGAAACACCACCCCCTGCAGCACCCCCTACACTGCCCGAACACCACTGCACTGCCCTAAACCCTGAAACACCACCCCCTGCACCGCCCCCTACACTGTCCGAACACCACTGCACTGCCCTAAACCCTGAAACACCACCCCCAGCACGACCCCTTTACTGCTCGAACACCACTGCACTGCCCCAAACCCTGAAACACCACCCCCAGCACGACCCCCTACACTGCCCGAACACCACTGCCCCAAACCCTGAAACACCACCCCCTGCACGACCCCTACACTGCCCGAACACCACTGCACTGCCCTAAACCCTGAAACACCACCCCTACACTGCCCGAACACCACTGCACTGCCCTAAACCCTGAAACACCACCCCCAGCACGACCCCCTACACTGCCCGAACACCACTGCACTGCCCTAAACCCTAAAACACCACCCCCAGCATTACCCCCTACACTGCCCAAACACCACTGTACTGCCCTAAACCCTAGAACACTACCCCCAGCACGACCCCCTACACTACCCGAACACCACTGCACTACCCTAAACCCTAAAATACTACCCCCAGCACAACCCCCTACACTACCCGAACACGACTGCACTGCCCTAAACCCTCAAACACTCCCCCAGCACGACCCCCTACACTACCCGAACACCACTGCACTGCCCTAAACCCTAAAACACTCCCCCAGCAAGACCCCTACACTACCCGAACACCACTGCACTGCCCTAAACCCTAAAACACTCCCCCAGCACGACCCCCTACACTACCCAAACACCACTGCACTGCCCTAAACCCTAAAACACTACCCCCGCATGACCCCCTACACTACCCAAACACCAATGCACTACCCTAATCCCTAAAACACTACCCCCGCATGACCCCCTACACTACCCTAAACCCTAAAACACTACCCCCGCATGACTCCCTACACTACCCAAAGACCACTGCACTACCCTAAACCCTAAAACACGACCTCCTACACTACACAAACACCACTGCACTACCCTAAACCCTAAAACACTACCCCTACACTACACAAACACCGCTGCACTACCCTAAACCCTAAAACACTACCCCCAGCAGTACCCCTACACTACCCAAACACCACTGCACTAACCTAAACCCTAAAACACTACCCCCAGCAGTACCCCCTACACTACCCAAACACCACTGCACTACCCTAAATCACTACCCCCAGCACGACCCCTACACTACCCAAACACCACTGCACTACCCTAAACCCTAAAACACTACCCCCAGCACGACCCCCTAAACTACCCAAACACCACTGCACTACCCTAAACCCTAAAACACTCCTCCCCAGCACGACTCCCTACACTACCCAAACACCACTGCACTACCCTAATCCCTAAATCTACCCCCAGCATGACCCCCTACACTACACAAACACCACTGCACTACCCTAAACCCTAAAACACTACCCCCAGCACGACCTTCTTCACTACCTAAACACAACTGCACAATTTGTTACAGGCGTTGCAACGCAGGCCTGTGGTGCTTACTGGAAGTACCTAGTGGGCTAGTTGGGCCCCAGGGACCCTCAGGATTCAAGGTGACCTAATCCCCCAACTTAAAACGCACCACGGGGCGCGTTTGCACAGTGGTGAAGGGAGGGGCGGGGCCTCAGGTGACATGTGCGCAAACACGCCCTGTGGTACGTTTTAAGTTGGGGAATTAATTCCCTTTGAATCCTGAGGGACCCTGGGGGCCAACTAGCCCACCAGGTACCTTCAGTAAGCACAACAGAGTTGCGTTGCAGAGAGGTGAAAAAGGTGCGTGGCCTCGGAACGCCTCTCTGCAACTCAGCTCTGTGGTCCTAATTGTAGGTACCTGGGGGGCTAGTTGGGCCCCAGGGACCCTCAGAATTCAAGGGGACTTAATCCGCAACTTAAAACGCACCACGGGGTGCGTTTGCACACATGTCACCTCAGGCCCCCCCTCCCTTCACCACTGTGCAAACGCGCCCTGTAGCGCGTTTTAAGAGGTAGTTTTAATCCCCCTGCCCTATTATGTACTAGGGACTTGCAGAGGAGGTCATGCTAATCACAGGGGTACCCCAACGCATAGTGTTCCCTAGTGTATGTAGGTGTTTTCACTGTATTCTAAGTGTCTTTTAGCATAGCACTGGCTCTGGTTAGTCAGAGTCAGTTACCACCAGTACCCGTCTGAAAAAGTTGTGGGCACAGGATGATTTTGCAACAAGGCCTCTTTCTGCTCCTCTGTTGGTTCTTTCTGCACATCTTTTGCTTCTTTCTGTGCGTTTTTTCTTCTTTCTTCACATGTCCTACCTCTGTAGGCATAGTTAGAAATTAGCATTTAAAAAACCTTTGAAATTCACTTAAAAAATCATAGGTTTCAGGCATGTTATAGTTAGAAATTAGCATTTAAAAAACCTTTGAAATTCACTGAAAAAACCATAGGTTTCAGACACGTTATAGTTAGAAATTAGCATTTAAAAAACCTTTGAAATTCACTGAAAAAACCATAGGTTTTAGGGACAGTTATAGTTAGTTGGACATTTCACTCGTACAAAACCATAGAAATTCCCCCGTTATAGTTAGTTCAGCTAACTATAACTCGCGCCCCGCAATGCACTGCTGATGACGTCACATATTACATCACTCATTACATGGTCAGTGACATCACTGATGACATCTCAAATGACATCACTGATGACATCATCCATGTGATAATTTCATGCATCTTCTCACACCCTAATATAACTTTTGATACACCCACTCTAAATTACAGACTGCCATTCTCAAAACCATAGACACTCCAACACCAAAAACTACATACCCACTCACTGATTCTTAGGTCTACACACACATCCACTCACTCACCCGTACAGTCACTCATACTTAGTCACTCAGTACAGGACTATCATATGCACTCATACACCTATATAAACACTCACACACCGCCACTCATCCATAGAGGTACTCACACACCTAGTCAGTCATGCAAAAACTTAATCACACACCCATTTACTCACCTATACAGTTATACACACACCAGCTCACTTACTCATACAAATACTAGCACATTCTTACACTCTTATACAATCACTGATACAAGTACACACTCATCCATACAGCCACTCTCACAATCACACACTCTCACTTATAGCCATTTATATACTCCAACACACATATATACTGCCTTTCACATATGTAGTTACTCACACATGTACCACTGAGATATACATTCAATCACTAACACACCCATACACACACTCACCCACCCATACAGTCCATCACAGATGCACTCTTGAAACCATGCACCCAGTGAATCACCAACTCACACATCTATGCACAGAGTCACACACCCCACCCACACAAACACTCAGGCACCCATACAGATACTCAGACAATCAATCAATAACCCATGTAGACACTCATGTAGCTATTCAGAAAGCCATGCAGCCGCTTACAAACCAACAGACAGACGGATACAGACATTCACACAGTTTAGTCACTAACCCATGCATTCAGTAAGATACGTTAAATCACTCACTTGTAGAGTCAGTCACTCACGTACTAAATCATCCATTCAGACACTTATACACCCACTCATTCTTCAATACGCCTTTCCCTATATATATTAAACATATTTAAACTTTACAGAAACACACAATCACTGGATGATGTCATCAGTGATGTCATTTGAGATGTCATCAGTGATGTCATCAGTGATGTCACTGTCCATGTCATGAGTGATGTAATATGTGACGTCATCAGCAGTGCATTGTGGGGCGCGAGTTATAGTTAGCTGAACTAACTATAACGGGGAATTTCTATGGTTTTGTACGAGTGAAATGTCCAACTAACTATAACTGTCCCTAAAACCTATGGTTTTTTCAGTGAATTTCAAAGGTTTTTTAAATGCTAATTTCTAACTATAACGTGTCTGAAACCTATGGTTTTTTCAGTGAATATATATATATATATATATATATATATATTATCTACTGGCGGTCGCCAGTAGATAGTTATAGTTAGGACCTATTTTCCATAGGAAATCCGCAACATTCTATTTGCAATAACGTTGGCGCCGGTTGACGAATCTTCACGAAAGCTTCCAACTTGTTGGGGCGCTCCGGTCTGCTCCTATCCTGAAAGTCCCGGGGTGATTGGTCAAGCGGGGGCCGAGAAAAAAGGGGGGTCCCAAAACGCGTTTTCCCCATTCATTTTTCCATAGGAACCTTTAGTCGCAGCTACAGCCCGAACTGCTGAACGGAATTACACCAAATTTGGCAAAGAGGTAGCCCTTGGTTCAGTGTCGTGCCTTTTGCTTAAATGGTGTAAATCCGTTCAGTAGTTCCTGAGAAAATCAAAAGTAAAGTCACATATATATCTATGGCCGAGTAGGGTCCGCGTACCCTCCCGATCACGAGCTGCATGCTAATTGGCTGTCAAGTGGCTGTCAAAATCAGGAAGTGTTGGCAGCCATTTTGTCCCTCGGTAGAACCGAGGGACAGAAACAAGTGCGCAAAGCGCAAAAAGGGGGCTGGGTAGAAACACCCTGACCCCCAAGGCCTGATCAGGGGGTCCTAAAAGGACCCCCAAGGCCAAAAAATTGGCAAGAACGCGCTGGGTGCGCGGATCCAGCCGGAAAAAAAAAATCGAAGCGCGGTCTCCCGCGCTTCGATGCTATTTGGCCCCCGGGTGGCCCAAGTCCCGGGGGCATGCCTGCTTTTTTATTTTTATGTGTGGGGGGCCTCTAAGGCCCCCCCAAGCCCCAGGGACCGCCACCCCCGGGGCTTTAAAAGATAATGGTGCGGGAGGGCTCTCGGCCCTCCCGCAGCCCCGGGACCGCCACCACCCGGGGCTTCTTTTTTAAAATAAAATGACCTGTGTGGGGGGCTCCAGCCCCCCACACGCCCGGGACTGCCACCTCCCGGGGCACTAAATATTTCAATATGGGGGTCCGTTACGGACCCCCGAGCCCCGAGGACCACCACCTCCCCGGGGCTTTGCCAATAGAGGGAGGGGGCCGCGCAGCCCCTCCTGGAGCCCTTGATGGCCCTGGGGACCACCACCCCCGGGGCCGGCTCCTGCAGTGTCCCGGGGTGCCTACCCCCGGGACACTGTAGTTTGCTATGACAGGACGGGAGCCTCGCGGCTCCCGTCCTGTCATAGCAACTGCTTTGTTTTGGAAGAGAGAGCAGGAAACCTGCTCTCTCTTCCAAAAACCAAAGCACATTGCTTTTCCACACGGGGAGCTGCATCTTAGCAGCTCCCCATGTGGAAAAGCAATGCCGGCTCCCGAAGGACGCGGGGAGCCGGCGGGACCGTGGGGGGATTGGGGACCCCCCCACGGACCACAACGGAGAGGGCCAGCCCCGGGGGATGGGGTCCCCGGGGCTAGTAGTGGCCCAGGAGGGGGGCCATGCGGCCCCCCTCCCCAAGAAACGAACATTTAAAAAAATAAAACAAAGGCCGGCCCCGCGGGATGGTGTCCCCGGGGCCATAAGTGGCCTAAGGGGAGGGCAACGCAGCCCCCTCCATAGCATTTTTTACAAAAGAAGGCCATGCCCCGGGGCCGATTAAGGCCTGGGGAGGGGGGCCACGCGGCCCCCTTCCAATCTTTTTTTTTATTTAAAAAAAAAATTTGAGGGGGCAGGCCCTGGGGGATGGGGTCCCCAGGGCCAAGAAATTAGAAAAACAAGGGGGGCCACACAGCCCCCATTCTAAAAATAAAAAAAATAAAAAAAGACCGGCATCGCGCCGTAGGCCACGCCCCCCTGCTTGCAGCACTCTGCAAACGCGCCCTGGCGCGTTTGCAGATGGGGAACGATTCCCCTTAAATACTGGGGGTCCCTGGGGCCAACTAGCCCACCAGGAACCTCCAGTATGCGCCAGGGCTGCGTTGCAGAGGGGTGTACAGAGGCCACGCCCCTTTTTACACCTCTCTGCAACGCAGCTCTGTGGCGCTTTTTGGACGCACATGGTGGGCTAGTTGGACTCCAGGGACCCTCAGGATTCAAGGGGACTTAATCCCCCAACTTAAATCGCGCCACGGGGCGCGTTTGCACAGTGGTGAAGGGAGGGGGCGGGTGTTGGGGTTTGTAGAGCGCAACCGTCATGATTGCCCTCCATTGTTAAGTTGTAAAGATTTGTATGACCTTGTTAAACACAGCAAGGTAAGTTTGACCAAGCTGTGTTTGACTGGTCAGGTTTACTCTGTGGTAACACCATCCTTATGCTCAGCATTGCTTTGTATCTGGTCATGATGCCCTTCTTGTAAGCCCATGGTAAAATGTTTACGCTTTCGAATTTTGCTGCTATTTGTATTTGTATTTGCCTGTGCGTTATTATTGTTCCCGTAAGACTGTCACTGACTCAAACAACCAGGAACAGGCGCGCTGCCTTGTGTGCACGTTGCATTCCTTTTACGCTGCTAGACGCGTGTCTGGCAACGTGCAGAAAAACCCCACCCTTCTGCAGCTATAAAAGACTGCCGCCCCCGCTTACGCATGCTTGTGTTCGTTTACCGCTATCCAGCATCTCCACTTACCTGGAATCTCCCGACGACGCTGCACGCTCAAGGCTCCTCTTCAACTTCCGGTTTTTCTTCTGGCTTTCGTTGCTCCCCTCCACCTTGGCGAAGTCAGTTCCTGGTCCGTCCCCCATCAATCTTCCGGCGCTCGCTTCCTGGTCCCGATTCTTCACCCGACCTGCAAAAGAGACAAAGAAAGAAGAAACAGAATCAACAAACAAAGTAAGAACGTTCCGCTTGCGGAGCGCGCTCGCATGCATGCATAAAAGACAAATGAAACGTAATCAGAGAAAGGAGATACTTATCTAAAAAACAGTTTGGCTGAAGTAAGCCTTCTTGCCGCGATCTTCCAGTTAAGGCCTAAGACACACAAAAGAGAAAAGACAACGCAAGGGTTACAACAGAGTTACCGAAAGAAGGCTCTGTGAATCAATCATTGCGATAACAATTACGCTCACTTTATGTTTTATTTGGGGCAATTGTAAAGCGTCAAAAGACACCTGATGTTGTAAGTGATCCAAAAGACGAGGTGTATATTTAAGTAAGATGTGATATGAAACGTGAGAACTGATGTGTTTATATTTATTGCAGAAAAGAGACAGAGAGAGAGACAAGCATTGTAACTTCATCTCTGAATAATAAGGATAAATGCTAAGGTATTAACAGAACAAAGAATAGTGTCAATGTTAGATACATGTGAAGGACAGCCTTAGGAGTGAATAGTGTGGCACTCATCATTGTTTATTGTTTTATAGGCTTTGGACCGCGACAGAGGTAGCCATCGGATGTGTCCTTACTGATGTGAAGAGAGTGGCGAGAGTGTCCTTTTATTTATCGTTTTGGTTCTTTTGTCCCTTTTTTCCCCTTCCCCGAGGACCTAAGAATCCAGGCTGTTAATAGACAAAGGCTTAGGAGAAACTAGGTCTTAGGGGGCATAGGAAAATATCTTCTCATCTCTCATCTGGAACGCCTGGATTTCAGGTGAGTGAAGGTTAACAGCGGGGCTTCAGGTGACATGTGTGCAAACAGGCCCCGTGGCGCGTTTTAAGATGGGGAATAAAATTCCCTTCAATCCTGAGGGTCCCTGGGGGACAACTAGCCCACCAGGTACGTCCAGAAAGCGCCACAGAGCTGCGTTGCAGAGAGGTGCAAAAAGGGGCGTGGCCTCTGAACACCTCTCTGCAACGCAGCTCCCTGGCGCATACTGGAGGTACAGGGTGGGCTAGTTGGCCCCTAGGGACCCTCGGGATTGAGAAAGAATTAATTCTCCAACTTAAAACGCACCACAGGGCGTGTTTGCAGACATGTCACTTCAGGCCCCACCCCCTTCCTTCACCATTGTGCAAATATTCCTCTAAAATCAGCCGAACTACGAATTCCGATTTACTCACCTGTTATCAGGAGAGACCTCAGTGCTGCATCTTTGAGCCCAGTACTGATCCTGAAAAGTAATTTTAACCGTACTTACCAGTAACTTGAATTTCCTTCCATAGGCTAACATTGACTGGTTTCACTTGGAAATTCTTCTAAGTGTGGAGTTTTGGAACTTTATAATATTCCTCTAAAATCAGCCGAACTACGAATTCCGATTTACTCACCTGTTATCAGGAGAGACCTCAGTGCTGCATCTTTGAGCCCAGTACTGATCCTGAAAAGTAATTCTAACCGTACTTACCAGTAACTTGAATTTCCTTCCATAGGCTAACATTGACTGGTTTCACTTGGAAATTCTTCTAAGTGTGGAGTTTTGTAACTTTATAATATTCCTCTAAAATCAGCTGAACTACGAATTCCAATTTACTCACCTGTTATCAGGAGAGACCTCAGTGCTGCATCTTTGAGCCCAGTACTGATCCTGAAAAGTAATTCTAACCGTACTTACCAGTAACTTGAATTTCCTTCCATAGGCTAACATTGACTGGTTTCACTTGGAAATTCTTCTAAGTGTGGAGTTTTGGAACTTTATAATATTCCTCTAAAATCAGCCGAACTACGTAATTCCGATTTACTCACCTGTTATCAGGAGAGAACCCAGTGCTGCATCTTTTAGCCCAGCACTGACCCTGAAAAGTAATTCTAAGTGTACTTACCAGTAACTTGTATTTCCTTCCATAGGAATCCATTGTCTGGTTTTCAGCAGAAAAGTTTCAAAGTGTCAATTTTCACAAACTACAAATATTCCTTAAAAATCGCCTGTATGACTTAAACGCATTCTTTCAACTGTTTACAGGAGATGCACCAGTGCTGGATCCAGGATCCACCACTGAGTAAGAAAAAGTAACGATAACACTACTTACCTGCTAAGTGAATTTCCTCCCATAGGATAACATTGGTGATTCTATGTGAAAAAGTTTCTAAGTGTCAACTTTTAAAATACAATAATATTCCTTAAAAATCATTACTGTAACCAAAACGCTTTTACTCAACTGTTTACAGGAGATGTCCCAGGACTGAATCTAGGATCCAGTCCTGTGGTTAGAAAAATAATCCATAAAGTAACTAATTGCATTTAAGTAGAAATTCACATTGAGCTCAATGTTGCATTGTGTTTGAAATTGTGTTGCCCATTGCAACAACTGTTACTACTGTACTTAAAAGTCTATTGCCTATTTGCAAAGTATTTAAACTAAAGTAATTCATTCTGAGAAAGTATATTTTGTAATGTAATGTATAATGTAATTACAATGTAATTTAAAAAATAAAATATCTAAAAATAAATAGTTTAAAAAAATGTAGTAAATCAGTATCATAAAAAAAAAATAACAATTAATACATTTAAAAATTGTCATTTACAAAACCTTTGAAATTCACTGAAAAAAACCATAGGTTTCAGACATGTTATAGTTAGGAATTAGCATTTAAAAACCTTTGAAATTCACTGAAAAAACCATAGGTTTCAGGCACGTTATAGTTAGAAATTAGCATTTAAAAAACCTTACAAATTCACTGAAAAAACCATAGGTTTTAGGGACAGTTATAGTTAGTTGGACATTGCACTCGTACAAAACCCGTGAAATTCCCCGTTATAGTTAGTAAGCTAACTATAACTCGCGCCCCGCAATGCACTGCTGATGACGTCACATATTACATCACTCATGACATGGTCAGTGACATCACTGATGACATCACTGATGACATCTCAAATGACATCACTGATGACATCACTGATGACATCATCCACGTGATAATCTGATGCACCTCCTCACACCCTAATATAACCTTTGATACACCCACTCTAAATTACAGACTGCCATTCGCAAAACCATAGACACTCCAACACCAATAACTACATACCCACTCACTGATTCTTAGGTCTACACACACATCCACTCACTCACCCGTACAGTCACTCATACTTACGGTCACTCAGTACAGGACTATCATATGCACTCATACTCCTATATAGACACTCAAACACCGCCACTCATCCATAGAGGTACTCACACACCTAGTCAGTCATGCAAATAATTAAACACACTGCCATTTACTCACCTATACAGTTATCCACACACCAGCTCACTTACTCATACAAATACTAGCACTTTCTTACGCTCTTATACAATCACTGATACAAGCACACACTCATCCATACAGTCACTCTCACAATCACACACTCTCGCTTATAGCTATTTATATACTCCAACACACATATATACTGCCTTTCACATATGTAGTTACTCACACATGTACCACTGGGACATACATTCACTCACTAACACACTCTTACACACACTTACCCACCCATACAGTCTATCACAGATGCACTCTTGAAACCATCCACCCAGTGAATCACCCACTCACACATCTATGCACAGAGTCGCACACACCCCACCCACACAAACACTCAGGCACCCATACAGATACTCAGACAACCAATCAATAACTCATATAGACACTCATGTAGCTATTCACAAACCCATGCAGCCACTTACACAGCAACAGACAGACGGATACAGACATTCACCCAGTTTAGTCACTAACCCATGCATTCAGTAAGATACGTTTAATCACTCACTTATAGAGTTAGTCACGCACCTACTAAATCATCCATACAGACACTTATACACCCACTCATTCTTCAATACGCCTTTCCCTATATATATTAAACATATTTAAACTTTACAGAAACACACAGTCACTGGATGATGTCATCAGTGATGTCATTTGAGATGTCATGAGTGATGTCATCAGTGATGTCACTGACCATGTCATGAGTGATGTAATATGTGACGTCATCAGCAGTGCATTGCGGGGCGCGAGTTATAGTTAGCTGAACTAAGTATAACGGGGGAATTTCACGGGTTTTGTACGAGTGCAATGTCCAACTAACTATAACTGCCCCTAAAACCTATGGTTTTTCAGTGAATATATATATATATATATATTGAACACAACCCCTGCTGCCAAAGGAAAAGAGCATGCGCACAAAGATTGCAGAAATACGACTTCCTTAATGTAATGGGCCTCCCTCGACCCAGCAGCCAGGAGAGAGACGTTTCGGCTGTGATGACAGCCTTTGTCAATCTATATATATATTCCATCTTGTAAATTTCGCTCCGCCTCTTAATCCGGTGAGCCAGCGGCGGGGTAGCGAACCCCTAAATACACCACCAATCCTGTCAGCAACGACCAACGTTGAATTTACGCAGCCATAAAATGACAGTACCGCGGCTCCAATTCACCAGTGTGATTTATTGGCAGAAAGTTAGCAACAGCCCGACGCGTTTCGGAACTACGCGCTCCTTGATCACGGAGCGCGTAGCTCCGAAACCATAGACACACCAATACGAGTTAGTACATACCCACTCACTGATTACTAGGTCTACACACACATCCACTCCCTCACCCATACAGTCACTCATAAATGCAGTCACTCATCAATTCAGCCACTGTTATATGCACTCATACACCCACACAGACACTCACACACTGCCACTCACCCATAGAGTTACTCACACACATTAGTCAGTCACCCAAAGAGTCAATCACAATGCCATGTACTCACCTATACAGTTATACACACACCACCTCATTTGCTCATACAGATACTAACACATACTTACTCTCTTATACAATCGCTGACACAAGCACACACTGATCCATACAACCACTCTCACAATCACTCACTCTCACATACAGTCACTTATATACTCCAACACTCACATATACTGCCATTCACATATGCAGTTACATATATACCACTGAGACATCCATTCACTCACCAACACAGCCATATGCATACTCACTCACCCATTCAGCCCCTCGCAGATGCACTCATGAACCCATACACCCAGTGAATCACCCATTCACACATCCATGCAGGTAGTCACACAACACACAGACAATCAGGCACCCATACAGGCACTCAGACAACCAATAAATAACCCACATAGACACTCATGTACCTATTCACCAACCCATGCAGCCACTTACACATCAACTGACAGACTGATGCAGACATTCACACAGATAAGTCACTCACCCATACATTCACCCAGACACATATAATCACTCACTTCTACAGTTAGTCACACACTGACTGAATCATCATGTATATATCACATTCTTAAACTTTTTAGAAACACTCAGTCACTGGGTGATGTCATCAGTGATGTCATTTGAGATGTCATCAGTGATGTCATCAGCGATGTCACTGACCATGTCATCAGTGATGTGATATGTGATGTCATCAGCAGTGCATTGCGGGGGCGTGAGTTATAGTTAGCTCTGCTAACTATAACGGCTGAATTTCTCTGGTTTTGTATGAGTGAAATGTCAGACTAACTATAACGTACCTGAAACCTGTGGTTTTTTCAGTGAATATCTAAGTATTTTAAATGCTAATTTCTAACTATAACGTCCCTGAAACCTGTGGTTTTTTCAGTGAATTTTATATATATGTATTCAATCTCCTCTCACTCTTACAAGGAAGTAATCAGCACTCAGGTTGTAGTTTGGAAGTATTTAATCTGCAAAGGATGCGATCCACGCGTTTCGGCTTGTCCGAACCTTGATAACGATACAAGACGTCATTGTAGCTTCCTTATTTAAATGTACAAATGCTTCCAGTTGCCAACATTAACAACAGACTACATATTACATTAATCCAATAAGCTGGCGGCCATATTGGCCTGGTCACGATGCAAAAATTCAGGAATTCATACAATAAAGAAAAGAAAACAAGTGTTAATATGCACAAAATGTCATTTCAGCATATCTTGCCCCGTGACCGCTGTACCTGTATGTTCGTCAACGTGACTTGTTCATAATAAACATACTTACGATTGCAAACATCAACATAAACAATGGACTACACATTACTTTAAAGTGAAAGGCTATCGGCCATATTGATCTGGGCACTTTGCGTATTATAATGGTTCTTACATGAAAGAAAAGAAAAAAAGGGGTGTTAATATACACACACTATCCCTAAATAAAGTTCTAGAGATTATAGTTCCATTCCATTCACAGCTCATTTGAGATGTCAGGAGTGATGTCACTGACCATGTCATGAATGATGTAATGTCTGAGGTCATAAGCAGTGCATTGTGGGGGCGTACGTTATAGTTAGCTCAGGTAACTATAACTGCTAAATTTCACTGGTTTTGTACGGGTGAAATCTGAGTCTAACTATAACGTCCCTGTAATCTTTGTTTTTTTCAGTGAATTTCTAGGTTTTTTTTAACGTTAAGTAAGATGCCTATCACAATGGATGGTGGGGGGTTGAAAGCAGGGCCTGGCCTGACATTGTGCTGCCCCAACCCAAGCTTGCTGCTCCTGCCTCCCCTCCTCCTTGCCATCCATTGTCCAAGTCCATGCCCCTGCTCCCTCATTACAGCCCTGTGTGGCCGTTGTTCTGCCACTGGCCTTCCTGCATTCTCTGAACAGTTAGCTTGCTGCCCCATCCACTTCCTCCTTATCCTCTGTTGTCTGAATCCATGCACTAGCCTCCTCCCTCCTGCCATGCATGGTCTGATGTGCTGCCACTGCCCTCCATTTAGAATGATGTCCCAGTCCACTCCTCCTGCCCTCCATTGCCCAATTCTATGCCCCATCATTGACCTCCTGCTTAGCCTCTGTGCTTAGCTTGCTGCCCCTACTCTCCTTCCCCCTGCCCTCCGATGTCTGTGTGCATGCCCCTGCTCCATCCTTTTTGCCCACCATGTTCCATGTACCTGCCCCTCCTATCTACTCTGAGCATTCTGTTGAGCTGCCACTCCCCTCCCACCTGCCTGTAACCTGTCCCTGCCACTCCCCTCCCACCTGCCTGTAACCTGTCCCTTTCACCTCCACCCTGCCTGTCCACGTTCCATGCCCCTATCCCCTTCCTCCTGTCCTCCATGGTCCATTTTACTCCCAAACCCTTCTGCCCTCACTGGTCTGTTGTGCTGCAACTGCTCCTCCTGCCTGCCCCACGTGGTCTGTTGTGAGGCCCCTTCCCCTGAACGCTCTTGTCTGTGCCCAGCTCCTACCCCTCCCTTCTATCCTCCATGGTCCTTTGTGCATGCCCCTGCCCCTCCTTCTTGCCCATCATGGCCATTGTGCTGCCACTAATCCTCCTGCTTGCCATGCATGGTATTCTGTGCTGCCACAGCCCCTCCCACCTTCCCTGTGTGGTCAGCTAGCTTCCCCTGACCCCCTCCCACCTTCCCTCCATGTGTGTATGCCATTATAGTCTCACTGTTGCCCTCCATGGTGTGTTGTGCTTCTAGTGCCCATCCTGCCTGACCTCCATGGTCAGCTTGCTGCTCCTGCCCCCTTGCCCCCTGCCCTCTGTTTTCCATGTGCAGACCCCTATTCCCTCCCTCCTGGCTTGTCTGTTCCATTGTAATGCCCCTGATCCCTCCCTCCTGCCCTTTATGGTCTGTTATGCTGCAGCTTTCTCTCCTGTCTGTCCATTGCCTCTTCCCCTCTGTTGTCCATGTGCATGGTCCTGTCCCCTCCCTATTGCTTCCCATAGATTGTTGTGCTGCACTGCCGTCCCACATGCCCTGTGTGGTGTATTGTGCTGCGGCAAACCCTGATGCCTGCCCTGTAAGGTCAGTTTGGTGCACCTGTCCATGTCCCTCCTGTCCTCTGTTATCCGAGTCCATGTCCCTACCCCAATTCCTCCTGCCTTCCATGATCCAATGTACCATACTTGCCAACATTCTGAATTTGGTAAGAGGGAGATTTTTTGAATAAAAACTGGGGAATTGATTTCCCCCATTGACTTACATTGAAAAAGAGGAGATTGTAGACAGGAGACAGATAAAATAAAGCCCATTTGGGCTTAAAACCATTTGGCGTTTCCTGGCTGAATTGGGTCTGTTGGCATGTATGGTTGTACTACCACTGCCTCTTCCTTCTGCCCACAATGGTCTATTATATTGCCACAGCCTCTCTTGCCTCTCCTGCATTGTTGGTTTGTTGCCCCTGCCCCCCTTTCCACTGCCCTCCATAGTCTGTTGTGCTGCCACTGCCCTTCCTGCCTGCCCAGTGTGGTCAAATTGTTGCCTCTGCACCCTCCTACCTGCCTTCAATTTTCCGAGTCTGTGCCCCTGACCTCTGCCTCTCAACAGTATCCTAATGAACAACTAGATTGCTAACATTCTGTATTTATTACAAAAGTGTGGCACGCCTGACGTCATCTTGATGTAATCAACACTGTAATACCTAAAGCATTTCCTTTCGAAATTATAGAAATGAGAGGGTCTTATTTGCATCGAAATTATCTTTATGTTTTTTTTATCCAGTTGACCACTTGATTAAATGTTGCACTTAGGAGAGAGGTTATGGTGTTACTTCCAGAGCTGCAGACTTTGCGACTGGGGAACCAGGTTGGAGTTTCTGCTTCAGCTCGACATTCTGTGATTCTGGTCAAATCACTTAATTTCCCCATGCCTACCACCAAAATGAATTTGTCCTTGTGTGACGTAACCAATGCTCATGTAAAGCACTCCAATACTTGACCAGTCAGCACTATATAAAACTGCAAAAAAATAAAGAATAAAAAGTGTTTTTCACACTTCTGTCATTGGGCTATACGTGGGCTACATCTGGGTAATATTTGGGCTACATTTGGGCTCCTTTTTCTCTGGTGGTCGTCTTAGGAGACTTCAATTCAATAAACTTTATTCAATCTTATTTAGAAACATAGATCATAAAAGGGTACATAAAAACAGTAAATCCTCTTTCTTAATACAATACAATGAGAATTAATTAAAACCAGTAGGTAAAAATGGGTGTTACAAAGCCCGGCTCAGAGCAACTTCAGTTTAATAGAATAGTAAAGTTCAATGTTTCGCAAGATCAATCTCAAGTCCTTCATGCAAAATACGCAATAAGGGATCCAAGTAAGATGCAACGCTCCAATACCTGACTAGTCTGCACTATAAAAAACTGCAAAAAAAAAAGTGTTTTGAACACTTCTGTCATTGGGCTATACGTGGGCTACATCTGGGTGATATTTGTGCTACATTTGGGCTCTTTTTTCTCTGGTGGTCATCTTGGGAGACTTATTTGTTATGAAGTTTCCTAATTTCCTCATTTACTGCAGTCTCCTCAGTAGGAAATGCTTTCACTTTTTTACTTTAATTCCATCAAGAAGCCATTCATGTGTGTCATCCATTTGCCATTAATTCTGAATGTTAGCACTCTAGTTGCTCATTAGATCACTGTAGTAAAGCTACTGCTCACCAGCAGTGTTGCCAGATTGGGCTATTTCCCGCACAAATGGGCGACATTTTTCCCATTTGTGAGGGGAAAACCCACACCTGGCGGGTGGCTAATTTTTGAGCATATATTAGCCCCTTGTGTGCAAATTTGTAGCTGGGGCGGCGCCGACACATTGTGTTGACATGCTGCACCTATCACTCTGTCAGTCAGTGGCACAGACACTAACTCCTGCTCTGCACACAAATAAAGGTCAGCGGCGATTGGCGAATGAGCGCAAAGCGCGCTGCATGGCTGGGGCATGATTGGAGGATTGGGCATGAGTCACAGTCAACTGCAAGCGCACCTCCTGCTGTTGCAACGTGTTAGCAGCCATCCTAGCGTAGTGGTGCAGTGGGTTTACAGTCTAGGGGGTCACAGGGCCGTCAATCTTATAGCGTGCGACAGCGCTACCAATGACGGCCTGTCAATACATTTTGACCAGCCCCCGCGGCGCTCTTTACAATGAGCGGTCACACACGCCACGCAGAGTCTCGGCGTGGGTAGCACACTCAGCAGAGTGACGACTGGCGTCGGGATAGCGCAATCATGTCACAGTCATACTGTCACTGTCTCGTCGTCATGGAAAAGACTGAGACAAAATGAGTGACTGAGTGTGACCACCAATGCTGCAACGGACTTCTAGAGTCCCACTCCCGACCGGGCCGGCGTGTGACTTCACTCCGAGTCGTACTCGTGATTGTGGTCACGACCGGCCCATTATGAATTGCCACGCTCGCCAGCTTTAAATTGCAGCAAATAGTAAGTGGAGTGAGGTATTCTCCGCTTTTGTTTTGTAAATCACGTCACTGTTATGCGGCCGGTAATTGTTGGCAGGGTAAGCTCCTTTCAGTGTTCTCATGACTCCACAGCCTGGCTGCATGGCGCGTGTCTAACACCAGACAGGATCAGGCATTTTTTTACAAGTCCTGCCGGGCCCTAGGAAGTCATTGCTGCGACCCTTTTAGGGCATAGGCCAAGTAAACTAATCCACTTGTTTCCTGTACCGGTGAGGCTGTCTTTAAAAGACACACATAGCTCACTGTGTAAAACGTAAGTTCTACTGCTGCTAGCTAGCATTTGCCCTTTGTGCCCCAGTCATGGTCTGGCAATTTTACACCATCAATGCAATTTCTCTGTGGTTCTGAAAGCAGCAGTAGTGATCACAAGTGTAAAATCATGTAGGATTAGATTGTGGGTATACAATCGTTTGTCAGTAGGATCAGGTGATTTGCAGCAGTTTCATTTTCTTTTCATAGCTTGTCCTTGCTCAAATGAGTGTCATTTCTTATGTTTATCTGTTTACATGAACTTAATTTCTTGATTTTGCTCGCAGAAAAGTGTCACTCTTAGGGGCCGATTCCGATCTCGGCCGGTAGGGCTCCGAATCGGATTCGGCTTTACCGGATCCGATTCGGAGCCCTGTTTCCCGACCGAACCGTACGCGGGTCCGGCCGAGCGAGTACGATGCGAAATCGCCGACCGACTCGTCCGGGCGTCCCGACCGCTCCGACCGACTCGCTCCCGGCTCGAACCGCTCCGACCGACTCGCTCGGACTCGACTCGCACCGCGCAATGGAGACGTTCCCGGCCGGGTAAGTACGATGCGCGCCGCGAGCGAGTCCGACCGAGCCGCGCACTCCGGCTCGTAAGAGCTGTCGGAGCCGTACTTTGGGGGTCCGTGTCAGACACCCCTGTACGCGTAGCCGCGCGAGTCGCACACAGGGGGGCCCATGGGTCCCCCTACCTGTGCGTGTACGGCGCGAATCGCTTCGCCGCGTACCCGCTGTAGGGGGCGCCCTTGTCCGACTTCGCACCCATTGAGTCAATGGGAGCCCGCGTACGCGTTGTACGACCGGCTCCCATTGACTTCAATGGGAGTCCGACCGACTCGAGTCCGATAACATACGGACGCATCGTACTCGTTCGGTCGGACTGCACGGGTCCGATTCGGTCGGAAATCTCTCCGGGTCCGGCTCGGTCGGAGAAATTTCCGGCCCGAATCGGAATCGACCCCTTAGTGTCATACATTTAATAGTTGAATGTCATTCATAAGTACAATATTTACAAATGGTAGTGGTGGTCTAATTGGTAGCACATCACTCTCTATGTGCATTAAATATTAGTTCGCAGTATTGGTGCCCCTCAAGGTTAAAGATTTACACCCCACTACCTAAGGTGTTACCCGCTGTGGTTCAAAATAACCCAGTGGTGATATCAAAGAGTATAGATAAACCTCGGCACTCAAGTCAATTCAATTTTAATTCATACAAAAAGATTTATTTTTTAAACTTGAAGCAATTCAAAGTACCAACAAACAAAAAGTTTCATGGAACAATTCATAGTACCAGCAAATCAAAAGTTTTTGTTACTTGCTGTTCAATAAAATAAACACATCCAGCAAACAAATTTAGACCATATGTTTAAAAGCGGATAGCATTATATTTCAACGATGAAAAGCTTGATACAGTGATCCTTCCACATAGCGTTGGACCGGCAGCCGACACGTGTTTCGTTTCAAAGAAACTTTTTCAAGGCTGCAATAAATGCCATGAAAAGAAATCCAATATTTACAACACAAAAATAGAAAAGCAACAGAAGAAAACAGGAACTTGTATTATTCTCAGAAATCAAGAGAACAAAAGAAAAATAGTTGTATACAGAAAATATACTACATTTTACAACCATAGTGTTATAGTGAAATGCAGAAAGGCAATTATTTTAAAAGTCAGTCTGTAGTAAACCAAAACCAACCAATAGTGGATTCCCATGATATGCATAGTGTTCATAAGCCAAGATATAAGTGATAGATAGAAAAGACCCAAAGTAACCAATGATGAGATAACAATATTCATGCTATACTCGTGCACCAAAATGAAAATTATTCATAAACCCAATAAATATAAGAAGTGATGAGAACTAAAATAAACAAGTCAATATATAATACCTTCAAAAGCTTAATAGATGGATTCTCAAAGTATTCCATATGAGGTTCTGATCTTCCAGCGAAAATATTGAGTCCCTAACAAATGTTAATGAGAGCAAAAAACAAAGCAGTCTTATAAGTACCTATATCCAAGAGTAAGTAATTAGTCTTATGTAATTGACCAAAAAACTTTATAAGGATTGATAAACATGGTAATTGTATACCTATTGAAAAAAGTATTTTTGTCCAGTACGAAAATAGTTCCCCATAATTTCAAATAAATATTATGATAGGCATCTGTAGAAGAAAATGAGAAAAGACAAATGGTTTTCTTCATAAAGCTAAAAGAACTCACCACTCTAGGCCCACTATCAATAAGCCATTCCTATAATTTAAGTAACTCCAAATGATTTTGGAAATTAGTAACACAAATCTATATTAATCGGAATGTTATTACATATTCATACCTGCCAAAAGCCCGAAAAAATATATGTACGCCAATTTCACATCGGCCAAGTAGTAAGATTCATTAAAAAACAAGGCACCTATATATACAATCTAATCCCACTCCATTAAGTGGATAAATTGTGCAAAGAAAAACTTACTGATAATTAAACGACGAACATCGGGCTATGATATGCCCCTGAAAATATAAAATAAAACAATAATATACCCATTAGCAAGGATATAGAGTGTGTCATTTGTATATATATAAAGAACACTCCTAATAATAGTAAAAGAAAAGAGAAAAGCCCCGTTACACATAGCTTATTGTTGCAATTAAAAAATAGGACGCAGCAAGTATAAGGACTGCATATTGTCTCATATTTAAAATCCCATTCGTTTAGTTCGCCACACCTATTAATAAATTCCAATTATATCGAGCGGTCTGTGGCGATGTAAACGAGTTGGCAAGTATAGCCACTACCTCATCGAATATGTCATTATAAAAATGTGAAGTTAAAAAGGTAAACCAAGACCCCGAAAAGTTTCCACTGTATTATAAAGTGCGAAACCTTTAGAATTATGAATAACAACGTTCCAAAGGCCTCCTAGTTCGTAAGCACTAACCTGTCTTCGTAAATTCCGTTGTGTACCGAAGCCGTTCCGGATAAGTCGGAAAACAAACTTAAGGCTCTTGCCACTTCTTTTAAACATATTCTCCTCCATTACGTACGGCGTATTGGCGAATAGGTTGCAACTTCCGTTTCTTACATTGAAATAGAAGATGGACTACTGCAACCAAATTCATCTTTTTCTATTGCAACAACGGCGGCCATTACTAGTTGGTATTCGTTCGAGCGTACTATGTTAGGTTATGCACCTATATCTGATGCTTTAATCAGTCAGATAATAAGCAAATTAACAAATAAGTGCACAAAAGTTAGTAAATTAACTTTGTTCATTAGTAATATTAGAAAAAGAGATAGAAGGACTCCAGTATTCATTAGTAGGTAAGTATTGTATGTGATGGCTTTAGTAACCATTATTAAGTCAATGTGTATATGGTACCTTTAAGATTTTAATACAATTCTTAATGTGTGGAAACACTTGGATATCATCAACTTATCCTTCAAAGATTAATCAAGCATTTTTATAAAGAATATTGAAATTACCAAATGTCACAATTTAAACACAAATTTCTCATTCTTTAAATATCTATCAGCCATACAGTTATCACTATATTGAGCATTACGTGACAAAATAATGTGTATTATAATAGGTCCACCATCAGTTAACAAACGTCCTGATCATGTCGTTATATATAATTTGACATATTTTGGAGTATACAAACGAGAAAACCAAATTATAAAGTCTCAACATACATCGGGCAATGTGAGCATCTATATAGTAAACATTTCCATGAATTTCTCAGTTTAGGAAACAAATGTTTTACTTATTAACTATACATTTGCTCAACAGGTGATAAGTTGTCAAAAAGCCCCATCTAATCCTTCAGGAAAATATGTAGTTCTTTATCAATGTTAATGCCCCTTTCTACCGCACGAAGGCGAATAATCCATTGTGCTTCGGCTTTTCTTAGCCTTAGAGTCTTATCTCCTCCTCTGCCATCAGTTTGAGTCTCAGCGATGCCGTGGAAACTCAGACCTGTTAGGGTTCTATTGGGATGGTCAGAGTTAAAGAATCCAAGAACATATGAGGGCAATTAGAAATAACGACTCCAGTTATCCTCTAGCGGTACACTTTAACTCTGACCATCCCAATAGAACCCTAACAGGTCTAGGTGATAAAGAACTACATATTTTCCTGAAGGATTAGATGGGGCTTTTTGACAACTTATCACCTGTTGAGCAAATGTATAGTTAATAAGTAAAACATTTGTTTCCTAAACTGAGAAATTCATGGAAATGTTTACTATATAGATGCTCACATTGCCCGATGTATGTTGAGACTTTATAATTTGGTTTTCTCGTTTGTATACTCCAAAATATGTCAAATTATATATAACGACATGATCAGGACGTTTGTTAACTGATGGTGGACCTATTATAATACACATTATTTTGTCACGTAATGCTCAATATAGTGATAACTGTATGGCTGATAGATATTTAAAGAATGAGAAATTTGTGTTTAAATTGTGACATTTGGTAATTTCAATATTCTTTATAAAAATGCTTGATTAATCTTTGAAGGATAAGTTGATGATATCCAAGTGTTTTCACACATTAAGAATTGTATTAAAATCTTAAAGGTACCATATACACATTGACTTAATAATGGTTACTAAAGCCATCACATACAATACTTACCTACTAATGAATACTGGAGTCCTTCTATCTCTTTTTCTAATATTACTAATGAACAAAGTTAATTTACCAACTTTTGTGCACTTATTTGTTAATTTGCTTATTATCTGACTGATTAAAGCATCAGATATAGGTGCATAACCTAACATAGTACGCTCGAACGAATACCAACTAGTAATGGCCGCCGTTGTTGCAACAGAAAAAGATGAATTTGGTTGCAGTAGTCCATCTTCTATTTCAATGTAAGAAACGGAAGTTGCAACCTATTCGCCAATACGCCGTACTTAATGGAGGAGAATATGTTTAAAAGAAGTGGCAAGAGCCTTAAGTTTGTTTTCCGACTTATCCGGAACGGCTTCGGTACACGACGGAATTTACGAAGACAGGTTAGTGCTTACGAACTAGGAGGCCTTTGGAACGTTGTTATTCATAATTCTAAAGGTTTCGCACTTTATAATACCGTGGAAACTTTTCGGGTCTTGGTTTACCTTTTAACTTCACATTTTTATAATGACATATTCGATGAGGTAGTGGCTATACTTGCCAACTCGTTTACATCGCCACAGACCGCTCGATATAATTGGAATTTATTAATAGGTGTGGCGAACTAAGCGAATGGGATTTTAAATATGAGACAATATGCAGTCCTTATACTTGCTGCGTCCTATTTTTAATTGCAACAATAAGCTATGTGTAACGGGGCTTTTCTCTTTTCTTTTACTATTATTAGGAGTGTTCTTTATATATATACAAATGACACACTCTATATCCTTGCTAATGGGTATATTATTGTTTTTTTATATTTTCAGGGGCATATCATAGCCCGATGTTCGTCGTTTAATTATCAGTAAGTTTTTCTTTGCACAATTTATCCACTTAATGGAGTGGGATTAGATTGTATATATAGGTGCCTTGTTTTTTAATGAATCTTACTACTTGGCCGATGTGAAATTGGCGTACATATATTTTTCGGGCTTTGGCAGGTATGAATATGTAATAACATTCCGATTAATATAGATTTGTGTTACTAATTTCCAAAATCATTTGGAGTTACTTAAACTATAGGAATGGCTTATTGATAGTGGGCCTAGAGTGGTGAGTTCTTTTAGCTTTATGAAGAAAACCATTTGTCTTTTCTCATTTTCTTCTACAGATGCCTATCATAATATTTATTTGAAATTATGGGGAACTATTTTCGTACTGGACAAAAATACTTTTTTCAATAGGTATACAATTACCATGTTTATCAATCCTTATAAAGTTTTTTGGTCAATTACATAAGACTAATTACTTACTCTTGGATATAGGTACTTATAAGACTGCTTTGTTTTTGCTCTCATTAACATTTGTTAGGGACTCAATATTTTCGCTGGAAGATCAGAACCTCATATGGAATACTTTGAGAATCCATCTATTAAGTTTTTGAAGGTATTATATATTGACTTGTTTATTTTAGTTCTCATCACTTCTTATATTTATTGGGTTTATGAATAATTTTCATTTTGGTGAACGAGTATAGCATGAATATTGTTATCTCATCATTGGTTACTTTGGGTCTTTTCTATCTATCACTTATATCTTGGCTTATGAACACTATGCATATCATGTGACTCCACTATTGGTTGGTTTTGGTTTACTACTGACTGTTTTTTAAACAATTGCCTTTCTGCATTTCACTATAACACTATGGTTGTAAAATGTAGTATATTTTCTGTATACAACTATTTTTCTTTTGTTCTCTTGATTTCTGAGAATAATACAAGTTCCTGTTTTCTTCTGTTGCTTTTCTATTTTTGTGTTGTAAATATTGGATTTCTTTTCATGGCATTTATTGCAGCCTTGAAAAGTTTCTTTGAAACGAAACACGTGTCGGCTGCCGGTCCAACGCTATGTGGAAGGATCACTGTATCAAGCTTTTCATCGTTAAAATATAATGCTATCCGCTTTAAACATATGGTCTAAATTTGTTTGCTGGATGTGTTTATTTTATTGAACAGCAAGTAACAAAAACTTTTGATTTGCTGGTACTATGAATTGTTCCATGAAACTTTTTGTTTGTTGGTACTTTGAATTGCTTCAAGTTTAAAAATAAATCTTTTTGTATGAATTAAAATTGAATTGACTTGAGTGCCGAGATTTATCTATACTCTTTGTCATTGATAAGTACTCTGACACCTTGAAAATGTCACACATAAGCACTCTTAAAACGTGGCAACTATGCAGTCTGTGTTTTCATGTTGAATAGTGCCCTTCCATTTCTGGTGCTTTGCAATAGTTTTAAGATCTTCATAGAGTTTCTCGTTGCTGAAATTGGCTGTAATTTGTTATATATATATATATGTTTCCCTCATCTTCAATGCTTGATTATTGCTGGCGAGAAAGTGTCACTCATAGTCGTTGAATGTCACTCATAATTACAATGAAATTATGAAAATGTCACACATAAGTAATCTGAAACCTTGGCAGCTATGCACTGTGTCACTTTTCTCTCGAGTCTCAGACTGTCAGACCCGGCCTGGTGGTGCAGCCCTGTGCTGCTGTGGCCATCGACTCGCGCGGCCTGGCCGCGGCATGTAGAAGCAAGCACAAATTGAAGTAAGTTCATTTATAGACATCAACAATAGCTGAAACAAATGTTCAGTATTTGGGAAATGTGTGTTTATCCAAATAATCCATTAGGAAGAAAGAGGGGTGAAGGACAAAATGCCCGATTCAGTAATAATGAGTTAGGTGTTGCCTTATAAAGCATTGCAGCGACCGCTTTAAGATCCGAATGATGAGTACATCAGATATAGCCCCTGATCTGTGTTCGAAGCCAATTTAGCGAACTAAAAGCGTGACTCTCTTGTAGGCACACACACGTGCGCACGTCCTTGTGGAGTCCTTTCTGTTGCTCTTAAGCTGGAGCCAAATTTAAGTGTCACATGCGCAATGGTTTAATAAATAAAATCAGAAAAAGGAGAGGCGAATTGTCAACAGGCATATACGGGCATTACGGAGAAGTGAAAAAAGCGTACGGAAATCCTCATATCAACTGAATTGCCTTTCATATGACGAGAAAACTGCACTACCAAAGTGTTGCTCTGAAATTATACATCTATCCACACAGCATCCGTTGCAACAAAGAGCACACACTTCCGGAGTGATGGCAAAGTATTTTCATCTATTCCAAAGGACCATTTATTACAAAGTGCTTTTATTGTGTGTGACCACCCCTTCAAAATGTGTTAAATGCACAATAAAACCAGTGGGTAAGTAAGAGCACACTGTTCTTTGTTGCAAAGGATGCTAAGAGGTTAGATGTGCATGTATATGTAAATATATATGTAAATAGTGCATACCCACAAGCCATTAAGATATTTTAGGGAACAATGATGTATCTTCTAACAAGATGACTATGTTTACAATTAAAATCCGAAACACAACTATGAAGAAAAATAAAGCAGCGCAAAAATGGCACTAAAAGTGCAATAAAAGTTTCGCATGTTGTGCCGCAAATATCTTGGAGAGTCTGAACTTATAAAACTGGTACACTATACGCTGGCGGGCCTGGCCGCGGCCCTGTATGGATGTCATGCCTGGCCGCAGACCCAAGTATGCGGGCGACAATCAAAAGGGTCGGCCCAACTGACAGTCGTGACCACACTTTGATAGGACCGAAACAACACTTAACTCTCATTACCAGGAGCCCTACACAACGCTGCTGACCTTCCTCCTTCCATCCAGAAAGGGAGACGGCAGCAGCGTAACATGTATGGGCCAACACAGGCTGTCCTGGTAAAAAACGAACTCACCGCAACACCTCCAACCTAACCAAACCCGCTAAAAACTGAACAGTACCCTCCTTCTCCCATAGAAGCCTCGTTCCCTGGCCCATGGAGTACATTTTTTCAATATACAAAACATGAGATCGTTCACTGCGGTGTTAAAACGTGCACCTTCCGTGCTGCATAGCCCTCATCCTTTGTTGCCCAAGCAGCACCTGTCCTTCATGTGCAAGTGAAACGTGTGAGTTTGGAAGGAGTTACATTGATAGAGAACTTTTAATGTAGGATTAACTACCATAGGTGTGCAGAGAAGGGGCATTAAGTGTTGTGTGAAGAGCAGTAGACGGTGGTAAGGATGAGGGGTTGAAGGTTTTTCTGATTTGGAACTTAAAGGGATAGCACAAAGGTGCACAAAAGAAAATATGACCAAAGAATGTTGACTCGGTCTCTAAGGGAGAGGGCTGATTTTGGAAAGCAGGATGGGGCCAGTATGTAACAGCAAGGGCCTACCTAATTTAGCATTAAGGCCGTCATTACATGGGGTATTCTGTTTTTGGCCATTTCGGAGTGGCCCCGTGTTCCCACACCTGGAATTACCTGGTGAATGAATACGGAGCCTGGTTTTACCTGGTGAGAAAACACACATGGTAAAACCACCAAGGCTGAGCCCGGGAACAGTCTCAGCCAAGGTGCCACCTTATCACTTCCACAGCACTATGTACCCTTCACTGCCCCAGAGTCTGCTCTGTCCACTCACATTCTTCTGACTCCTTGCCTGTCACACAGCAGTCTTCTGTGTTATTTTTTTACCAGTTAACTTAGGGTGAAGTAGGATATTCCCTGTTCAATGGACTTCATCTCAGAATGCCTGGAGTTAGGGGTAGTGATACCAACCAGAAGCAGAAATTTCAACTTTGATACCACTCCCATCCCGCCCCCTGATGATACCCAATTTGTGCTCAAAGTTCAATGGATTAAAAAATGAGTAAAAAATGATTACACTCAAGCGATGAATGTCTAATAGCTGGCTTCGCCCACGAGGCCCCACAGTGAGCACTCAGAACAGAGACATAGAATGGTCACTCGCTAAATAGCTTACATATGAGGTCAAACAAAAGGGACAAAAAAGCTGCTGAAGATTTAGCGGTGTGGGTAGATATGCTGCAGGTATTGACGACCATGCATGACGCAGGGATTCAAGATATACCACAGGAGGGAGCTGCAAGGGCTATAGGATTGAATCCCTCGGTCACCAGGACTTGAGAAACGGAGGCCACACACAGGATAGATTTAGTAAATGTTTTTTCTTACGGTAAGAGTAAGAATGAGTGCTATATGATAAGTAAAGCACTCAGACTCGGATGCTCTGTATAGACTTGTTATCTTTGATGTGAACATTTGCTGTTGTAAAGCGCTCTGATACCTTTGGGTCTAGCTAGTGCTATAAAAAAATCTCAAATAAAAAAATAAGTGAAGGTTGCTGTGCTACTGTCTGTGTGTTACATGTTCTGTGTGAGGGAAGCGCACACTACTGCTGCCTCCAACACATGGCCGTGGCCGTAACGCCACATCCTCTCCCATAGGTGGTACTACTATTCAATTTAGGCAGGAGACTGCACATTTTGGAAGCTAAAAAGTGTATTATTTTACGTAATTAACTCTTAAAGTCCCCCCCAACCAAAATACAAGTTAAAGGAGTAATCATTTTACCATGGGTTTGTCTCTGAATCTCCCTCTTATTTGTTTCCAAATGTTGACAAATATGCTGTGGATGAAATAGAAGTGGAGGTTGTCAGACTCCATTCGGGAAGGAGGGAGGGGGGCTTGAGGGCTATGGGGTAAACGGGGGCTACTAGGCATTAACTTTGGGAGTTGCTTAAAATACAAGTTAGAGGAGCAGTAATTAGCACATAACACTATTTCTGCCCTTCTCAATCTCTCAGTGTTTTCTACTATTGTAGAGTTAGCAGTGCCTGTTACAAGTTGCAAAGTCACTGTGGGGACGGGTCATTAAAATGAGTAGCATTAGCAAAGGTGCCCAGTTAATCCCCTCACACTATCTGTATATTGAATAGAATTTAGATTCATCCTTGAAGTGGTTTCTGATGACTATTTCTGCATAATTTGAGAGTTGCGACCTTGGGCTGATTTTTGGGCTGACACTGGTCTGCGTTGGGCTGAATTTGGGCTTATACTTGAGAGGCTTTGGGCTTGGGACAGGTCTCAAAATCTGGCAACACTGCGCACCAGGGAGTTAACTGGAAGTCTGCTTCTGGTATAGAAAGTGCATGTTTCAGTCTGCATGAAATAGAAGAGGATTTGAGAAGTCACTCAAAATATGCCCTAATTTTTCTTTCTGCAGCACTAATCATAATTTCTATGGCAAAATGAACCCCCTCATTTTGTTCCTTTTTAAATTAAATGTTTTGAGTGTTACCAGTTTATTCCAATCACGATGGCTTCAGGTGTGCCATTCTTTTGTCATAAGTAAGACTGTTAGCGCTCTAGTTGTTCTTTAGAACATTCTGGGAAGCTCCAGTAGAACACAAAGGAATCAACTGACAGTCTCTGCCCTTGTTGGATGTACATGTTTTACTGAGAATGTCTGACTTCATTCTCACATGACTGAGAAATTAATGTGAATTTACAGAAAATATGCTCTCATTTTAGCTTCTGGAGCACCTTCCAAACCTCTATGGGAAAAGCATGAGAAAATAGTTTTCTCTCAAACATGATTCATGATATCCCAGCAGAAGGCTTTTTCACAGGGTAAAAACACCTTAGAACACACCACAATTCCTAAAATTAGTATGGTACCATCAATAAATGAGTTAGAATGTAACTAAAGTCTGTTATCACACTTTATACGTTCTCCTTTTGGTGACCCTCAAAACCTTCTATTTACTACAATGCATTTTAATGGGGTGTTATCAAGTATATTGGTCCCAAGATGACTGCCAACACTTCTTGGATGAAATGCTGACAGCCAATCAGCTCTCACGAGGAGATGTGTGGTTAGGCTCCGCCCAGATATATACATTTCTTTTTCCTTTAATATTTAAAAAACTACTGAACGGATTTATACCATTTAAAGCAAAGAGTGCACTCTGGACCAAGAGCTACCTTTCTGCTAAATTTGGTGTATTTCCGTTCAGCAGTTTGGGCTGTAGCCGTGACAAAAGTTTCCTACAGAAATTAACATGGAGAATACACATTTTGGGACCCCACTTTTTTCTCAGCCCCCGCTTGATGAATCACCCCAAAACTTTCAAGACCGGAGCAGACCAGAGCGCCCCATTAGTTTTGAAAATTTTGCGAAGATTCGTCAAACGGCGCCAAAGATATTGGCAAAAGAAAAAACGCTTTTTGAATAGCAACAAGGTCCTAACTATAACTACCTACTGGCAAACGCCAGTAGACAATATATATATATATATATATATATATATATATATATATATATATATATATAGAGAATGAATGAGCAACGGCGGATCTGAGTAACCGCACCTCCCTGCTTTATTCCTTTTCTTGTTTAAGAAATTGTAATGGATAGTATGATTGGGTGTGCACATACAGCTCCTGCCGTTGTTGGATGCCAGCTGCCAAGCAGAGAGAAAACTGTGAAAATAGTGGAGCGGTGCACTACCAAAGAGTTTTCTTCAATAAATCCAAATGTTCATTTTGTATAGTGGTTTATCAATCCTTTATTTTCAATATCAAAATGTGCAAATTCCAGCCAACGCGTTTCGTTCATACATAAAATGAACTTCTTCAGGGCAAATGGTGATGTGAAGAAGACGCAGGAACACAGAGGCAATGAAGAGCCCTTGATCTGAGATATTTCAAATTCCTGCTGTCGGCGCACAAGTATTTACATTTTAAAGGCTACCATGATAAGTGCCTGATGGTTGTATCTCTGGGGACACAGTCCTGTTATTATCGTCCGGTCGGCAGTCAGTGTTGACTATATATAAAGGCTACACAGTCCTGGCCCACCTCCTTTCTCGATGGGACCATCCAGGTTCGGACCACAACACGCAGAGACTCAAAAGTTGCTTGTTAAAAGTGCTTTAATTAATTGCATAAACCTCCGTGTTCATCAGGCTAATGCCTGCAATGACGCGTTTCGACCGCTGGGATGCAGTCTTGATCACATATATATATATATATGTTGCACAAATTACATTCTTTTTTAACACCGGCTTTGGGATTATTCCAGCCATTATAAGAACATATCCGTTGTTAGAATATTGCACTTTAATGTATAGCTAAGAGTCTGTAGTAATAGCGATGGTAAAAATATGAAGCATATATAGTGCAGGTGGTAGATTTGATTTCTACATATGCATCTATCTGATAGAATAAATATTTTGATTGTTTACTGCTACTGTCAGCAAATAGCTGTTGTAGTCATTCATTAACATCTGAAGAGGATGTTGCATAAAGGTAAAAGCAACCAACTTTGGAGCTGGGGAACGGGTTCGAGTATCGGCGTCGGCTGAACATCTTGTAATTCTGGGAAAATCACTTAATCTCCCCATGCCTTACGCAAAATGAATCTGTCCTTGTGTAATGTAACTGGTGTTGATGTAAAGCGCTCTAGTACCTTCTATGAATGAGGACTAACAGTATTTGCACCAACCCCTCTGATTTTGCACGTAACTGAAGAAGATCCACTATAATGCCGTGTTGGCTCCACGGACATCTTAAAACAATGCATGAAAGTAAATCTAACAGAGCCAGGCCACAAACATTTTATTAAAGCAAGGAGTACCCCGATCAGACATAATCTAAAAGGAAGTGCTAATAGTAAATACAGAATGTTATCTTTTATCATACCGACATATATGCATGTTGTTGGCAGCAGATATTTAGTACTTGGCCCTAAATCTATGTATGGGAACCTTCCCACTGACTTGGGAAACTTTTTTAACAATATACTCACTAAGTCTGTATCTGGAAAAAATACATGCGTTTCCACCAAAATAAATAAATTATGCACAAATTTTTTTTTGCACAACAGCTTCAAGATTATTGCAATTATTATATGAAAATATACGTTGTTAGAATATTGCACTTCATAGTATAGTTGAGAGATCGTGGTAATAGCGATGTTAATGATACGATAAAAAAATGAAGCATCTATGGTGTGGCAGATAGATATTATTTGTACATATGCTTCTATCTGATCGGATACATGTTTTATTTTTTTTATTGTTTAGGCATCAGCTGAACATACTGTGATTCTGGGAAGGAACTTAACCTCCCAGAAAACTTCCTAAAGGAATATGCCCACTAAGTTTATTTCTGTGACAAATATATCCAATGATTAAACACAAAAGAAAGCAAAATTCAATGAAATAATAACCTGGAAAAAAATTTCAAATCAGCAGTAAAAACACATAAAAGCGAGCGAAAAAACAATAACATCCTACTTGTGATAAGCATACAGCAAGTCAAAACACCAACAGTAGTGTGAAGGAAGAGGGCAGAACAAAGCTGTGTTTATTTCAAGGTTGGTTTCAAATTAGTAAAGTATGTAATATTTTACTTACACAGTAATAAAAGTAATAAACTATTGGAAGAAGCAGCAGAGGCCGTCACTGAGCCGTGCGCACACAAGGGGAAGACAGCGGTGGCACAGGGTCCTCTGTGTGTGCGATGTGCATGAAAATAAAGCATTTCTCCCATATAACACATACAATTAACAATCGTCTGACATACACTGAATCACGGTGGCTGTGAATTGTGTGCTGCGCTGCAACAATTACAAAAAGAGTTTTCCCCAACAACAGATAAAGCATGCAAAAAAACGAAGTGAGGTATCGCTGCGTGAACCACTTAGGAGGCAGCAAAGAAGACGGACACTGGACTGAGCCAATGGTAACCAGCAGGCAGGAGCAAAGTCCTTTATTCATTACAACAGGTATTACAGACAGCGCATGCATGCTGCTTAGGCTCAGCCTAAAAAAGCTCATAAGCACATCTAATTTAATATCTTAAAATTAGGCATCTGTTAAGGATAGGCTTATCACCATGATTTGTTTTTCGACTTCCAAAAAACAGTTCATTGCTCGAGACAGGGCATAGGGCTTGTCATAATGGAATCAAACATTGATAACTCACTTGTTTGTCCGAAATCCCCACTTAAAGAGTCGAGTTGGAAGACAAAATCGACTCTTGATTTGAAGATGCTCACAAATGCATAAAAATGGCAAAACAGATTCAAATGTGCTGTAACAAAGTCAGTGGTTGTTTTGTTCTTCTTTAAAGTTGGTGCAGTTTCTTTTGAGCTCAAGTAATGAGGTTTAAAGTAAACGCAAACAGATTAAATTGTGGCCTACGGCCTCTTTCAGGTCCTTCTGCTACATCCTGATCTCATAAGAAGAAACTATATAAACCGCTGCTTTCCTTAAGCCAAACTCATTGTAGTCCAATGTTCTCGACCTAATGCTGTGGATCAAATATTACGCAAAAGGTGATGGAAGGAATGCTTGCATTAACCCTAATTCTGGTACGCGATCAGCTAACATTCAAACTCATTGTTCTTTTGCCCGTCATGCTTCTTAAGTTGGTGCCCAGCCATATGCAAATCAGTCTTGACCTGACTCCAAAAGGAATAGTTAGGCAAAAACTGCCAGTCCAGGTTCTATCTGAAGTAAAACACAAGCAAGCCAAGATCTCATCCCAAACCCTTGCTGTGTGGTGTTCCTCAGGGCTCCTCCCTGAGCCCTACTCTTTTTAATATCTATGTCGCTCCTCTTGCGAAGGTTGTGAGATCCTTTGGGTTGGAAGTGCTGTCCTATGCGGACGACACCCAAATTATGGTGTCTATTTCGCATAGCATAAAGGATTCGGCCCTTAATTTCAGGAACTGTATGCAGGCAGTGTCCTCTTGGATGGTGGAGAATTTTTGAAATTGAATGGAGAGAAGACGGAGGTCTTGGTTTTTGGGAGTAAGCAGGAGGTGTGGTCCAGTGACTGGTGGCCGGATGCCCTTGGCGTCTGTCCCTCTCCGGTCTCCCATGGCAAAAACCTGGGGGTTATCGTGGATAACTCACTGTCCCTGAACCTTCAGGTTAGTAGGACAGTTTCCACGTGTTTTGGGATCATTAGGATCCTACGGAAAATTTCCCACTATCTCTCTTTTGATGCACGTAAGCAGGCTGTCATCACACTGGTTACATCCAGATTGGATTATTGTAATGCCCTTTATTTGGGCATTAACAAGGAGTTTGATGCGACGTCTGCAGATGGTGCAGAATGCCGCTGCCAGGCTGGTGATGAATTTACCTAAATATGACTCAGTCACAGCTGCTATTAGGTTGCTGCATTGGCTGCCTGTGGACCGTAGGATTCTTTTCAAGACCCTGTGCATGACTCACAATGCCTATTACGGGTCAGGCCCTGAGGCGATTAAGTCCATTATCCATCGTTATGTTCCCAACAGGAGGCTCCGGTCTGCAGATAAGAATCTGCTTATAGTACAGAGATTCAAGAAGGTTACATGGGGAGGTCGAGCTTTCTCCACTGCTGCTGCTAGACTGTGGAACTCCCTCCCGGAACAGCTCTCAAGTCAGGTGTCCCATTCTCTTTTCCGCAGGGCCATAAAGACCTGGCTTTTCTCTCAGACCTCGGTATGAGCATGTCTTTTTGTCTGCATCCTTAGGTCCGCTTATAGCGCCTTGACGCCCTTGGGCTTAGTTCGCGCTTTACAAATTTCATATTCATTCATTCATTCATTCATTTCACACTTGATTGGGGTTCTTCAGTCAGGTGTAGCTTGGTTCCAATGACAGTGTGAACACGGCATGAACGACTGGGCATAAGTATGGCCACATAGGGCATTACTTCCAACACAAAAGAAAGTGATGGGGGAAATGTTTAAAATAGGTCTAACCACTGGCAATTGCTCAGGGTTGCATTCCAACCCTGGGATATGCCCAGATGTGGGTTCCTTGCCACTGGAACCATGCTTCACCTGACAGACAGGCCCCCAATCAGAGCAAAACCAGTCTTGGGTTGCTTGCATTCGGGTTTGGAGATGTCCTGGCTTGGCGGGTCAGGGTAGACACTGTATGGTTGCAGGACCAAGACTCATTTACATATGGCTGGATCTAATCTGAGGTGGCATAACAAAACAATGAGTTGGAATGCTATTGTGAGCAACTGCCAGTGGTTAGACAAATTGCAAAGATTTCTCCTATCACTTTTTGAGTGTTTGGTGGATCAAATATAGACATCTTCAAATGAGATTTGAAAAGGCAGTCACCGCAAGAGTCAAAGGTATCCAATTGCATTAATGCTGTCTCTATTTAACAACCACTCTCGTATTGTGCTGGATATTCTAACAGACTAAGGGCCTGATTTAGAGTTGGGCAGACTGGTTACTCCATCACAATATGATGGATATCCCATCAGCTTTATTACAAGTGCCATTGGATATAATATAATGCACTTGTAATGAGTTACATTGTCATTAGTAACCCATCTGCCAAACTCTAATTCAGGCCTATGTTTTTAATTGTGCCTGCATATAATGACCTTAGTCGATGGAACTTTAGTCAGTGGCAAAGCTTTTATGTATTAAGCTATGGTGGTTAGATTTTAACTTGGAAGCCCAAACTCCAGTCTCAGTTGGATTTGACTCGTGGAGTGCGAAGATGTTACACCGGACCCTTACCAAACAGGAAACATATTTCCAGTAAAGACTGCCAGACCATAGGGAAAAGAGGGAAGAAATGTCAGTTTAACGAGTTTAAAGTGTGAAGAGATTATATTGCCTTTAACCAGCAATGTGCATGAATTAATGAGGAAAAGCTCATTTTAATGTTTTCCATGTGATATCTTGGAGTCATGAGATAGGATAAGTGCATGTAGAATCTATAGTTTCAAAGACAATCTTCATGCAAACCTAATCTCTGTATTGTTTGTTTTACTGCTGTTTATCTACAGAGGATGGATTATCTAGAGTGAATTAATCTAGCTTATTAGGTGTTCTTTGAAGTCTGGGGTACTGCTGTATAATATGTGTACTGCAGCATTTGTAGGTGTTGTCCCATGAGTTTCGGTAGGGTATGACTCTGAGCTGTAGTGTAGAGGCTACAAATCAGGGAATGCACCCCTTCTTCAGGCCCCTATTTGTTTAAATACTTTTGGATAATGATGATACGTTACAACATTTTATTTGCACCCACGTGCTAGTATACAGACCCTGGATCTCTTTAAGAGGTCTACTATCAATGTCATACCTCTGCAGTTTATCCACAACATATCCCTCTGACCATCATCCAAAGGTGCTCTGTAGTCGAGGAAAAACACATATAGCTTGGTTCCAAGGACGTCAACATATTGGTGGGTGAGTAAGAAAATTGACAATAAATTGGCTAGTGTACTACATTTTCATTAGAACTGGAATGAAAAAACTGGTGAAGCACTCTACAATCACTTACTTTTGATAATCTTCAGTACTTCCAGCACAAGATTTACATGTGCCTTGCATCAATATCCAAGAGAGCAACTAAGCTGTAATGTCTTGGGTCCTCTGTACTACATTTATGTTAGACCTGGCATCCTTGACATGGTTTCCCCTTTATCTTTTTGCCTTAAGGGCTTCTGTTTTTGCAGGCTTCTTTTTTTGCTGGCCTTATGACTCAGTGCACTTTGCCACTACTAACAAGCACTGAAGTGCTTGTGCTGTTTCCATAAAACATGGTAACATTGGCTAAGCCCAAATTGACATACTTAATTTACTTGTAGGTCCCCAGTAAAGTGACACTACATATTCCCAGGGCCTATAAATTAAATGCTACTAGGGGGCCTACAGCACTGATTGTGCCACCCAGTTAAGTAGCCTTTTAAACATGCCTAAGGCCTGCCATTGCAAAGCCTGTGTGTGCAGTTTAAACTGCCATTTTTGATCTGGCAAAGTAAACCTTTTGCCAGGCCCAAACCTTACTTTTTAATACATAAAAGTCACCTCTAGGGAAGGCACTGGACAGCCCAGAGGGCAGGGTGCATTGTATTTAAAAAGTAGGACATATACATTTAAGTTTTACATGTCTGTTGGTGAAAAACTCTTAAATGTGTTTTTCATGACTTTAAGGCCTGTCTCTCCCATAGGATAACACTGGAGTGTCTTATTACATTTTATAAGTGCAATTTCCAAATGGGAATGGATAACCAGTTCATGTTCAGTGTCTCTGGATCACAATTTAATATCCTAACTTGTGGTGGTCAGATTTTAAATTGCAATTTTGAAAATGCCACTTTTAGAGAGTGGGCATTTTCTTGCACTAGTCATTTGGTGCCTGCATCCTGTCTCTGGGTCTCATGGCTGGGTGTAGTTGGCAGTTGGTCTTTGTGTATTCCTCCTAGACAGCCACACACAATGGTGAGCTTAGGTATGACTGGATGGGCCATCACTGGCCAGATGGGAAGGAGGAGCTGGGCACGGTCCCTCTTACACTTGAATAGGCTGTTGTCCAGTTGTCACACAAAGGGCTGCACAGCTCCTGTAGTTAGTCTGGAGCCAGGACCAGGAAGGCAGGGCATCTGTGCACTTCAAAGGCTTGCCCTTTGAAGCTCCTTCCCATTTGAAAGGTACAACCATGTATGAAAGAAGAACCACAGGCACCAACTCCTGAGTATACTTCTGGAACTGTGGATACTCTGCCAGGAAGAAAGATAGGTGTGCTGCTACAAGACCTGCCACCCTGCTGGACTTCTGCTCTAAAGGATGCTGCCCTGGTGTGCTGACCCGCTGCCTGCTTGCATGGACAATGAGAACTGGACCAGCAACTTCATCTTGAACCCAGGAACCCAAAGTGACTCCAAGGGCTAGTCTGCTGAGGTCTGCGGAGCTGCACCGCAGGGACATAAAAGGCTTCCCAACCAGCTCCTGGACCCAGCTGCATAGAGTTTCTGACCCCCACAGGATACCACAGGCCCTGGACCATTGGTGTGGCACACAAGCTAATAAATCAAGCTTTTGGGCTCTTCTTGATTGCGAACAGGCTTTTTCCACACCAAGACCATGCCACTCGCATCGAATGCCAGCGCAAGCGGCCGCCCTCCCATCTCTTCACACAGCAGCATCAACAGTCCATGACTGACTGCCAACACAATGCTCCAGCCCTCCTGTCCGTGATTCCCGGCCTGCTCGTCACACCATATGGACTACCGCCTATTACACTCTCCTTGTGACCCACTCTAACATGAATGGGACTCTTGGTACAAAACCTGAGAAGGTAAAACTTAATCACAACTAATCTGGGACTGTATCTGACATGACTGTATCTGTAGATCTATCATGGTCGACTTGAACTTTTCACTTTGTCCCGGTCCAGCGCGACCAGTTAGCCACGATTGGTGCATTATGATCTGAGGCATTATTTTACAGTTTATTCTTTAAAAACTTACTAACTCCGGTTTTACCTGTTGGAATTTTGTTGTTTCAGCCTTGTTTTATTTGCTTTATTTTTCTAACCTGGTGTGGGATCCCATATGTGTGGTGTTTCACTGTTTTACTGTTTGAAGTGTTACACAAATACTATACACACTGCCTCTAAGTTAAGCCTGACTGATCTGGTCCAAGCTACCAGAAGGTTGAACACAGGTTGATTTGTTTTTTTTTTGTACATTAACCTGTCAAGGATTGTGGTTGCTGCTTGACCAGGGCTCACACTATAGTCAACCAACAACCTAATTTCTCAATATTTCATAAATACAGGGTGCAGTGTCGAGCCCCTCAAGAATCTAGTAGCATTGAAGTTTCAAATGCTGTGCTATAGGAGGCATTATGCCATTTGAGACTCTCACGGGTGAGTAGCGCGCTCTATAAATCCCCTGATTGATTGATTGATTTTAGCCAAAAATATTCATCATTTTTTAAGACAGATGTTGAAAGCAGTGCTAAAACAGGGTGGAGGTTGTTGGTGCTCTCCATTGGGATCAAACGTAAGTGAAGGAAGAGCTGGAGCGCCCTAAGGCATACTCTGTGGGCGAGCCTGAGCAGTATAAATGTACAGGTAATTTATGTGGCTTGTCCATTTGTCATGATTAACACTGCGGGTTTCTCTACTGGTATCTGTTTTGTCTAATTTATTTTAAATCATTGCTGTTGATCCTTTTCCTTTGAGATTGGTAAAATCTCCTTCCATTTTTTCTCTATTTACTGTTGTTTTCCAGCCTAAGTATGTTTTCTCTAACTCATATCTGCCTTTTCTTTTTCATGATCCACTCTTTTGTGTCTCTGACTACCGTTCAGTGAAAGAGTATTTTATTAAGGAGGTGAGATTGAAGTAATAATTTTGACAATCTTGGCCTCAAGGGAATCAACTTCAATAAATTCCTTAGATAATGTCCTGCAATTCTCTGAGTTTCCACAGAGCAAAAAAATTCTCAACTTTAAGAGGCCATTAAACTCTTTTGATTTGAACAGTTTCCGGCATATTTCCACATGCTGCGATGTCTTGACACTTTTATGTCAAGTATGATAGGTATATAATTAAAACAATATGATATTTCAAGGTAAATATCTGACAGAATAGAACTGAAGAGAGAAGGATACGATTTAACACAGCAAGTTGTTGCCTGAAAATATGAGTGAAGTTGCATGGTGTATCAGATGGAGTGCACCTGTACAGGACATGATCTAGGATGGGTATGCTGTCAAGAATTTTATGCCACACTGAAAATTGTTTTTGGAATTGTCAGAATGAAAAGTGGGATGCCTAATAGAGCACCCAAGCTTTCAACCTCTGGATCAGTCAAAAGATACTTCTGATATAAATTAAAAACCCCACCCATTGTTACTTAAAATGCAGCATTAATCAAGCAATCACTTCTCTTAACGCAGATCGGAAAAAGTGTGTATGGTGCTTCCTTGAACACTCTGTGAAGGCAGATGTATACATTGATCAACAACTTCTAAGGTAGCCTGGTTAAACCCTTGCTTGTTAAGATGCATAAAATGTGTAAGAAGTGGTAGATTTGTTATAGGGGCCTCAGCTTCATTCTCAGTGCAGTGGATATATAGACGAAAAGACCTCCCAGTGGAATGCCAAATAATAATCTCTTTGCCTGAACTCCAGATACCCAGGTAGACTTTGGGTTTACAAGAGCCAGGTTGCCTGAAAACAGCAAATAACATTTTTGTTTTAAAGGTAAGATTCCTGTAGTAAGTTGTGCCAGCTCACCCAATTACATGACAAGAAAGAAATTGTAGAGGTCAGTGAATAATTATTTAAGAGATTCAGCTGATTGACTGAGGGCGGCTTTCACTGGCTGTTACTTACGTTATTCCAAAGTATGGGCCAATGAGCATCCCTTCTGTTCTGCATAATAATTAGATTACGGGTGGGCTTTGGCCTTTTGGACCTAGTGATATCCACATCCCTGAAGATAGCACACCTAATTAAAATAATGATTTCCAGACAAGCCTCAAGAAGCTACCCCTAGTGCAGTCTTTGCCAGAAACTTATTTGGCTCTGCAGTGGCCTTGCTGGTCTTGGAGAGCTGGGGCCTGCTTATCTGAATCAGGCTAGCACCTCTTAAAGAGAATACTGATGGATAAAAGTCCTGAAAAACTTTACCAATTTTAATGCCCCAACAGTCAAATAGCTTTTTGCATTCCAAACGAAATTCAAAGGATCCACTAACCCCCAGGTGACTTGTGATTCTTCAGTGGTGGAATTGTCATTGAATTTATGCCATTTTATAGACTCAATGTTACCTGACTTCAAGTGGTATAGTGACTGATGTGAGGGCAGCAATCTTTTTCACCTCAAGAGAAATATAATGGCGTAAGTTCCAAGACATAGGGATAAACTCACAGGGGCATATTTACTAGAAAAGGACGCAGGGGCGGCGCTGCAAGCCATCTTGCTGCACCAAGCTGAGCCATTAGGAAAGTGCAGGGATGCGTCATATTTGCAGCAATACGACGCATCCTGTGCTAAAAAAAAGTGATGCTCCGATGGCACAGGGGCCTTGTAAATATGCCCAAAGTCTACATCTATAAGAGAGATATTATTGTTTACAATGATCCCTCTTGAACCAATCTTAGTGCCCTGACTTAAATCAGCAAATTTTGAATTCTTTACAGTACAATTGGATGACTCAAGAGAAATACACTGTTCTAAAGATAGAAATTCACTCATGATGCCATTTAGAGCATGCATGCAATAAATTTGCTATGTGCCATCTTCTGGGGTTTCAGCTCCTAAGGAGATTTTTGGAACTTACATCCTTAACACACAATCACATTCTGAATCAGTCACTTGTCTAAACATAGAATCTGTCCTATAGACTAAGGGGCCGATTACGATCTCGTAAGGAAGGCCTCCAAGCAGGATTCGTAAAGAGCAAATCCAATTCGGAGCCTATCTTTCCGTCCTAATTGTCCCCCGCTACAAACAACCAAGTACGATGCGAAGATCGCGTCCGCTCCGACCGAATCGTTTACAAACCTGAATCTATCCGTCCGTCTCGCACGGAGCCAAATCGTGCCGCGCAAAGGAGCCGGATTCCGAGCGGGGGAGTACGATGCATGATTCGGACAGCTGTATCGACTCGGTCTCAGCGAGTGTAAGCAGCTGTCGGAATCGGACTTCGGGGGGCCAGAGCATGCCCCCCTTCACCCAGAGCACTCCGATTCAGTCATGCGGGGTGCGCATTGGTCCCCCCGATCCAAGCATGCACAGTGTGATGGGCAAAATGGGGTGCCCGCCACGGTGTGTACGCTTTTCCTTACCCACCCCTTTTTTGCTATGGGAGCCTGTGTACGCATCCATACAAAAGCTCCCATTGAGTGCTATGGAAAGTCCGGCCGAACCGAGTCCATAACCATGCAGTTGCATCGTTCTCGCTCGGTTGGACTCACACAGCGCGTCTCGCCTGGAAAGCCCTCCAGGTCTGATTCGTACGGAGGGCTTACCAAGCGAGATCGGAATTGGCCCCTAAATAGGCTGGGGAGAGGCACTAATCCTTTGAGGCAACAGTAGGTGGTGCTTTACCATTGCGCCAGTGCCCTCATAGGAGTTATGCTTCTCTGTAGTCGACAATGAGTTTTTCCCCATTTTCAATGTATTTGTTTAAACTCCTACAACCTGCCTTAACAAAGACAGGTTAAAGGCAGGAGAAGGAGAGGGCTTAGTGTTCCTAGAGCGGTCCATCAAAAGGAAGTGGAACTTTCGCTAATAGCTTGTGTGACCTCCTATTTTCCTTTGACAGTGGTACAGATGTCTCTGAACTTTAACTATTTCAGGCTGGAGATGCTGAAGAGAACCATTCATTTTATATTCCAAAGGTGGCTTTTTCAACTCGTCTGGGCATGAGGCTTAGTCCTCTTCCCGGCCCATCCTCTTGGTGTACAGAAAGGTTGTGTCAATGTATAAGGACGTAACTGTGTTATTTCCAGTATGTGAATCAGTTGTTTCAGGGCATTAAATTGTAGGACATCTCTGAAGTTTTAAATGGACTGCTGGACCTCCAGAAGCTGACTAAGGCTATCAATTGACATGGTGAAGTTGTAAGAGCCACCATGCTAGACTACTCACTAATTGATAGCATCATCATGCTCAAATAACCTAATCTGCTATCGGAAACGTACGGTGCCAATAAACGCAGCAATTCGACTTGCAACTCTGATTGGTGATTTAATCTCTTCATTGTTGCTTCCAGTGCTCAGCGTGCAGTCTAGGCATCCAGTGTGAATTTCAAAGTGGGTGGGTTTATTCAATGTACCCAAATTAGTCTCTTGCATAAGAGGCAGCAGATCAGGATTAATGGGGCTGATAATATGTAATAATGACCCCTGGATATCTGCCTCTCTAATTACTCTGTTATTTGTGTACTGTGGGTTATTCTGAATAGCACACTCCTTAGCTTATCCTAGAAGGATGTTAGCTGTTGTAGTAAAAAGTTAGTGATAAGACCACCTCTCCTAATAGAGGCAGATGTGGGGGGCATATCAGTACGCAAGATCTCAGCACTTCACTTTTTACATCCAGAGAGTTTTACCCACAGTTATTGAGGGGTAAAGTTGGTATTCACTTAGTGTTAAAGTGTCTGAACTGAAATGTCCAGCCATTGTAGCCACCCTCCACCCTCCATCCTCTCATCTTTCCTGTCATACAGCATGATGGCGACACACTTTGTGCACTTCGCATGCCCCACATGCACCACCACTGTGGTGCTCCAGGGGCGGTGTGAATTTTAAACTGGCCAATCAAATCAGAGCATGCAGAATTCAAAGTGTTCTTCACCTCCTTGCCCTTATGCTGCAACAAGTGGGCTTACTGTGTAGAGTGGCTCACAGGTAAGGTAACCCGGAGGATAGCAGCAGCAGACTATGAATAAAGAGCAACTCCAGTGGCAGAAGAGATATAGGGCCATATGTATGAAGCTGTTTTGCGATCGCAAACACTGCGAATCGCAAAAAAACGGTGTTTGCGATCGCAAAACACAGCTCCGCTATGTATGAGACACATTCCGATCGCTAATTTGCGAATCGCTAAATTAGCGATTAGCAAATTAGCGAATCCTACCAAATAGCGAACTATTTGCGAATTCGCAAATTGTGACAAAAAAATAGCGAAACTCGCAATTGTTGAGCTCGCAATTTGCGATTTCGCTAAACGGAATGCATAAATAATTCGCAAATTGCAATTTCACGAAATTTGCAAAATAGAGAATCGCAATTACCACCAAGTCTGAGCAGGTGGTAACCAGGTGCAACCTATTTAAAGAGACCCACAATGCAACTGATGTTTGCCACAATGTCTGGGCTGTACGTGATAGCCAGGAGGCTGCGACTCAGAGCTGCTGCACAGAGAAGGAGACGCCAGGAAAGGATCTTTAGAGCGCGCATAACCCTGTTCCAGCGGACTGAGGAGGAGATCCATACAAACTACAGGCTGGATGAAGAGAGCATCCTGGAATTAATAGCAGAGCTCAAACCTATACTTGAACACCCCACATGCAGGACACACACAATCCCCACCCATATACAGGTCCTGTGCTCACTTCACCTCTTGGCGTCAGGGAGCTTCCAGGGGGTGATAGCCACAGCAGGAGGGGTCTCACAGAGTGCATTGTCGCGCTTCTTCCACGCGTTCCTTGATGCCATGGTACAGAGGCTGCATAACCACATACACTTCCCCAGCACACCACAGGCACTAGACCAGACCAAGCAGGAGTTCTATCAAATTGCACAATTCCCCCACGTCATTGGATGCATAGATGGGACCCATGTCGCCATATCCCCCCCTCCCAGAACGAGTATGTGTTCAGGAATCGCAAGTCCTACCATTCCCTGAACATACAGGTGGTGTGTAATGCCAGGCACATCATCACCGACATCGTCGCTAAATACCCAGGCAGCACCCACGACTCATTCATCTTCCGCCATAGTGGGATTCACCGTCGACTCACAAGTGGGGAGTTTGGTGAGGGATACCTACTAGGTAATTGCATGTGAAAGAAGGACACACTAGTAATGCACAGCAGTGGCAGGACAGTGTTCAACCATATTTTTCTTGCCCCACAGGTGACAGTGCGTATGCGGTCCGGGACTACATACTCACTCCTTACCTTAATCCTGCCAACGCTGGGGAGCGGAGGTACAACAGTGCCCACATAGCAACCAGATGTACCATCGAGCGGACCTTCGGAATACTCAAGAGCCGGTTCCGATGCCTACATAAGAGTGGAGGGGCACTTCAATACAGCCCCCAGACCTGTTGCAAGATAGTGGTAGTGTGTGCCATGCTGCACAACATCGCCACCAGGAAAGGCACACCAGTGGAGCTCACTGAGTCGGAATCATCAGATGAGGAGGGGCCAGCTCCAGGACGCATGCCAGCCGGTGTAATTGGTGCAGCTGCTGGGCGCCAGAGGCGAGATGAGATCACACAGAACTATTTCTAGGTATGAAAAGATGACACAATGCTAAATATCTAATACGAGACTGTGTTTAATTTCCTTTAGCACAGGATATAAGTCGGCACACAGCCTGTGTGGCACACAATGTATTGTTCAATGTCCCGCACATGTGTGATTCACAGTGCAAATTGACTATCTTGACCAAGTGTCTGTGTGCACTGGGTTGATGCACCCATATCCATGCCGAAGTCTGAGCGCCTCAACTGCGGCGCTGACAACCTGTAGCCCCTCGCTGTGGGTGCACAGTGCCCTCTTCACCTGTCTCAGCAGCCCCGCCGTGACACACACTACGGCGCCTGTCCGGTGGGGGCGGTGGTGTAATGCTGCTCCTGCTAGATTGGGCGTCCTCGTCTGTTGGAGTGAGGACTCCTGGGCCAGCAGTGGCAGCTGCCCGCAGCTGATCCACAGCACATGTCACCTGTACCAGACCCCCGGCCACGTCCTGGCTGCAGTGTGCCACCTCGTGCTGCATACTGATGCTGCGCCTTGACAGCACAGAGGTCGCTGAGGAAAGGCGGTTGACCGCCCTGGTGTAGAGGTCTAGACGGGTGTGTAGGCACTGCCTCTCCCTGTGCCTAGCAGCACGGTCTGCCCTTAGTTCAGCACAGAGTGCCTCCAGGGCACCGATCAGGCCCATGAAGCCAACCCTGATTTGCCTCTGTATTGACCGTATGTTTCTTGCCTGCAGGCGCTGGACTTCTAACATGTGGCCCTCCAGCCCTTGGAAGACTGTGTCGTCTCCTGTGACTGCTGCACTGGTGGATGCACGTGGTGCCCTGCGCCTGGATGGGATTGGTGGTATTGGATTGGCACGTGCTCGAGCACAGGGTTGTGGCTCTGACTGTCCCTGGACTGGTTGGACATTGACATCGGTGTCCTGGGATTCCTCCTCCAGTGGGGGCAATGGTGGCACTGCAATCCGCCTGCGGCGTATTGGAGGGATAACTGGGCTGCCCTCGTCTTCCTCTTCCTCCTCCTCCTCTTGCCCTGTTGCCTCTGGGCTGGGGGATTCATCCTCCCCTCCACTGATTGTTCCCTGTGTTTCTGCTGGTGCTGTGGACATAAATGCACACATTAATTTACTGTCCTGCCTTGCATTTGTCATGCATTAAATTTCACTGTTTGGAGTTACATGGGTCCTGTCTGTCTGTATTTTGACTTTCATGATGCACACATACTGTTTGAGCCTGGCTGGGTGTCATTGCTCCACTGTTAGGTGCATGTAAGTACATCTCCCATAATGCATTTCTGTGTGTGCTTGTGTACCTGCACTGGAATTATAGTTTTGTTGTGCCCCTGGGTCTCTCCTGGGTGTGTGGGGGAAGTAGGGAGGTATCAGGGGTGTGATGGCATGCTTCTTACCTTGTCTTGGTTGTGGGTGGTCAGAGCTCTCCAGGTCTGACATGCCCATTACACTCTCCGGAAGCAGGGTCCCCTCAACCATTTCCTCGTGTGGTGTTGAAGCGGTGGCAGTGGAGGTCCCACCACCGGTCTTGTTAGCCTCCTCCAACCTGGCAGCAACCTTCTCCTTTGAGCGCACGCGCATATCATACCAGCGCTTCTGTAGGTCTTTGACGCTTCGATGTGTGACGCCAATTGCGTTGACTTTGCGCTGGATGTCTGCCCATATCCTTCTCTTGCGTGTCTCTGGCACACGCAGGGACTTCTTGCCAAACAGGAGCTCATGGCTCACAACCATCTCCTGTATCAGGGCCTCCTGCTCACTTTCTGTGAACTTTTGTTTTCTTATTCTGGGGGTCTCCCCCTGCTGCTTGTCCTTGCTGGCCATGTCTCCACTCTCTCCAATGTGTGTAGCACTGCAGTGATGCCTCACCTCAACTCCTACTCTCTCACTCTGCTTCTGAGACTCAGGTGCAGCATGGGTAGTCACACTTCCTGGTTGTGATGTCATCAAGCTGCACCTGGGTCCCCAATTTGCAGTTTGCGAAATCGCTAAATTGTGAATTCGCTATTTTGCGATTTCGCTAATTAGAGAATTCGCTACTAATGATTCGCTATTTGGCTAATCGCTATTCATTTAGCAATTTCTAACGATTCGCTAATATTTTGCGAATATTTGATTACATACCGTTTTGCGAATCTCTAATAGCGATTCGCTAAGAATCGCAATTTGCGATTCGCAAAAGGGGAGTTTGAAACATATGGCCCATAGTCCGGTAGTCGACTGGGAGATAATAAAAAAGGCCTGCATACCAGTTTTACAAGATGCAGGAACATTGCTAGTAAAGAATTTAATATAGAGAGGAGTGTTTGGGCTAGAGTGTCGCCTAACTGGCATAAAAGCAGGAATATTATAGAGCCCAGGAGGGAGACAGATTTACAGTGTTGGAAGATGTAATCTAAAGAGGTCAGCGGCACAAACTCATTCAAAAAGGAGCACAGAAAGCAGGGTGGTGGCATGAGAGACATAGATGAAATATTTTCCATAACAATATGATCACAAATTATCAATTATTTTAACATGAAGGAGACAGCTATTTCTTCACAAAAGGTTGTGAAACATGGGAGGACGGAGCAAGAAAAAAACAAGCTGCGATTTCATGAACAGATTTAAGGTTTCTTTTCCTGTATAATTGGCAGGGAGAAGCAGAATTCACTGCAGGTATCTATATTTGCTGTCTTGGAGGCAGAATCAGTGCTTAATTTGGGCCGGTGGGTTCCAGTGCCCAGCACCAGCACTTAATTGCCAGCACCAGGGCTTATGATTGTCTGCCGCATGGTAGTGGTGTCTGCCAAACTTAGGTACGAGCACAACAACATCTGTATATTAATTCAATTTACATTTTCAATTATTAGTATTTGCCTCCAAAGCCATTCTTATAGCTTTGGGGCCCTGTAGCAGCAAGAATTGCCACACTTTTAAGAGTGTGATGATTAGTAGTGTGTTGGTGCTGTCATTCGCAGTGCTGCCCGGGGCAACGGATGGTGCAAGCTCTAGTGTCCTCCTGTCGAGGGGCCCGGCACTAATTCTTTTATAAATTAAGCACGGGGCAGAATGGCAGGTTCCCATAATTCTGGAGTCTTTGGGGAATGTTGAAACACTGAGGGCCTCATTTGCAAAATAATGATGAAAAGCTGCGCCGCAAGCCATTTAGCTGGATCAAGCTGCGTCATTTTAAGAGCACAGGGGTGCATCGTATTAACAAAAATACGACTCATCCGTGTGGTTTTCCCTGCACTGTCACATAGTTGGCTTCCATGCACCAGCGCAGGCACCCTTGTGTCATGTTTCAAGGGTGCCTACATTGCAGGGATGATTGTTTTTGTGCAGGAAGTGACACCTAACACTATGAAACTGACACCCATTGACACCTGACAGGATGAAACTGACACTCAGTGCGATGCATGTACCTGCTATGCATTACCTGGTAAGCTTTCTTCTGTCAAATTCATTAAAAAAAAGAGAAATTACCATATCATATCCTGGCTGTGAATAGAGTATAATAAGTGTTGCATGTCATGCACCTTATCCCTATTCAGGAGGATGAGTTGGTCACCTGCTTCAAAGGGAGTTTTAACAGAGAATCTTTGAATTCTAGGTACACCTTCATTGCTCTTGCTGCAACCAGACTGGAAAGTGCAGTTTGGCGGAAGTTTAGAAAACTGGATTACACCTTTCTTAGCAGACAATTAAACACTGTAATTTGGTAGAGGTCTTCTTTTATGTTTGGAGCTCGCTTAGAATTTCCCCAGACTGTGAGACATGGAAGTCCAAAACATAATAGTATATATGACCACACGGATTTCCTCACCCTCTTAAGACCTTCCTATTAAACAAATTGAAAGATCTGCTAAACAGCTGTCATATTTTATGTGGTGGCCAGTAAAATAGATATGGTTGTCGAGATTGGTGCCAGCAAATAATGTGTTTTGTGTTACATAAATACAGGACGACTTTACCTACTAAATTTAGGGGCATATTACCAAGGATTAGCGATATTTATCGCTAACCGCGTTATTTGTTAACGCCACCTATCGCTGGAAATTATCGCTGAGATAACACCTTATTAGTAAGGTTTATCTCCATAGCGATAATATTACCAGCGATAGCAGCAAAATGCGAGAATATCGCTGGAAAACCAGCGATATTCTCGCATTAACTGCTAAGGTGGATTCAGCATTAGAATCCACCTCCTATACTTCAAACAGGTAAGTCATCCTCACTAGCAGGTGTTAAAATCTAGCGATAAACGCGCTTAGCGCGAGTATTATATCGCTTCGCCTGCCTTGCTAATAGGGGGTAGTGGTGTTAGCGACTGTTTTTAGTCGCTTTTAGTAGGGAACGCCTTCCTTGCATGACATTAGCGATAATTATCACTGACATGCAAGGCGATGGAAAACGTGGCCTCTAACGCCTGAAAGCTGTCGCTAACGCCTGTTAGCGACAGCTTGCTAATAGGGCGATAAAATTATCGCCGCTTTAGCGGCAAAAAGTGCAGCTAAAGCGGCGTTAAAGCCCTTGATAATATGCCCCGTAGAGACCTATGGGAAGGGCTTAGTGAAAAAGAAAATTTAAGTTTAAAAATAGATATGATAAATGACCGTGCAATCATAATGTGATGGAGTGGATTATTGGTTGGGGTGGTTGGTAGCCCACCCCAAGTAATAATGGCACTCTTCTTGTTAAGTCCAGTAAAGGTTTCAGTAATTTATAGCTGAGCTCAACCTCTAGCAGCTATGGCACAGACCAAACATGCTTTACTTAACAAAAATATGTAAGGCAGAAGTACCAAAACAGTTTAAAAAGTCAGAAGCACAACACAATTCAAATCCGACTCCAATTTACAAAAATAGAGAATATTTTAATAAATAAAGGGGCATATTATCTAAAAAGTGTGCTAAACATCGTAAAGCGTGTTTAACGAGCACTTTTTTATCGCCGGCTATCGTCGGAATAATTTGCCATGCTAACGCTGTATTAGCGACATTTAGCGCTATGGCGATAATTATTCCAGCCATAGCAGTGTTTTCCATGAAACATCGCTGGTTTTCCAGCGATGTTTCATGGAAAACGGCAATAACCTTGCTGATATGACCCTGTGGTCATATCAGCATAATCCACCCCCCCATGTTAGATATGGCTAACACCTGCTAATTGCAGGTGTTAAATAAATGGCGATGACCCCGGTTAGCGCGATTTTTCACGTCGCTAACTGGGGCCATGGCCACCTTGCTAATAGGCGATAGGCCTGTTAGCGGGTGTTTCCCAGGTTTGTTCGTCGGGAACGCCCACTTTGCATGTCATTAGCGATAAATATCGCTGACATGCAAAGCGGTAAAAACACGGGCGCTAATGCCCGAAAACTGTCTCTAACTGCTGTTAGAGACAGTTTGCTGATAGGGCGATAGTGCCCTTGCTAATATGCCCCTAAATGACACAAAAATGGCAAAAATACAATAAGGGGAACAGGAGGTATGACGTTTTAAAGCTTGAATTTAATTTTAGCACCAAAAACACAGAGTGCCAACTTATCATGCTAGATCGGGACAAGAATATGATCTGAGGTCAAGTGCGATGGAGTCAAATTCAAGGCCCAGATAGGTCAAGGTCAAAAAGTTACCTACAGACGTAAATATTTTTCTGGCAAAAAAGGAGTTATCAGCAGGTCAAGCAGGATCCAAGCTGAGGTTCGACAATGCTGGGCTGGTGAAGATTGGAGTCCCAGCGCAGTCATCGATGAATGTGGGAAAACTCTAAGTTAGTGAAGTTCGGCATCCGTGCCCAGGATGGTCTAAATGTCAATCGCCGTTGGCTCAGCATCACTCTCAGTGAAGCCCTCTTTGTTCGGACTGAGAACTTTCCTGGAAGTAAGATCTTCTTCAGCAATGCTTATCAGTACGTTGGATCTGACCGGCGTTTCAACGTTGATGGCTTCGGCTGATGGAGGTCTGGGTCTTCCACTGGTTCTACAGAAGAAAAGTTGGCAAAAACTTTCTAGGTCCCAGCTTTTGCAGTTTGGGCAGGAGGAGTACATTTTAACACCAGCCAAGGGTTTCAGGACCTTAGGATTCACTCCAGCAGAAGTCACCAACAGGGTCTAGGGCAGGTCCAGTTGAAACAGCTCAGCTGAGCTCTCTAGGAAGGTGAGATTCTTGGAGTCCACTTCTTTATGCTAGGTACCACCTGGAGCAGGTCCACCTCTTAGGATTCTCCTCACAAGTCACATCAGCAATTGAAGTTTTAAAACTGCATACCCAGGCTGCAGGGGCAAGCCTTGGGACATGCTTTCCTATGTCACTGCACTGATGGCACAATATGTGCTGCAGTCCGCTAGTGACATTTAACTGACAGGCCCTGGGTACATTTTTGTACCATATACTAGGGATTTACAAGTGAATTAAATATGTCAATCAGGAATGTAACCAATTTGAACATGCTTTAGGGGTCGGAACACATACACTGGCCACTGGACAGTAGTTTCCCAGTGTGCAGAGTAAAAAGAACAGCAACAAATTCTAGCAACAAAAGGGGATGACCAAGCAAAAGGGGCATTTTCTTACATATAATATGCAATGGATTATGCTCTTTCCAAATGTGCTATTGAAATGACCTCGAATTCAGTAAATTGTGCAAATAAACTGATCATGATTACATAGGTCTACCTCAAAGACACAGAAACATGTGCACTAGAACTAATGACTTGGAGAGCTAGAAAATATATGGTTTTGCATTGCATTAAAGTGTATATCAAATTGGTTATTCAACAAAATGTATTTCTTAATTCATCAGCAAGTATTCCTTTTTTAGCAACAATGAAGTCCATAAAGGCACAGTAAACTACATATTTTCGTTTCTTTACACATATATGAATTGAGCCCATAAAACATGAGTCCATCTTCACTTGTAGCGTGTTTTTGTTAGGGGGAATTATAGAAAAGTCAGCTTTTCAGAAATTTCACATAATCAAGTTTTCAGGAAAATATTCAATTAAAATACTGTGGAAAAAGTGCCACTTTACACACTGATGCGATCTCTAAAATAAACAGGGATACAATGTGGCTGGATTGAGCTATAATCCCAAGGTTTTCCTCTATCTTTTTGAGACATTTATCTCTAAATCTAATCAGCAAATAAGATTTTACGAATATATAGGTAGAAACATTTACTTTTTCTTCATTCATCTATATGTGTTCTACATGCATCCTTCCCCATATTTATATTTGATATAATGCTATGTTAAATCATCAAAACATGTTTTTCTGTCTGTATATCTAGGATGTTCTCAAGGAATTCTTTAAGAATGTAACTTGTCATTTAGGGGCTTAGTTACAAGCCCCTTGCGCCATTGGTGCATAGCGTTTTATGTCATAAAAAGTGACGGACCGGTGGCGCAAGGGGCTTGTAAATAAGCCCCTTATTTTATAGTCAAATGCACCAGGTTCGGTCTGCACTATTCATGTACCAGGTTTGATCTTCAACATTTAAAAATTCCAATAAATAGACCAGTAAAATACACACATTTGTGGGTTACAAATAAGCTTGAATTATGTGATAAATAGTTTCTCAGCATTTTGATCATTTAAGAGTCGTTAGCTAAGATCTTTGGGCCTGGTTACGAGTGCGGCGGTCTATGACCTCCACACTCACGGTGGTGCAGCAGTGGCGGTCCACCGTCCACCAGATTACGACTTTCAAAGTCGTGGCGGTGGCGGACCACCGCCTGCGCCAGGGAGCGGCCGTTACCATGTGCTGGCGCGGCGGAGGCCCAATGTAACATGCTGAGTGGGACTGGCGCAGTCCCGCTGAACATATTACGAGTTCCCTCCACCCCCAGCCATTTCATTGTGGGCTCCCTGCCATGGCAAGGCTGGCGGTGGGGGAACAAAGGGGGCCCCCCACCATGGGGATGCATTCAGATGGGCCCAACATGTGCCCTCCTGTCTGCTTGCACCCCCCGTTCCAGCACTGCATGGACATCACCGTCCATGCCGTGCTGGAACATTTTTGTGGTTTTGTGGTTCCCAATGCAGTGCCTGTTTTTCTGGAACCACCATGGGAAAGGCAAACGGACTGTCTGTCTGGACGAGTTGAACTCATAATCAGGTCGGCGATCCCTGCGTGGCTTTGGTGCAGCCGTGCCGGCGGAGAGTCGGCGCAACTGCGCCAAAGTCGTAATCATGCCCTTTCTTTTTTCCCCAAAATAATTCTTACAAAAATACGCACATATGCATTCATAGACTGACTTTCAGTCAGCAATCTACAACTATTGGTCTGTTGTGCAGTCATTTGCATTTTGCTTCTGCCCACCACAGTATACAGCACAGGACAATGGGTTAGCTCACATCAGCGAGTGGGTCTCCTCACTGTGAGTGGCAGGTGTTTTCCCCTGTGCACAATGTGCTCATTTTTGGTAAAAGTAGTCCCTTTCAGTGTAAGGAACTGACGATACAATGTGTCTTTAAAAAATAAATATTCTTTTGCTTTAACACAATGTTTCTTTTTTACCATTTTCTTTTACAAGGCATAGCAGCTTCATAACCACTGCTCCCAGACCAACGCTGCAGTTCATTCTGCTCTCTATGCTACTGGCACACTGGTAGGGGCTAGTCTTTGTGTTGTTGCAGACTATATACTAAGATGTTTTTTGTTAAATAACAGCAAGAGGATAAATACAAGACTCCGAGCTCCATCCCTTTTTGTCGTTTCTCTCACTTGCCATGCAGCTGTTAACAAAAACAGTGGTTGACTGCACTACCCAAAGTTCCATGATCATATTAACAGAAGAGCTTGCAATCTGTGCCTGGCCCTCTGCTGTGTTTCCTGGTCTGGTGCCTTGTCAATTGAAGAAAAGAGTGGCAGTGCCTATTACATTTCAGCCATGTCAGCTGCCAGCTCTCCTCCTGCCTCTGCAAGCACCTAACCTATCACACCTTAAATTGATGCAGAAAACACCATAAGACTTCATGGAATCCTTGCTTCTAGTCTTTTCACTGATGCAGCCCTCACACTGCAGCTAAGGGGTACTCATTTATTATACCACTCCAATGTTCAAAATAATCTTTTTAATATAAGAAGTACCCAGCCACTTTTTGTGACATAATCATTCTTTTCCAAAAGGCATGGAAAGGCGGATGGGTCTGACAGGTACAGTCTCAAATTCATACTGATGTGACTCAGAGGCGAATGGTGTTCAAGGGCAAAAGGGGCGTTGCCTTGCCTCCCACGGGGTAGAGGAAAAAACAAGGAAAATAAACACAGAGCAGCTGGAAAAAAATTACTGCTCTGAGGTGGTGTGCTGAATCTCCTGGGTGAACTCGAGTGATCTTTGCAGATGTCCTACTGCGCAAGCGCCAGCCGGGTGAGGTTTTGTTCGACCTGCAAGCAAAAGCTACAGCTGTGATATCAATCAATCAATCACAGAATTTGTAAAGCGCACTACTTACCCGTGAGGGTCTCAAGGCGCTAGGGAAAAAGAAAAGAAAAGGGGGGGGTGCTGCTACTGGTCGAACAACCAGGTCTTGAGTAGCCTCCTGAAGGTCAGCAGGTCTTGGGTCTGTCGTAGGCTTAGTGGAAGGGTGTTCCAGGTCTTGGCGGCGAGGTGGGAGAAGGATCTGCCGCCGGTGGTAGTTCTTCGAATGCGAGGGACGGTAGCGAGGGAGAGGTCGGCGGAGCGGAGTTGGCGGTTGGGGACGTAGAAGAGGAGTCGTCTGTTGAGGTAGGCTGGGCCAGTCTTGTGGAGTGCCTTGTGTGCGTGGATGAGGAGTTTGAAGGAGATTCTCCTGTCAACGGGGAGCCAGTGCAGGTTCCTCAGGTGGGGGTGATGTGGCTGTGGCGTGGTACATCGAGGATCAGGCGTGCGGAGGCGTTTTGTATGCGTTGCAGCCGCTTGATGAGCTTGGCCGGGGCTCCCGCGTAGAGGGCGTTCCCATAGTCAAGTCTGCTACTGACGAGGGCCTGGGTGACTGTTCTTCTTGTGTCTGTCGGGATCCACCTGTAGATCTTGCGAAGCATGCGGAGGGTGTTGAAGCAGGAGGATGAGACTGCGTTGACTTGCTTGTCCATGGAGAGCGTTGAGTCGAGGATGACTCCCAGGTTGCGTGCGTGGTCGGTGGGTGTCGGGGCTGCTCCCAGCGTCGTTAGCCACCAGGAGTCGTCCCAGGCTGAGGGGTTGGAGCCGAGGATGAGGACCTCTGTCTTCTCCGTGTTCAGTTTTAGTCGGCTGATCTTCATCCAATCAGCGACGGCATTCATTCCTTCATGGAGGTTGGATTTGGCGGCGAGGGGGTCCTTGGTGAGGGAGAGGATCAGTTTAGTGTCGTCGGCGTAGGAGATTATGTTGAGGTCGTGTTGTCTGGCGATGCGTGTGAGCGGGGTCATGTAGATGTTGAACAGTGTTGGGCTGAGGGACGATCCCTGGGGTACGCCGCAGATGATCTCGGAGGCTTCGGATCGGAATGGTGGGAGGCGGACTCTCTGGGTTCTGCCGGCGAGGAAGGAGGTGGTCCATTCCAGGGCCTTGTCTCGGATCCCTGCGTCGTGGAGGCGTGCGCGTAGAGTGCGGTGGCAGACAGTGTCGAAGGCGGCGGAGAGGTCCAGCAGGATGAAGGCTGCGGTCTCACCATTGTCCAGCAGGATCCTGATGTCGTCTGTGGCGGCGATGAGGGCAGTCTCAGTGCTGTGGTTGCTGCGGAACCCTGATTGGGATGGGTCCAGGATGCTGTTTTCTTCGAGGTATCGGGTTAGCTGTTTGTTGACGATCTTCTCGATGACCTTGGCTGGGAACGGAAGCAGGGAGATGGGCCGGAAGTTCTTGAGGTCTCTCGGGTCCGCCTTGGGTTTTTGAGTAGGGCGTTGATCTCTGCGTGTTTCCAGCTCTCTGGGAAGGTCGCGGTCTCGAAGGAGAGATTGATGACGTTGCACAGGTGGGGTGCGATGGAGCTGCTGGCTTTGTTGAAGATGTGGTGCGGGAAAGGGTCTGACGGGGAGCCGGAGTGTATTGTGCTCATGGTCTTGATGGTGTCCTCGATGTTCACGCTGGCCCAGGCTGGCAGGGGGTCGTGGTCGATGGTGTGCGGCGGGTCTGGTGCATCGATCTTAGTTGGGGCTGTCTGGGTGTTGAAGCTGTCGTGGATGTTGGCGATCTTGCGGTGAAAGAAGGTGGCGAGGGAATCGCACAGGGGTTGCGATGGCGGGATGTCGTTGGTGTTGGAGCTGGGATTGGAGAGTTCCTTCACTATGTTGAAAAGCTCCTTGCTGTTGTGTGCGTTGTTGTCGAGGCGGTCTTTGAAGGAGATTCTCTTGGCGGACCTGATGAGGTGGTGGTGGTTACGGATGGCGTCTTTGTGGGCTGTGTGGCTGTCCGGTGTCTTATCACTGTGCCATTTCTTCTCTAGTTTCCGGCAGGTACGCTTGGAAGCTAGGAGTTCCGAGGTGAACCAGCTGGCTCTTTTGGTGGTGTCACTGTAGGTGAGCTTTTTCAGCGGGGCGAGGGTGTTGGCACAGTCGTGCATCCATCGTCTGAGGTTGCAGGCAGCGTCGTCGGTGTTGGATGGGTCGGAGGGAGGGCTGAGAGCGAGGTTGCCCAAAGTTGGTCTTCGGTGACTTTGGTCCAGCAGCGGCGTGGGATCTGTTGGGTGCGGTGGTGTGTGGTGGGTTTCTGGAAGGTGAAATGGATGCAGCGGTGGTCGGTCCAGAGGAGTTCCGTGGTGTGGCTGAAGGAGACGTGGGAGCTTGAGGAGAAGATGGGGTCAAGCGTGTGGCCGGCGGAGTGGGTCGGTGTTGTGACGAGCTGGCTCAGACCGAGGTTGGCGAGGCTGTCGATCAGGGTGGTGGAGTTGCTGTCGTTGTTGTTCTCCAGGTGAAAGTTCAGGTCTCCGAGGAGGATGTAGTCGGTAGAGGTCAGGGCGTGCGTGCTGATGAAGTCGGCGATGGAGTCGCTGAACTGGGGTCGGGGCCCAGGGGTCTGTAGACAAGGGTGCCTCTAAGGGTGGTGTTGGGGTCCGTGTGGATCTGGAAGTGCATGTGTTCGGCGGTGCTGAGAGTGTCGTCGGTGCTGGTCGAGACCCTGATGGTGTTCTTGTGGACGATGGCGATTCCTCCTCCTACTGCGTTGATGCGGTCTCTGCGGGTGATCTTATAGCTGTCTGGGATGGCTATGGCGATGTCGGGGGCGGAGGAGTCGTTCATCCAGGTCTCAGTCAGGAAGGCGACGTCTGGTGATGATGTGTCGAGCAGGTCCCAGAGCTCGACAGCGTGTTTGCGTGCGGAGCGGGTGTTCAGTAGGATGCAGCGGAGGTGGTTGAGGTCCTTCTTGGCGGACGCCTCGGTGGCTCTGAGGCTGGTGTAGCTGCAGTTCTGGCAGGTGAAGGGACCATGGGTGCGTTTCGGGGCGGCCTTGAAGCAGTTGTGTGTCCGTCCGGGGTTGAGAGCGTGGAGTGTGGTGGCATCGTATCGGCGTCGGTCCTCGAGGCTGGAGCGGGGGCGCGCGGCCCAGGGGTTCTGGCAGACGGGCTTGCCTTGGCGCGCCAGCGGCGCGCCAGCGGCGCGGCCGCACAGCGGCCGCCATATATGGGGAGGTGGGAGGGAGGAGCAACTAGGAGGCAGGGGCAGCGAATGGGCAGTCAGGGGGGCGGGGCCGCAGGGACGCAGCGGCGGGAATGGAGAGAGGCAGCGAGGGGCACAGAAGGCAAAGTGGACACAAGGGAGGTGGGGGCAGCGAGGGAAAACAGAAGAAAAACACAGGCACAGTACAGTGGGGCAGCGAGGGCGCAGAAGGCAAAATGGACACAAGGGGGTGGGGGCAGCGAGGAAAACAGAAGAAAAACACGGGCACAGTACAGTGGGGCAGCGAGGGCACAGAAGGCAAAATGGACACAAGGGAGGTGGGGGCAGCGAGGGAAAACAGAAGAAAAACACGGGCACAGTACAGTGGGGCAGCGAGGGCACAGAAGGCAAAATGGACACAAGGGGGGTGGGGGCAGCGAGGGAAAACAGAAGAAAAACACGGGCACAGTACAGTGGGGCAGCGAGGGCACAGAAGGCAAAATGGACACAAGGGAGGTGGGGGCAGCGAGGGAAAACAGAAGAAAAACACGGGCACAGTACAGTGGGGCAGCGAGGGCACAGAAGGCAAAACGGACACAAGGGAGGTGGGGGCAGCGAGGGAAAACAGAAGAAAACACGGGCACCGAGGCCACAAGCGGAGGGGCGAGCTACCAGCAGCAGCAGCGGGCGGACAGCACAGGCGGAGCTGTGTGGTGGGGGAGCGACCTACCTGGCAAGGTCAAGGGTCGCTCTCCTCACCGCGCAGCGGCCGCCATATATGGGGAGGTGGGAGGGAGGAGCAGCTGGGAGGCAGGGGCAGCAAATGGGCAGTCAGGGGGGCGGGGCCGCAGGGGACGCAGCGGCGGGAATGGAGAGAGGCAGCGAGGGGCACAGAAGGCAAAGTGGACACAAGGGAGGTGGGGGCAGCGAGGGAAAACAGAAGACAAACACGGGCACAGTACAGTGGGGCAGCGAGGGCACAGAAGGCAAAATGGACACAAGGGGGTTGGGGGCAGCGAGGGAAAACAGAAGAAAAACACGGGCACAGTACAGTGGGGCAGCGAGGGCACAGAAGGCAAAATGGACACAAGGGAGGTGGGGGCAGCGAGGGAAAACAGAAGAAAAACACGGGCACAGTACAGTGGGGCAGCGAGGGCACAGAAGGCAAAATGGACACAAGGGGGGTGGGGGCAGCGAGGAAAACAGAAGAAAAACACAGGCACAGTACAGTGGGGCAGCGAGGGCACAGAAGGCAAAATGGACACAAGGGAGGTGGGGGCAGCGAGGGAAAACAGAAGAAAAACACGGGCACAGTACAGGGGGCAGCGAGGGCACAGAAGGCAAAATGGACACAAGGGGGTGGGGGCAGCGAGGAAAACAGAAGAAAAACACGGGCACAGTACAGTGGGGCAGCGAGGGCACAGAAGGCAAAATGGACACAAGGGAGGTGGGGGCAGCGAGGGAAAACAGAAGAAAAACACGGGCACAGTACAGTGGGGCAGCGAGGGCACAGAAGGCAAAACGGACACAAGGGAGGTGGGGGCAGCGAGGGAAAACAGAAGAAAACACGGGCACCGAGGCCACAAGCGGAGGGGCGAGCTACCAGCAGCAGCAGCGGGCGGACAGCACAGGCGGAGCTGTGTGGTGGGGGAGCGACCTACCTATCACATGAGAGGGAGTGCTGAATTAGAATTCCATGGATCCAGTTGCTTTTGGGGCACATGAACAGTGGCCCTGGGAGGAGTTACAAAATTCCATTCACTTCAATGGCTTGGGGTGGGGCAGACCGATGATGACAAGGAGGGAGTGGGTGGCAACAATTTGTTGATTATTAGAGAGGGACAAGCTGTTGGAGAGGTGCAGGGGGCTGCTGGCCTGGCAGTAACACATGTTTAGTACTGCATTTTGTTTCACTTTGAAAAAAAACATTATGGAGCTGAGCACACAGAGTTCTCCTTATCTCTACTATAGAGTCCCAAGAGAAGGAGGGAACCAGCCGCGGACAACAATTGCATTAGTGGACCAAGAGGTAAGTGTGAAGTTAAGCCTCTGAAACAGGGGCATCATCACCCCCAACTCCTACCCCACCACCATGCCTGCTTTAGCAGCTACAGAGGGAATGGGGTTCTTGATGGGCCTCTTCTGTCTGCATCTTGGCAGACAAAGGCTCATGATGAACTTGGGAGGGTGAGTGAGTGAAAAGAAGGATGGGTGGATGGATGGATAGATGCATGGATGAATGAGTGAAAGGAGGGATGTAAGAATGGAAGAGTGAAAGGGAGACAGGGTGTATGAGTGAAAGGGAGGGTGGATGGATGGATTGATGGATGGATGGATGGATGGATAGGTGAAAGGGTGAATGGATGGAGTAGTGAAAGGATGGATCGATGGATGATGAGAGAAAGGATAGATGGATGGAAGAATGAGTGAAAGGACGGATATTGAGTGGAAGTGTAAAAGGGTGGATGAGTCTATAAATGGATGGAGTGAAAATATGGATGGATGAGCAAAAGGATGGATGAGTGAAAAGATGGATGTGAAGATGGATGAGTAAAACAAAGATGGATGAGTAAAACAAAGATGGATGAATGAAAAGCAGGGCAGATGGATGTCTGTCTGAAAGGATAGATGGATGGATGAGTGAGTGAAAGGGTGAATAGATGGATGGATGAATAGATGGATTGATGGATGAGTGTTTGAAAGTATGGATGGCTGAGTGAAAGGGTAAATGGAGGGATGTATGAGTGGATGGATGGATGGTTGGATGGATGGATGGATGGAAGTATGGATGGATGGAACGATGGATGGAACGATGGATGGATGGGACAAAGGGTGGATAGATGGAGCTAAAGGGTGGATGGATAAGTGAAAGGATGGCTGGATGATTGAGAGGATGGATGAACGGATGGATAAAAGGGGGTGGGTAAGTGAAAAGATGGATGATTGAGTGGATGGATTGGGTTGATGGATGGGTGTCCTTGTACCAGTGGCGGCTCTCCATATTGGCTCCACAACTACACTATAACCTCCTTGTTTTGTGGTACATTTTTATTGTATCAAGAGTGAATATTTATTCACATTTGGTACAACAAAAATAATATGCAGACCCGCTTTTAGGTCCAGCAACAAACTGAGTCAGCTAGTGACATTGTTTGATTGCTGGCACAGGTGCATGAATGTGCTTTGTGCCATTCCAGCACTGTGAGTATGTATGTGTGACTATATGTGTGAGTTAAAATGAGAGAGAGTCATTGAAGAAGTAAGTCAGAGTGAGTGAGAATGAGTGACAGTAAGGACAAGTATGTGTGAGAATGAATGTGAGTGAGGGAGGGAGAATGACAGTTTGTGTAACTGATTGTTACTGTGTGTGAGGCACAGAAACACTGAGTAATTCAAATTGAGATAGAAGGAGTGGGATTGAGTAAGACAGAGTGGGTCAGAGTAGAATGAGTGAGACTGCATCAAATAGTGAGACAGAGTGAGACTGAGTGAGTCAAAGTGTGACAGTAAACTTAGGGGGTTAATATTTAAAGAGGCCTGCACCACCGAAGTGCAACTTTTTTAGGCGCCTTGGTGACGCAGGCCTCTCAGTCATATCTATGAAGCTATGATAAGCCACCCTGTGTGGCTTTGCGTGGACTCATAGATATGGAGTAAGGCAAGGCAGCGCAAAGAGCTGCATGCTTTACTCTGGGTCAAGGAGGCATTCCATGGGCATTGCAGTGGGTGTTCACCCACGATGCAGCCCCAGATTTACAAAGTCACGTAAACCTGGGGCAGTGCCTAAACCTCATGCCTCCCCAGAGCAGACATAATGAGGAATGTTTTCATTTCTCCTAGTTTTTTCCTCCTTTCATGTGTGCTGCATTCTGCAGCACACATAGAACGAGGACAACGCCTCTGTGGATTGTTTTTGTGCAGGAAGGTGTCCCATCCTGCACAAAAACAATCCTGCCAACAACACAGAACAAGTGTGCCTGTTTTGGTGATAGGCGCTAAATTGTGTGCTGGCGCTGGCTGAAAGGACAGGAATGCACTGTATCTTGTAGATATGGTGCATTCCTGCCCTTTTGATTTGGTAAAATGGCAGCACAGCAAAAAGACTTGCAGCACTGCCCTGCGCAAAATCTCTGTAAATGAGGCCCTTAGTGCAAGAAAGTGTGAAAGAGCCCTTCGAGAAGAAGCTCATTGAAATTCGAACCAAGGATTACGCCTCACCACTTTTAAAGGTCACCAGCCACCACTGATGAGACTGCCACTATATGGTTCTTTCTCTGTGCAGCATACCACTTCATGTGTCATTGTTGCAATGCTGGCAGATACAATCTCCGCACAAAGCAACACCACAGAAATGCCTTTCTCTCCATCTGTACGTTTGTGGATGTGTGGGCTTATTTCCCCCCTTTTATGTTCATGATTCTGTTTTCTGTGATATAAAAAGCCTTTTTCTGCATCTGGCATCCCTTTCCTTATATCGCAATTCGTTGGCACTGTTGTAGCCTACAATAGTCTTTTTTTAGCTCTGCTGCTAGATATCTCATAGTGTGAACATGGTTTTCACCCAAAGACTCGATGCTGCGCTCTAATCTATTTGAGCTCTTCCATTGGCAGTATCAGTCTGACAGTACCGTAAGTAGAGCCTGTTGTTGCAGAGGTACTGTTAATTCTAAAAGCTATTGAACTCTGGGCTCCTGGACAAGTGGAACCTGTGGTTACTGATGGTAGCATACAGCTCACAAGCATTTGCAATGCAATAGGTCTCACATTTGTGAAAGTTAAAGCTATTGGCATTGTAAATGACAATGTATTTTAATTATATTTATGGAGTGGATGTATGTGTTGTGCAGGGAAATAGGTGGGTTGGTTTGAAATAGTTGTGGAATTGTGTGGCATGGAATAGTGTGGTGTGGAGTGGATTTGTTTAATGGAATTATGTGGCAAAGTGTGTAGTAGAATTATGTGGATAGTAATTATGTGGTATTGATTGTACTGAAATTATGTAGAGTGGGATTGTGTGCCATGGAGTGTAATTATGTGGTATTTTGTGTTGTGGAGAGGTATGTAGTGGAGTGGTGTGCTGTTGGATTTTGTGGGATGATGTGGAACTTTGTGTTGTGGATTGGATGCATCTAGTGTGTTGTGTAAAGAAGGAATCAGACTGTACCTAGAGTACACTTTTTTTATGTGTCTATTAAAAGCATGCGATGCAGAACTGAGCTGGTAATACCATTACATTACTCTCAAATAGAATACATATTCGTCATTGTGAAGGGTCAAGCTATTCCATCAATTAAAACCAACACTGACTTTCAAGCAGCCTTTAAATTTGCAGATTAAATAATTGCAGGTAACTGCCCATCCCTTGATCCACAGCAGAGGGGATCCCCTCCCTTTCAGCCGAAATATATTAATCTTTCCAGGAAGGTTTTCTTTTAACACAAAGTTGGGGAACTGTTTTTGTTGAATTAAAAAAGTATGACAACGTCGTTCCCTTCAGAGCCCATCCATTTCGACCTCTGTTTTGAATGTTACAAAGGGAAACAGCAAGTCTTAAAATACAACTGGCAGCTAACAGTGCCACACATGACATCTAGATATGCATCTGGCTATTACAGGAGGGTGCGCTTCAGTTGGTCCTACGTTTGCAGTCAAGTGCAATAAGCAAGCATCAATTCGTTTTTTTGTTTCTCTTTGCCCCTTATATGCAAGGGCCTACAAGTTCCACAGTGCTAAGTGCCATTGGCAATGTAGCCAGACCTGGCTGAAAGTCACCTTCATGAGGCAGGTCATGTTAATAGCTGACTCTCTAGACCCTGCTATTATTCATGTATGAGTGCAGAGTATCCAAGTGCCCTGAAGAATCCAAAATATTCAACATTGGTTCTATTTAAAAAAAAACACAAATACACAAACAAACCACGTTCAGCTGCAGTCTTCAAAAAGATATATCAATACAATCCTCTACCCTGCACATGCTGACCTGACTGATATGCCGCTTTAATAACTTTTATATTTGTTTATTTCCTCCTTCCATAATAAAGAGCATTTAAAAAAACTGTTAAACAAATAAGCTGAAATTTCTCACAAGTAAGTAATTTGCTAAGTCCTGTTCTTAGCAACTTTGCATTATGGGACTTGCATTTTTGCTTGAGACAAATAAATCGCAAAACATTGAAATGAATGGGAGGAAATTAATTCTGAGAAAACCCCCAGGTACAGAAGCAGTACCCCAAAAAAACAGAAAAAAACAAAATGCATAATGCCCCACATTAAATGTATATGTGCCCCCATGAAAATGCATCTGACAAAGAATAAACAAAATATTCTCAATTTAAATCAGGCTACGCACTGCAATGTAGGTGGACAGAAGCAGCAATACATCAAATTAAAATAAAACAGCAACCTACAATTTTTTGCCCACCTCGGAGGGGCACGCAACATCAGCAATAAATAGGACTTTGGAAATTTAAAAAAAGACACACATATTTTTCTTTCCTGATTAGGTATACAGCAGCAACTTCCACATCAACCCCAGAACTAGGGGGGAAGGCTTCGCCAGCATGCAACTGGAACAATAAGTTGCTGCAGCAAACTGCACAGAAAGAAACGCAACAGGAGGAGGCACAGACCTTGTTTTCTTCCTCCCTGGGGATCTGGGATCACAGGTAGCCCCACATTGTCCAGGACCTTTTCGTCCGCTTTCGGGAGCTGCCGCAGGAAGTGAGAGGAGCGTTGGCTCAGGTTTCAGAGCCTGCCCCTAGAAGCGCAAAGGAAGTGACGTAACGCCTGTAACTCTTTTGGTTCAGGATGTCACTGCAGAGGAGGGGGAAGAGGAGACCACCCTTTAGGGCTGTTAGAAATGGGGTCTCTAGTTGGCAGAGGTAGGTACCTTTGTCCAAATAGGGACACTTGCTTCTAGTCAGGGTAAGGGGATGCACACTCTAGATAACCCCTGCGCACCCCCTTGGTAGCTTGGCACGAGCAGACAGGCTTATCCCAAAGGCAATGTGTAAAGTATTTGTACTCAAAACACACAGTAATACAGTGATAACACCACAAATGGACACCACACCAGTTTAGAAAAATAAAGTACCTTTATCTAAACTTACCAAGACCAAAACGACAAAAATCCAACATACAAGTATTAGCAAAAATGACTTTCAAAAGGGTTTAGCAACTGAGTCCATAGAAAACTATGGATGCGTGATTTCTTGCAAAGTACCTGTCATTGCGACAAAATTCATCAAGACAAACAGCCGCAGCGATGGGAAGCGTTGAAAAACAAAGAGATGAGTTGATTCCTGAGACCTTCATGGATGTGATGCAACAGTTCCGCTGGGCACAGGGGAGCGGTGCATCGGGTGCGGTCTGTAGGGGGAAGCAATCCGTCAATTCTGAGACTACACCGATCCGCAGGTGATGCGTCGGGGAAAACTTACCGCTCAGGGACGATGCGTGGAAATCCAGGATGCATCGGCAAACGATGTGGCGGCGTCGAGAGGCGATGCGTTGGTTTCTTCAGCTGCGATCCCTCAATGCGTCGATTCTTGCAGCGGCTACAGACGCTGTGTCAGTTTCAGCAGTGGCAGTGCGGGGAGATTCTTCTCGCACCACGGCGTTGCGGCGGAAAAACTGTCGCAAGAAGAGCGATGCATCAATTTTCTTGTTGTTGCGTTGCTTTCCAGTTCCCAGCAGCAGAAACAACCTCCATTGGCCCCACACAGTCACAGGCACTCCTGGCAGGTCAGAACTCCCAGCAAGGAAGTTCAGGGGAGCTGGGGGTGAAGTCTTTGTGTTCCTGAGACTTCAAAACAGGAGGCAAGCTCCACTCAAGCCCTTGGAGACTTTCCTCAAGCAGGGGACACAGCACACAGCAAAGTCCTTCTCCTTTCCTTGGCAGAAACAGCAACTGCATGCCAACCCCAGACACACAGCAAGGGCAGTCCTTCTCCTCAGTTTCTCAAGCTCATCTCCTTGGCAAAGGTTCCTCTTGATTCCAGAAGTAGTCTAAAGTTCAGGGGTTTTAGGTCTAATTCTTATACCCCAAAATGTCTTTGTTCTCTTTGTGCAGAGAAGCCCTGTGCCCAGTCAAAACCAGTTCTGTCCTCTCTGGTGCAGCTTCCTGGCAGGAGGTGGAGAGCATTGTGGAAAGGAGACCAGGCCTATTCAGGTGAAAGGAAATCTCCTCCCCCTACTCTAAATGCAGCCCAGGTCTATTCAGCCCAGCCCTGACTCATCAGGCTCTCTGGAGCCACTGCTCCTCCCCAGCCCCTGACACTCCAAACCCAGATAGTCAATCCACATCCTAGCAGAGGCACACTTGGATGGTTAAGCAAGAAAATACCTACTTTCTAAAAGTGGTACTTTCAAACACAGAATGTAAAAATCACCCTCACTAAAAGATGCATTTTAACATTCTGAGTTCAGGCATACTAAACTTTATTTTCCTACCTTGTTCCCAGGGACAGTTATGTTTATAAGATGTTATAAACAAACTCCCCATTCTGTCCTATGGGAACAGGTAGCCTTGCAATAGTGAAAAATGAACTTGGCAGTAATTCACTATCAGGACATGCCACACACATCAGGGCATGCCCTACCTTTCACATACACTGCACCCTGCCCACAGGGGTACCTTGGGCCTACCTTAGGGGTGCCTGACATGTAAGAAAAGGGAAGGTTAGGGCCGGGCAAGTGGGTGCACTTGCCAAGTCGACATGGCATTTAACAACTACGCACAGCCACTGCAGTGGCAGGTCTGAGTTTCTGTTTCAGAACTACTCATGTGGGTGGCAGAATCAGTGCTGCAGGCCCACTAGTAGTATTTGATTTATCAGCCTCGGCACACTCAGTGCACTTTACTAGGGACTGACCAGTAAATCAAATATGCCAATCAGGGAGAACCAATCATAATAACAACTTACACAGGGAACTCTTGCACTTTGCAACTGATCAGCAGTGCCAAAGTGCCCAAAGCATCTAAGCCAGCAAAAACGAAATCCAGCACAGCATCAAAATACAGGAGATAGAGGCAAAGAGTCAGGGGAAACCATGCCAAGATGCCAAGTCTAACACGTGTCCCCTCCAGCTGAAAGATGAGGCGAACTACCCACCTTCTTGGGAGTTCTCATCACTAAGGCGGAAGAATCTGGACGGACCATCAGCATTGGCGTGTCCTATACCAGGGCAGTGTTCCACCGTAAAGTCCATTCCCTGTAGCAAGATGGACCCCCTCAACAGTTTTGGGTTCTCACCCCTCATTTGCATCAATCATCTGAGGGGCCTGTGGTCTGTCTGAACCCGGAAGTGAGTTCCAAACAAGTAGGGTTTTAGCTTCTTCAGTGCCCAGACCACAGCAAAAGATTCTCTTTCAATTGCGCTCCACCTCTGTTCCCTGGGAAGTAGCCTCCTACTAATGAAAGCTACGAGTTGGTCCAAACGCTCATTGTTCAATTGTGAGAGTACTGCTCCCACACCATGCTCTGAAGCATCTGTCTGCACAACGAACTCTTGGGAGAAGTTGGGTGCCCTGAGCCCGGGCGCCTTGCACATGGCAGATTTCAGGGCGTCAAAAGCGGTCTGACAGGCATCAGTCCAGATCACTTTCCTTGGCTGCTTCCTTGAAGTCAGCTCTGTCAAGGGGGCAACAATGGAGCATATCCCTTGACAAACCGTCTGTAGTACCCGGTGAGTCATAGGAAGGCTCTCACTTCCGTCTGGGTCTTGGGGGGCTCCCAAGCCAGAATGGTGTCGATCTTAGGTTGTAGGGACGCAACTTGGCCGCTTCCTACCTGGTGTCCTAAGTACACCACAGAACCCTGCCTTCTCTGGCACTTACTGGCCTTGATAGTGAGGCCTGCCTTCTGCAGAGCCTTCAACACTTCACAGACTGTAATGCACGCTCTATCCCTAAACACGCCCTTGAAATCTGGGCCTTGTTAGACTCTGAGAAACCAGACATCCACTTCGTCACAGAGACGTGGCTCCAGGAGTCCTCTCTCCCTGACATCGCTATAGCTCTCCCTCCGACTACCAACTGACTAGATTAGACAGACACAACAAGAGAGGATTTGGTCTAGCAATAGCCTTTAGCGCTAACACCAAACTCAGCATAATTGATACCCACCTCTCAGATTGGGGAGAACTCTGCATTTTTAAACTGAACTGCCTTGCCAAGGGGTCCTGGAGAGGTGCTTTACTCTATCGCCCCCTGGGCAACAAAGCCCACTTTTCAAGTCACTTGATAGAGACCATTGCACCCCATGTCCTGGCTGCTGATAATTTTCTCTTATTAGGAGACTTTAACCACCATGACGAACTTCTATCTGATACTCACACCAATGTTCTTATCTCAAGCTTAAACTCTCTGGGCCGCAACCAGCTGATAGTCGGTCCCACTCACTCAGCAGGCCACACACTTGACCTTTCATTCACCAACTCATCCCACATTAAGGTCGAACCCCCAATTCCAGTCCTCTGGTCTGACCATCATATATTAAAATTTAACATTCAGGCAACTCCGACTTCAAAAAACCCACACAATGAACCAACACTGAGTAGGACATAAGATAGAGTCAATTTAGCTAGTTTTTCTCTCCATTTTACCCCTCCCCCCCTATCCGAATCAGACAATCCCAATCTGGCAGCTGAGTCTTTCGAGGCGGCAATCAGTCAGACCCTAGACAGAATTGCGCCCAAAAAAAAAGTCAAACGCCACCACAAATTATCACCATGGTTCACCGCTGACTTAAAAGCTGACAAACTAGCCAACAGGAAGGCAGAACGCAAGTGGAGGCACTCAAAAAGCATCATCGATAGACAGATTTATAAATCCACCCATAGGCACTATCTTGACCACATAGCCACGGCCAAAAAAACCTACCTTGGGGACAGAATAAATCAGGCCTCCAACTCCCACAAAGAACTGTATAAAATATTAAAAGAATTTACCAGCCCAAGTTCATGCCAGAACGAACAGCTTACATCGCAAGAGTGGTTGGATACTCTGTCCTCTTTTTTCGTGGCCAAAATTAACAACATCTATAATCTCTTCCCCCACATAGGTGACGCTCAATAACATCAGGGGCCGGCCAGCAACCTCCCTCCGATCTCCACTTCCCTCAATGAATTCACAGAATTCACCCATGAGGACATCAGAATTGCTCTCGGCAAGGTTAAATCTGGATCCCATACCGACCCAGTTTCCTTTCATATTTTGTCCAAAATTGGGCCAGCTCTTCTTCCCGGCCTAACCAGGCTCCTCAACTTATCTTTACTACACTCTACCGTCCCAACCAGATGGAAAGAAGCCGTGGTTAGACCCATACTAAAGAAGCCTACCCTGGACCCCAAGCAGCCTAACAACTATCGGCCTATCTCCCTTCTCCCTCTCTTCAGGAAGGTCTTAGAGTCACTAGTCAACAAATAGCTCACCATCCACCTGGAGAGCAACAATCTGCTGGATCCCTCTCAATCTGGGTTCCGGGCTTCATACAGCACCGAAACCGCCCTGCTGGAAATAGTGGACAATATAAGACTCTCTCTTGACGCCAGACAATCCGCCATCTTGGTCCTTCTTGACCTGTCGGCTGCCTTCGACACCATCTCCCACAGCACTCTTTTATATTGTCTGCGGGAGATGGGTGTTGGGGGCACCGCATTGAACTGGCTCAGGAGCTACTTGACAGACCGAACCTCCAAAGTTCTAATGGGCTCACATGCCTCCAGCATTCAACTTATAGACAAGGGTGTCCCCAGGGCTACATTCTGAGCCCCACACTCTTTAATCTGTATGTGGCACCCTTGGCCAGCGTGATTAAAATTCATGGCTTTGACACAGTATCGTACGCCGACGATACTCAGCTACTAATCACGCTCGGACCAGACCACACTGACACCAAATTTCGGTTTGGGCAGTGCATGTCTGACATACACTGCTGGATGCTAAATAACCATTTGCAACTTAATGCCAGCAAAACCGAAATGATCCTTTTCGGTAAAGCACAGACTTTGTGGTCGAGTGATTGGTGGTCTCCAAACCTAGGCACTTGTCCCTCACCCAAGTCGGCAGTTCGTAACTTAGGAGTGCAGATCGACAATCAACTCTCCATGTCTGATCATGTCAATCATGTGACCAGCACCTGTTACGGACTAATGCGCAGTCTTCGTAAGATCTTTAAATGGGTCCCACTGTCTTCCCGTATGCCTCTAGTGCAAGGACTAATCATTAGCCAGTTGGATTATGGCAATGCCCTTTTGGCCTCCATCAACGAAGAGCACCTAACTAAACTCCAGGTCCTTCAGAACACAACGGCCAGACTTGTATTAAACGTACCGCCCGATCCTCCTCGGCACCCAGTCTGAGAGCTCTCCACTGGCTCCCCATTAGAAAACGAATAACATTCAAGATCAACTGCCTAGTCCACAAAACTCTCAATGGTCACGGTCCTCACTACCTTGTCAATAAACTGAAAAGTTACCACTCCTCCAGAATTCTCCGATCTGCCAACAGACATCTTCTCGTCCCTCCCAAGATCCGCACTGCCAGGAATGGCGGAAGATCTTTTTCTTATCTCGCCCCCACCCTATGGAATGCTCTCCCTCTTCATCTCCGTACTGAGACCGACCACAGAAAGTTTTGTAGGTCTCTAAAAACCTGGCTGTTCTGAGGTTGTCTCACTCCCAGTCAGTCCCTCTCTTCTCCTCTTCTTCATTTTCTGTGTCAGGCTAGCGCTTTGAGACCTTCCGGTGAAATGTGTGCTTAACAAAAACTCATACATAACATAACATAATAGAGGTGTTGCAAGTGTTTCTCCCAGCTGGAGCTGAACCCAGCAATGTCATCCAGGTAAGCGGCACTGAACTCCTCTAGCCCGGACAGTACCTGGTTTACCAGTCTCTGGAACGTGGCAGGGGCGTTCTTCAACCCAAAGGGCATGACACAGAACTGGTAGTGCCCCTCTGGCACTGAAAACGCAGACCTCTCTCTTGCCCCATCAGTCAAGGCAATCTGCCAGTACCCAGACGTTAGATCAAACGTGCTAAGGTACTGGACAGCTCCAAGCCAATTAATGAGCTCATCAGCTCTGGGAATGGGGTGCACGTTAGTCCTGGTGATGGCATTGAGCCCACGGTAGTCCACGCAAAACCAGAGTTCCGGAGTGGCACAGGGCGTAGTAGCTTTTGGAACCAAGACCACTGGGCTAGCCCAGGGGCTGCTGAAGGGCTCTATTACCCCTAACACCAACATTTTGGAAACCTCTTCCTTAATGCTGGCCCTGACTCTGTCAGTTACCCGGTAAATTTTATGTTTTACAGGTAAACTGTCCCCAGTGTCCACTTCATGGACGTACCAATTGGTGACTCCTGGAGTCAGGGAGAACAGGGAGGTGAACTGTCCCAGCACCTGGCGACAGTCCCTCTGCTGCTCTGGGGTCAGGATGGGAGAGAGGTCCACTCCATCCACTGACCCATCATGTTCCTTGGCTGACAGGAGGTCAAGAAGAGGCTCACTCTCCTCTTCCATTCAATCATCTGTAGCCAGGAGCATTGTGACTTCAGACCTCTCAAAGTGAGGTTTGAGGGAGTTCACGTGCAGGACCTGCAAAGGGTTCCTAGGAGTCTGCAAGTTAACCAGGTAGGTTACATCGCTCTTGAACTCCACCACCTCAAATAGACCAGTCCACCTGTCTTGGAGTGCACAAGGCTCCACTGGTGCCATCACCCACACTTTTTGGGCCAGGCTGAAACTCAACCAGAGTGGTATTCTGGTTGTACCATTGTTTCATCTGCTCCTGGCTGGCTTCCAGGTTCACCTGAGCGAGTTTCCTGAAGCGTTGAGTCTGGTTTCTAAAGGCCAGCATGTAGCTGAACACATCTTGGGGGTCTTACCAGGAGTTTTCTCTCAGCCCTCCTTCACCAGACTCAGAGGTCCTCTCACAGGGTGCCCATACAGCAATTCAAAGGGACTGAACCCTAAGGATTTCTGTGGTACCTCCCTGTAGGCAAACAACAGGCATGGAAAAAAGACGTCCCACTTACGTCTCATGGGTTCTGCAAGACCATTTATCATGCCTTTCAGGGTTCGGCTGAATCTCTCCACCAACCCATTCCCTTGGGGATGGTAAGGAGTGGTGAATTTGTACATTACACCGCACTCCTCCCACAGTGACTTCATATACCTGGAAATTAAGTTTGTACCATGGTCAGAGACCACCTCTCTGGGGAACCCCACATGGGTAAAGATCCCCATCAATGCACGGCTCACCACAGGGGCCGTGAATGTCCTGAGAGGGACAGCTTCCGGGTACCGGGTGGCATGTGTGCCAACATGTCTCTGCATGTCATGAGCCAGATCCAGTAGGAAGGTCCTGCAGCAAGCGGGTACCACTAGCACACGGGCTGCCCCAGGCTCAGCAACCTTAGGCTCACTGTAAAGGAGACCATTCTCCCAATAAATCAAATGTGATCCGGATGGACCACCTGATGCCTGGTCTGCAGCCTGCTGCCGCAAACCAACAAGAGTAGGGCATTCCATCTGCACCTTGCAAAACTCCTCACGGGAGGGACCTCCTTCCTGCTGCCAATGGGTCAGCTCAGGCAGGTCTCCCAGTTCGGCCACTTATTCCTCTGTAGGTTCCAGGGCATTCCCCTCAGGTTCTGCCTCCTCCTGGACCGTGGGAACTTTGGGGGCTGGTTTCCCACACCCCCTGCCCTTCCTCTTTCTGGCAGGCACCTGGGCCACTCTTTCAGGCTCCAGGTCCTCTTGATCACCCTAACTCACTGCCATTGACCGAGTGGTCACACAGGCCCACTCAGGCAGTCCCAACATCTTTAAATGAGCCTGGCGCTCCACCTCCTTCTACGGTGAGCTCTCCAGGTAATTGCCAAGCAGACAGTCAACAGGCATGGTCGGACTTACAACGACCTTCAAGGAACCTGAGACCCCCCCACTCAAAGGGAACCTGCGCCACCTTACACTTGCGCTCAGAGTTGTCTGCAGCAACTACAGGGTGAAGTACATTGGGGATGACCTGCTCTTCAGGCACCCATTGACACCTGACAGATGTCACATTGGCTCCTGTGTCTCTCAGAGCCTCCACCCTCCTCCCATTGATGGTCACCCACTGCAGGTACTTTTTAGTGTTATCCAGCAAGCAGGTTTCTGGACAATCTCTCTGTCTCCTAATGAGACTAGGGTCATCACAGCTGGCTCCCCACCCTCACTAGGAACCAACTCCTCCCCCAGCACTACACTAACTAACCCCGGTGACGCTGCACCAGTAGGTGCTGGTGGTGCCTTGGGGCACTTCGGATCCCTCACAATGTGGCCCTCCTGACCACATGTATAACACCTGCCGGGACCCTGGTCGTCTGGCCTACCTTTAGGGGGCCATGGCTTCTTAGAACTGGGGGGCTGGGGATCCTTACCCTGGGAACTATTTTGGGGCCCTTTAGAGAACTCCTTTTGGTTACCCTTGTCCCCCCCCACTCTTCTGCTGGGGACCCTGCCCACCTTTGTCTGGGTTTCCCACAATCCCCTTGTGGACCCTGGTACTTGTCCAGGAGTCAGCCTCCTGAGCAAGCTTCCTGGGATCAATCAGCTTACTATGCATCAGATGCTGGCACAGCTCTGGAACACAAAGACTACTCCAGTGCTCCCAAATAATCAGATTGTACAACCCCTCGTAACCCGTTACCTTGCTGCTCTTTATCCAACCATCCAGTGCTCTGAAATACATGTTCAGACACTCAAACCAAGTATTAGATTCAAATTTCTTGAAGGTCCTAAACTATTCCCTGTAATGCTCAGGTGTAAGCCCATACCTGAGGCATAAAGCCTCCTTCATATTGGGGTAGGTCAGGGTACCCGCCTCCTCCAGGGGTGTCAGGGTGTCCCTCCCAGTGGCCTCAAAGTGCTTCCACAGACCCACCCCCCAATGCTTCTCAGGGACCTCATGCATATGCAGTGCAGCTTCATAAGATGCAAACCATGCATACACATCCTTCCCCTTCTGGAAATTCTGTACTACATCCTTGGGTATGGAAACCTTGCCTCCTTGCACTGGCTGTGCGCTGCCACCATTCATACTGGACTCCACTTGTTTGACTTTAATGTCCAGTTCTCTCATGCTCAACTTATGGGCCAAGACCAACTTTTTCTCTTCCGAAGCAAGAGCATTCTTACTCTCCTCTGCCTTTAGTCTCATGACCTCTGACTCATGATCTCTGGCCCTGCGCCTTTCCTCTATTTCCTCCAGCGCCCAATTTCTAGAAGAATGACTGCTGCTAGCCCTAGAGGCTGCTCTTCCTACAGGCAAATACTGTGATCTGAAACCATTCTCTGGTGCACCCCCATCCACACCTGCATCCTCTGTCTCCTCAGCTTGTCTGGCCTCCCACCAGGCCCCTAAGGCCTTCTGTAGCTCCTCTTTTCTAAAGTGGCTCTTCATTGGACAACCAAAGCTTTTGCAGAATTGCCTGAGTTGCTCTACCTTGTAGCTGCTTAACAATTCAAAGTCAAACTCCAAATCTGGAACCTCACTTGCTGCTTTACCATTTAGAGACATGATGCATGGATAAGTCAAGTGTTAGATCAAAAATAGAACCAAAAATAAAACACAGTATGTGGTTGCGTAGTGTTCTGCACTAAACTAGTGATGCACACCAATCACTGTTGGTCAAGTACAAATAAAAGTTCAAATCCTCATCGCTGACCACCAATGTTAGAAATGGGGATTTCTAGTTGGGAGAGGTAGGTACCTTTGTCCAAATAGGGACCCTTGCTTCTAGTCAGGGTAAGGGGGGTACACACTCTAGATAACCCCTGCTCACCCCCTTGGTAGCTTGGCACAAACAGACAGGCTTATCTCAAAGGCAATGTGTAAAGTATTTGTACTCAAAATACACAGTGATACAGTGATAACACCACATATGGACACCACACCAGTTTATAAAAATAAAGTACCTTTATCTAAACTTAACAAGACCAAAACGGCAAAAATCCAACATACAAGTATTAGCAAAAATGACTTTCAAAATGGTTTAGCAACTGAGTCCATAGAAAACTATGGATGCGTGATTTCTTACAAAGTACCTGTCGTTGCGACAAAATTCACCAAGCCAAACAGCCGCAGCAATGGGCAGAGTCGAAAAACAAATAGATGCGTCGATTCCTGAGACGTGGATGCGATGCGAAGGTTCTGCTGGGCACAGGGGAGCAGTGCGTCAGGTCCGGTCTGTAGGGGGAAGTGATGCATCGATTCTGAGACGACTCTGATCCTCGGGTGATGCATCGGGGAAAACTTGCCGCACAGGGACGATGCATGGAAATCCAGGATGCGTCGGCGAATGATGCGGCGGCGACGAGAGGCGCTGCGTCGGTTTCTTCAGCCACGATCCCTCGATGCGTCGATTCTCGCAGCGGCGACAGGCGCTGCGTTGATTTCAGCAGCAGCGGTGCGGGGAGATTCTTCTTGCACCACAGTGTTGCGTCGGAAAAACTGTTGCAAGAAGAGCGATGCGTCGATTTTCTTGTTGTTGCGTTGCTTTCCAGCTACCCAGCAGCAGAAACAACCTCCAGAGGCCCCACACACTCACAGGCACTCCTGGCAGGTCAGAACTCCCAGCAAGGAAGTTCAGGGGAGCTGGGGGTGAAGTCTTTGTGTTCCTGAGACTTCAAAACAGGAGGCAAGCTCTACTCAAGCCCTTGGAGACTTTCCTCAAGCAGGGGACACAGCACACAGAAAAGTCCTTCTTTCCTTGGCAGAAACAGCAACTGCAGGCCAACCCCAGACAAACAGCAAGGGCAGTTCTTCTCCTCAGTTTCTCCAGCTCTTCTCCTTGGCAAAGGTTCCTCTTGATTCCAGAAGTAGTCTAAAGTTCAGGGGTTTTAGGTCTAATACTTATACCCCAAAATGTCTTTGTTCTCTTTGTGCAGAGAAACCCTGTGCCCAGTCAAAACCAGTTATGTCTTCTCTGGTGCAGCTTCCTTGCAGGAGGTGGAGACAGCATTGTGGAAAGCAGACCAGGCCGATTCAGGTGAAAGGAAATATCCTCCCCCTTCTCTAAATGCAGCCCAGGTCGATTCAGCCCAGCCATGACTCATCAGGCTCTCTGGAGCCACTGCTCCTCCCCAGCCCCTGACACTCCAAACCCAGACAGTCAATCCACATCGTAGCATAGGCACACTGGATGGCTAAGCAAGAAAATACCTACTTTCTAAAAGATGAATTTTCAAACACAGAATGTAAAAATCACCCTCACTAAAAGATGCATTTTAACATTCTGAGTTCAGGCATACTAAACTTTATTTTCCTACCTTGTTCCCAAGGGCAGTTATGTTTATAAGATGTTATAAACAAACTCCCCATTCTGTCCTATCGGAACAGGTAGCCTTGCAATAGTGAAAAACTAAATTGGCAGTAATTCACTATCAGGACATGCCACACACATCAGGGCATGCCCTACCTTTCACATGCACTGCACCCTGTCCACAGGGGTACCTTGGGCTTACCTTAGTGGTGAGTGACATGTAAGAAAAGGGAAGGTTAGGGCCTGGCAAGTGGGTGCACTTGCCAAGTCGACATGGCAGTTAACAACTGCGCACAGACACTGCAGTGGCAGGTCTGAGTTACCGTTTCAGAACTACTCATGCAGGTAGCACAATCAGTGCTGCAGGACCACTAGTAATATTTGATTTACCAGCCTCAGCGCACTCAGTGCACTTTACTAGGGACTTACCAGTAAATCAAATATGCCAATCAGGGAGAACCAATCATAATAACAATTTACACAGGGAGCACTTGCACTTTGACACTGTTCAGCAGTGGCAAAGTGCCCAAAGCATCTAAGCCAGCAAAAACAAAATCCAGCACAGCATCAAAAATACAGGAGATAGAGGCAAAAAATCAGGGGAAACCATGCCAAAGATGCCAAGTCTAACAAGGGCCAACTTGGAAAACATGGCACCCAAAGCCCTTTAGTGTCGTGCTAAATCGTGCATCTCCAGCAAGTTTCCCAGCTCAGCCAGTTCTGCAGTTTTCTGACTGGGCCCGAAGAGTGCCGAAATGGAGGTGCTGCAGAATTGTCGAGGGTTGTATTTATTATTTTTGCAATTTTATATAGCGCGGACATGGCCTGAAGGCATCAGAGTGCTTTACTGCTGTGTTAAATCTCTTAGTAAAATCCAGCAAAGTGCACAGAAAGAATTGCAACAGGAGGAGGCACAGACCTTGTTTTCTAGCTCCCTCGGACTCTGGGATCACAGATAGTCCCATGTTGTCCGGGATATTGCCGTCCACTGTCGGGAGCTGCCTTGCAAAAAGTACACACAAAACCTGTTCTAAAATCTCTTTAGATTGTTAAGGGGGGGGGGGATGGATGGTACCCCACTGAACTAAAGACATTTAAAACAAGTCAGGTGAAGGAAAATGCGCAGCTGCCATTGCTAAAAATTAAGTCCGGCATCCCGCGCTGTGAAAAAAACCTACAATGTTGCAAAAACAACATAGTTGGGCGAGCCGTGCACAACAAAATAAAAGTTGCATGGCTGCCATTATTAAAGTGCAAACACGGCGTCCAGCGCTTCAAACAAAAAAAAGTCATTAATTTGCTGGAGAGCGTGTCGTGCCTGAAACAGCAGGTAGGAGAAAGTTATTTAAGGAAATAGTGATCAGGGAGAGCATGTCCTGCCTGTAATGGCAGGCAGGAGAAAGTCCTTAAAGAAAATTGTGCTCCGAGGCTGTGATTAAAATGTAGCGAGTAACAACACATGTAACGGGGTGTGTCCTCATTTGAGGTTAGAAGAAGAGAAAAGGCGGTACTAAGGAGGGACCACTAAGCCTATTGACCAATGAAAATCCACCATATACAAAGGACAGTGACAGGAGCCAATGAAAAAGATGGGCAGAAAGTGGGCGGAGCTTCATGACCATATCCAGACTACAGCATGTCTCGAAGAGACAGCCCAAGCACTGCCTAGCCGAGACCCAAAAGTCCCTAAATCTACTTCTCCTCAAACACTTACCCTCCATCTCTCTTTCCCAATGGGCCACCTCTGTTTCCGCTGCAACAGACATGTAGAGTCATGTATAAAGAATGTCACACTCATGAATATGGAAGAAGGCAAGGAGGGACTAACAAACAGGAAGTGCACACCACAGTTAGTGCTCATAAATTTGCTCCCTTTTTGTGTCAATGAGGTGCGCATTTGAGGCAAAAATAAAAGTTTCAAACATAGAAATAGAAGACAGACAAGTATAGAGAATAGGTATTTATAAATGTTAGCATACAGATACACATCTATAAAATTTGTTTTCTCTTTCACAACTATGGCAAATATTTATTCCTTATCATTAATTCTTGATGTTATCCAAAAAGTAAATGCATTTTGTGATTGTCATGATTGTTTTCCTTCACACAACCCTAGACCTTTTTCTTAAACAAATTGTTCCAGCTCATTTAGGCATTGGAAGCATTATCTCACAAAATATATCACTCTCAAGTCTATGGTCCATCGCTTTTTATGTAAAAGAATCTCTAATGAAATTCCATTTTCATTTTAGAAGTAATAAACCACTATCCCATTCATTGCCTATACAGTTCTCTTTCTCTCAATGGTTTATGTTCAGGGTAGCACCTAAAGATAACTCTTTTAACTCTGCAGATTTTCGCAATTTTGTCACCCACTCTTGCAGGCTGTTTTTTCTATTATTATAAATTTCCTTTAAAACTGGCAAAATGTAATACAATTCTACAATATTAGGATGTCCTAGAAATTCAGGAACACCAAAGTTTTCCACAGTAGATTGGTCAGACCTAAAATGGGCCTTTTTAAAGTCGTTATGCATTTCTAAATATTAAACAATTTAGCGAAGGAAAAGGTCTAACTTGGAAAATATCTTGAACTCACCTTTATTACACACAAAAAAAGCACAACCATGCACAGCCATTTGTACACAATGTGATGACATGAAGTGCGCTAAACTGAATATAGTAAGCGCATGTAATGAAAAGCACAATGGGTTCAATTTAATTGACAGAATTCAGTCACTAAAAGACCACCGATATAACTTTTCTTCCTGCCGCTGTTTTGGCACTTGTTTTGGCCTGACGAGTCTCCCCAGCCTTAATCCCACAGAGAACCTACTAAGAACTTGGGTATCTGGTTCGATGAAAAATTGTGCTTTGGCCCTCAGATCAAAAAATTATTGCAAATATGCTTCGGTGTTCTGAAGGCACTGAACAAATTCTTACTGCTACTCCCCACTACAGCAAGGAAAACGGTTACCCAAGTCTTGATCACATCCCGCATTGACTAAGCAAATGCGTTTTATGTTGGTCTGCCTGGCTACCTCTTAAATAAACTTCAGGTTGTTCAAAATGCTGCTGCCAGACTACTTTTGAACCTCCCTAAGAGGGTAAGCGTTAGGCAACACCGGCGTAGCCTTCATTGGTTGCTGGTGAAGGAGATGGTGAAATTTAAATCTCTGGTAATTGCTCACTGCGCTCTCTATGGGCATGGTCCGGCCTATCTGAGAACAAGATTCAGGTTCTATGCTCCGGCTAGGCAGTTACGTTTTTTTCCCAAGCTTATCACATGAGTCCCTAGGTTTTGCAAGCAGAGGATTGGTGGCAGCTCCCTCTCACGGATAGTTGCTGTAGGCTGGAACCAACTCCCAGTGGAGTTGGTTGCTCTGAATGATCCTAAGATTTTCAGAAAGAGACTGAAGACCCTACTTTCCATATAGTTTTCTGCTTCTCGTCCATTGACCTGTGGGGCACACGCCGGGACACTCCATTGGAGTAGCTGTGCGCGATATAAGTGCTGTCTAACATAACATTTTCTCCTATTCCACTCATAAACCTATTGTCACTCACAGTTTATGTTCTTGAGCTAAATTAACAGTTTTTTTGATATTACAATAAAAAAAATAATCAAAAAGAACTAATGCACTACAAAGTGGTATCAGCATCTTAAGTATGTACTTTGTAGGTATCTATGGACTGAAAGGTGAAGCCTCAATTAACCTGCAAGTGTCTTTGTAGCCATAAGAAATCAACCAAAGTGGGTAACAAAATGTCATACTAGACGGATTTACTGCAACTCACATATCACTAATATGTTGTCTTTATTTAGCACTTGATAACACAGATTTGCACTTTGTAGTGCTATGAAGAACTGATATTACTTTTCCCACCATCATTTTTGTCCTTTTGCAGCGGCAAGGGTTTAACTTAAACCTTTAATGCGACTGGAATAGAAACTCAAAAATGTCTACAGCACAGTCAACTTGCATATCCTACCTGAAACCTCTCTATGCAAAGAGTATTTAATTAAACTTTTTCGTGTGGAATGTTCTACTTCAGAGCCATAAGCGCACAATAGACTATAAGAGTTAAAAATATTTACTTTGTCTTTTACAAATTTACTTGCAGGCACATTTTGCATATCAAGAAGATAATTTGAGTTTGGTAATATGTGGTTCAACATTATACATAGTATATGAAAAAAGTGCAATCCCCAAATATGTAGCTTCTTGATCACTCCCTTTTGCTTAGCTCTGTAACCCCCATTGACAAAGACAATAGGCTTGACTTTTGTTGAGTGCGCGTACAAAGAGACATACAACATCCATGTCCATCTTCATTTAAAGTAGATATCCATACACAAATGCATAGAAATATTATTTAATTTGAGCTGGTGGTTGCTGGTTGGGGCCACTGGCACAAACGTTTGGGAACTGGTACTTATTTTTCTTCATCAGACATTCCTCAACAGTAGGGGGGAGTGATAATTCCGCTCCGCCGGAGGAGGTCACGAAGTTCTGGCCACTCCGTATTATGCTTGCAATGCGGAGTTCTGACAACCGCTGCATGGCGGAGTTTTTTCTCCCATGTGGCTTGGCAGTGATAAGTTGGTGAGCGTAAATGGGAATTGGTGTACCCAGCACAATTTTCGGGTGCTAGGAGGGTACCTGGCAAGATTTTCTCAACGCAGACTGTCACGACCATTCGCTGTGAGAAAGCTGCCACTCGAGTAGGACAATCTACTCGAGTAGCAGCAAAGAAGCAGTGCCCTGTAGCGCACCGCATGGTGCCATTTGCGCTGATTTTGCAGTGTGAAACAAGCTCCAGGTGCTAAAAATCAGCACGACGTGCTGATTTCTGTACGTTCACAGAACTCTGCGAACAGTTATCATCGGTTAACGCACTGTGAGATAATATTCTTTAAAGATAAATACCAGATCTACAGTGCAGCTGTACACTAATCAAGTTCCATACAGGTACATTAGTATATCAAAACTACAGCCACACATGCATACAGACCACCAGACCTGAAAAAGTGGGTTGAAGAATTCAGGATGATTTTTGAGGATTAGCCCGAAAATTATCAATTGTTTCACTCAGAACTACAGATTAAACTAAATAGAAGCAAAACCAGTCGCATAGCCCGTGTGGCATGAGTCTTAGTGCAAGGAAGGAAATGTCTCCCTGGCTGTTGTTTGAAGTATAAAATGCAGTAATAGCCAGGGTACAACGGCACCTTGATACCCAGGGGCACCGTGCCACTGCACCTGCTGCACTAAAAGGAAGCCAAGTCCCTGAGTAAATCGTCTGATTTCCAATGATTTAAAAAAACATAACGTTCAAGAACAGCGTGAGGGTTTTGGGCAATTCCACAAATTGTTGAAGAACTAAGGCTGATGCTTTGACGTGGTTCACTGTAGCAATGATCAGTGCACATTTGCAATAGGTACAGCCACGTGCGGTAACTGCGTTGACGTAACAGTTTACCTAATTTTCAAATATTTGTTGATCCACGGAAATCTGCTGTCATACAGAGAAATGTAAATGCGCAATCTTATGATGTTTAGTCTGGTTAATGTTTTTAGGTCGAGCCTAGAGTCAGCGTGTAAGCACTGCTCTAGGGAAGATCTGTGGTAGTTCACTACAGTGAGGGAAGCCCCGCCCACTGCGCCGCCAATTTTTTCATTGGCTTGCTTCTTTGTCGTTCGTAAATGCTGTCTTCTGATTGATTATGAGGCTTGTTAGTCCCTCCTTATTATGACCATGTTGTCATTTGTACCTCCCGTGGCTTCTGGCCCCTTTACTTCGAGTGGTACACGGTACGGTACGTGTTATTTAAACTGTGAGCACTATTTTTTTCTGTGCCTTCTCACCCCCGCCCGCACTCCCGTTGTCCGTGCCTTCTTGCACCCTTCTCCCCCACCCGCACTCCCGTTGTCTGTGCCTTCTCACCCCCTTCTCCCCCCTCCCCCCGCCCGCACTCCCATTTTCTGTGCCTTCTCCCCCCTCCCCCGCCCGCACATCCGTTGTCCGTGCCTTCTTGCCCCCTTCTCCCCCCCGACCGCGCTCCCGTTGCCCGTGCCTTCTCCCCCACCCCCGCCCTTACTCCTGTTGTTCGTGCTTCCCCCCCTCCTCCTGTTGTCCGTGATGCAATGCAATAGGTCTTGCGTAAATGCGAGTCCTATTGCATTGCAAATGCTTGTTTTCCTAAAGTAGACTTGACAGTATGCAATCCTCTTCCAAGATGGCCGCCAAATAATAACGAAGGGAAACCCTCGGCTGTGCTGTTGGTCTTGCTTCTATGTCCATGGCACTAGTAAATCTTTGTTCTGAACGCGCTACTGGGCCCACTCAGCTGTTTTAATTATCTACTGTGCTTCTGGGTGATAGGACAAGCCGGCATATGCCGAAGATGGCTCCTCTTCTGGAGCATGAGAACCAGATATTTTTGGACCTTTTTCATGAGGATGGGCTAGTAACTACCCCGCAAGGACTCGGCATCGACCGTATTCTACTTGGCTTTTTAAAGCTTTACTGCGATCCGGGGAACCTAGTGTTGGTGCTGAACACCAACACAGCCGAGGATGTAAATTGATGTAGTCCCTGATCTCCACTTCTGCACCTGCAAGACGGTGAAGTAATGCAAAAGTTGAAGTTATGTTCTGCCAGAGCTTTCAAGTCTCCCAATTCCATGCCCAAATAATTGATCCAGTTTTTATCTTTGCATAATGGTGTTTGTTATCCTCACTGTCTAATAGGATAAATAAGACTACATGTCCCGGAGAAAAGAGAAAAAACGTGAATAAGTTACATACTCCCACATGAAATTGGGAAACCTGAGCGCTCTGGTGTTATTAGTAGTCATTTCTGCTCTACTAGGGTTCGCATTTCACTGTTATTTCTATTTCCGTGCAGGTAAAACTACTACGAATGCCTCCTATAGCTCCATGTCGCCAGAACAGTGTTTACAGTTTTGATTTCTTTAACATCTTAATATGCTCTGATGGATGCTGTCTTGGGTTACTGCGAACAAGCCAATTAAAGGAACACACCTGATAACAGATTTTCTTTTACAATAAATCCTATGAATGGAAAACTATTGTCCTGACGACATGGAGCTAGGTGTGAGCATTGCAAGTGATTCTACTGTCAACATAGCTGCAAAATGAACGTGTTTCAAGTCTGACAACGTAAATCAATCCTGGTTATTAGTCAATATAAATCAACGTTCAGAAACTTGTAATTTTGCTAATCTTATTACGAGTATCATGTTAAGTATCAGTGTGCTGAGGCAGAAGGTGTCTCTTTTCACAAGCAGCCACTTACAGTTAGGAACTCAAATGTTATTGTTGGTCACACTTTGGGCATAGGGCCGTCCATCTGTGTGTGAATTAAATCATTGATCTCTGCTTCAAGATAGTTCCTCTGTGCAAAGGTATCAAGGTATAAAGAATGTCACACTCATGAATATGGAAGAAGGCAAGGAGGGACTAACAAACAGGAAGTGCACACCACAGTTAGTGCTCATAATTTGCTCCCTTTTTGTGTCAATGAGGTGCGCATTTGAGGCAAAAATAATAGTTTCAAACATAGAAATAGAAGACAGACAAGTATAGAGAATAGGTATTTATAAATGTTAGCATACAGATACACATCTATAAAGTTTGTTTTCTCTTTTACAACTATGGCAAATATTTATTCCTTATCATTAATTCTTGATGTTATCCAAAAAGTAAATGCATTTTGTGATTGTCATGATTGTTTTCCTTCACACAACCCTAGACCTTTTTCTTAAACAAATTGTTCCAGCTCATTTAGGCATTGGAAGCATTATCTCACAAAATATATCACTCTCAAGTCTATGGTCCATCGCTTTTTATGTAAAAGAATCTCTAATGAAATTCCATTTTCATTTTAGAAGTAATAAACCACTATCCCATTCATTGCCTATACAGTTCTCTTTCTCTCAATGGTTTATGTTCAGGGTAGCACGCAAAGATAACTCTTTTAACTCTGCAGATTTTCGCAATTTTGTCACCCACTCTTGCAGGCTGTTTTTTCTATTATTATAAATTTCCTTTAAAACTGGCAAAATGTAATACAATTCTACAATATTAGGATGTCCTAGAAATTCAGGAACACCAAAGTTTTCCACAGTAGATTGGTCAGACCTAAAATGGGCCTTTTTAAAGTCGTTATGCATTTCTAAATATTAAACAATTTAGCGAAGGAAAAGGTCTAACTTGGAAAATATCTTGAACTCACCTTTATTACACACAAAAAAAGCACAACCATGCACCAAGCTGTCCATGCTATGCATGTATGGATTACCCAGCCCTGTTTTTGTTCATTGCATTGGAAAACATGTAGTATTTTTTTGTTCTCGTTATGAATGCTTGATAACAAGTGTCAGAATCCAGGCCTGGATGAGCTGCTTACACCAGGGGTGCAACTAGACCGGACCTTCGGAGGGGGTGGGGGGTTTACACTTCCAGGAAGTGTTGCGGATCACACATTTCAAGCAATGTAGGCAGAGCTGTCTTATAGCCAATATGAGGGAAAGAAGTTACAAACTGAGCAGTTTAAACATATTGGACAAACCCAATCTGATTATGATTGACAGATTGGAGCCTGTGGTTACCCCTGTTTCTCACTTGGCCAAGTTGTTTGGTGGCGGGTCTGGCTGCTGCGGCCATATTGTTAATGGGTGGTGTTTAATCTATTTGCTGCATATGAATATTTCGATTTGTGACATGTTTATTTTTCTGTGGTTAGAGCTCATCCCTTATTTGACCACTTGAGGCATTGTCCAATTAAGTATGAGTCAAACTCAGATGGGTTTTCATACTTAAGTATGATTTGTGTATTTTCTGCATAATAGTAATAGTTGAGATTGAAGAAGGAGATTAGGTCCGATGGAGAGCGAAGGCAAGTGTTATAGAGGAATTAGAACTGTTAGGTACTTTTGTTGTGAATTGCATGGAGCTGATCTGAAGGGATAAAGTGAGATGATGATCTGTCTGATAGAAAAGATGCAGTCTGCTTTAGTTCGCTCCCTGTTTATTTTCAAGTCTCCGTAGAAGATTGGAATTATGAATAGTATCAAAGGCAAGGGAAAGTTCAAGTGATAAGCATGCTGGTACTCCAATGCAGATATTTGTCTTAAAGCAGATTTTTCTATCTTTTTGACTAAAACAGTCTGTTCTTGGCCAGAAGTAAGAAGGATATCTTGTTTCAAGGCATGTTTGTTTTAGGGAGGGTTTATGTAAGACTTTGGGAGATGCCTGTATTCAAAAAGTTGCTGACCGTTGTGGCTGGGTAGGCTACAGAGCTATTCAAGAGGACATTGGTCTGTTGGTGATTCTACTGGCCTACAAGTGTTTGCAGCATTGATAAAGACTTCTCTGATCAAGAGGTTAAAGGCGATTAACTGTAGTTGTTTTCATGTTTTGCTATCTGTGGAACTTGGCTATACTGCTAGAATTGTGGTTGAGCAGTGGGGAAGCAAGGAGGGAGAATGACACTGGCGAACAGTAAGGTATTCAGGTGTGACTTGAGATTAGCAAGGAGGCCTTATGCTGTGTTGCTAAGGAACCAAGATATCCTGATTTACTACCACTTCAGATATTGTGGATGAATGATACTTTTTCCTCTGAACTCTTGTAGAGGGGTTGTTGTTTGTGACCTTTATGCCCTTCGTCAGGTCTACATGCCGCTCAACAGCTCTCCCTGTTCAGATTTCCTTTCCTGTGTTATGAGCTCTTGGCCACTCTCAGCTTTCCAGCATACTGAAGCAAGGCAGACATCTGGTATGGTGGTTTGTTAACTTTACTTGCTTCAGTCAGTTTTCTCACTACCCTCTCCAGAAGAAAAGAAAATGACACATCAACATTGCTCACCATATACAGGCTGTGCAGCGACTATTACTGCATGTGTGCATGGAAATAATATATGATTTGACCAATGACCATACATTGAGATGGACATGTGCACTTGTTTAGTATCCACAAAACATCACATTAACAGGAATCAGCTAAACATGTATAGAGTGACAATACCGTAAGAGAAGCCATATTAATTTAGGAAAACATAATATTGCCTGAACATTGCTGTAGGGATGGGAATGTCCCCTTGGAGGTATGCAGTCATGTTGCCCTATCCTGAATGCAAAACTGTAAGTTTCCGTTTCCCAGATTTTGATTTTGACCCTAGCCTCATGCTAATCTTGACGTGACAGAGGTCCTGGATCTGTCCTGTGACCTGGAGGGACATGGCCTCCTTTTGCTGACAGCGGACTACTGGCTTGCCACAGGATCAGGGTTTGACTGAGATAGAAAATAGGCACAGGAATTAAAATAAAAGTGGCCTCCCATTGTTGAATTAGATAACAAAAAGGCCATTGTTGAATTAGATAGCAAAAAAGTGGCCCATATTTGGGGCAGTTTTGAAATTGTAAAGGCATGCTGTATAAGACTGCATGGATTTGAGTTTGCTGCTTGCAATGTTTGTTTTAACATCAGGGAAATCAATAGCAAAAACTGTGCCAGCCAATCAGAACACAGGCCCACAAAGAGCCAGAAAATAGCTCACAAACTGACCTGTCAGAGCAGCCCATCGGGCTCTGCCTGATTGCCCTTAGGTCACAAGAGAAAAGGGGAGCGCAATCATCAATACATACAGCAATAATTCATATACAAAACAACCCTTAATTGTTGTGCATGTGGGGCGGGAGCATCCATATCGGTGATTTTGCGAAGTGAATATTCATTTTGGCCATATCACATATACCCCATAGGATTAATTGAATTTTTCTGATGCTTAAATGGCACTATCTTTGCTACATAAAGGGCAACAGTTCTGATGGTATGGTAGGATGAAAATGTTGTTCCTTTTTTGAGGCACAATCTTGATAAATGTAAGACAGTGTCCAACTTTCATGAGGGGTATTGGCACATTGGCTGGATTTTCAAGCGCTCACTCAATAATATAAATGTAACACGATGTTTAGCCACATTTTTCACCAGCATGAAATGGTGTGACAACTTGTTGCATGGCGGTGGCACTGACAGTTGATTTTGAAACACCCTTGGCATCAGGTTTGTCCACTCTTGTACATAATGTGGTAATGGATGGAACAATGATGGTAGTGTGTTTGGTTTTCTAGCATATGGTCATTTGTCCAACATCGGTCCTGAAGAGGCCTTAAGATTTGCAAAGGCCGAAAGTTTCGACCATGGGTCGCAGCTTGCATCTATCTGGACATATAATTTGTAACACCTGGGGCGAATTGACAACAATTACATCTCAATCTCCCCAACAATGATGTGACAAAAGTAGTTTTAATCCCATCTGCAGTTGTTTTTGCAGTCTCGAGTGTGAGAAATAAGCCAGTTGACTCTCTCACCAATCCTCTGTCACATGGTCCTGTTTGTCCTCATCAGTTGCACAGTTGGATTTACTTGTATGCTTATTGTACAGAGCTAAATCTAAAAGTTCAAGAGAATGTGGTGATTGTGTGAGAAATGTGGCAACCAGCACCCAACCATCTCGGTAATCTGCATGCATTCTTTGTAGACTTGGATTTAAAGCTGCGCAGCCAAGATATCCTTTTACCATTTAAGACCACTACGAGGCATCACCCTCCCATTTCTGGGTCATAGTGATCTGCAGAAGATAGACTTTGACCAGCTATCATCATGGATGAGGTATTTCAATTTAGAATCAATAACAAGGAACAAATACACCGTGATTAGATATAACCCACACTCAGATAAGTACATTTAGGATAAATGACCATTAACAAAACGAGAGGCTTGGAATAACCATCACTAGGTACATGCATTTGGAAAACTAATCAGAAATCATAAGCAATTAATTTCATATTTTTAAAAAAACATTCATTTACACTGTGCAAACAAGTGAATCTCAAATGATTAAATTAATTTACCTTTTTTGCTTTCAAATCAGCAAATTTCTTCAGAGCAACAGAAACTTGGCACTGGCAAGCTCGTCAAGGAGAGCATTGCAATCTGTACTAGCCCACCGCTTGCAGATTTATAAACACATAAATAAAAGGCATTATCATTTACAATGCCAATAGCTCAAACTCTCGCAAATGCGAGACCTACTGCATTGCAAATGCTTGTTGCAATAGGAGGCACGATCCACAAGTTGTATGCTGAAGAATTAAAAAGTTTACAGAAAAAAACTGTAACTTGACCTCGATTAAACAGCAGATAATACTGTCTGCTGCGTTTGACATTTGAAAATGCTACCTGCATAGCTGCTTAGTGTTCCAAAATAGCTTCCCTCTCCCCGGAAAACATATTTACATACATTACCATTAATTCAATTCAGTTTCATAAAGCTATGCTTTATGCCCAAATCACACAACAAGTTTTAAACTCTGCAGTATTCTGATGTATTTTCTGCTTTAATTATGATCAGTTGCACTCAACACAATAAAGTTCTTTATCTAGGTCATTGGATCAAGAAACAAGAAAAAACAATAGAATATATATGCAAATACTCACCACGCAAGTCTTTAAAAAAACATACCCACCTAATTCTATTTCCATGTTACTATTTATAAAGGGAGTGCGCCGCTGCTTTTTCTGCTCCATCTTATGACAACCGCAAGGTTTATTTTGGGCTGTGTTCTGTTCACATGTGTCAGCAGGCTTGTCTCTGAATACCACCTGATTAGTAGGCGGGAAAGGGAAAAGAGAGCAAGAAGGTAATCACAATGGAGGAGAGAACGGAAAGTAACCGGGATCGGGAAGGCCGGGAATTACCAGAGCTGCATGACGGAAAGGAAGTGGGCGGGACTAATGAAGAAGCAAATGTGACCGTGGGAAGTATAAGGGTGGAGCACACCAATTTTAGAACGCTGTGACATCATCAAATCTTCAGATGAGCCAGAGACTGCCAAATCACGCGTCCAGTTTATTCTAGATGGCGGTGGTCCATAGTTTCGAGCAAGGTCTTCCTCTGCCCTTTGTGCCACCCTGCCCTCCAGCTTTAAAGTAAGGGCTACCATAGAGCCACGAGATGTGCATGAAGCCACCTTTCTGCTTTGCTCACTGCCAGAAAAAGCAGGCCTACAATTTGGGTATACCAGTTTTCTTATGTGTCTTCCTGGGCGATGGCCAAATGTAACAACACTCCAAACTGAACTCTCAAGCAGGTTCATGAACATGTGTCTGTCCCCACTGATTTTAATCTCAGCAGGGAATTTATTAATTGAATGCCCTCAATGATGGAACATGTGGCAACAAAAGGTAAACTATAACCGTAAACTATAAAAAAGGTATACTGTTTGAATAAATATTCCCCAAAGGACTGTAAGGGGCATATTCTCAAGGACTCATCGCCGAGTTAACGGCACTTTAGCGCAGCAAAAGTGGCGAAAGAATTATTGCCCCATTCACAAGTTGGTGCAAACTCCCCACATCGCCAGAATACCAGCGATAGCTGCAGCAAAAAACATCGCCACGGATGAGAGAGACAACTAACGCTAATGATATGCAGAGTAGGCGTTCCCGTGCAAAAGCACACGAAAACACCACTTTGCGATATTCTCAACGACCAGCCAGATCTGCGATGCGACCCAAAAACAGGCGATAAGGTGCGTTAGCAGCAGGGATTTAACACCTGCCTTCTGCTGGTGCTAAGCAGGACAACTACCTGCAGTATGAAAGGGAGCCCAGCCCAGAGCTACATCTGAAGACCCACAGATGCCATGGAGACAATGAACATGCAGCCCGGAGACCCAAGAGGGCCACAACACCCACCGCCACCACCCCCAGGACCACCCCCTCCCTCCGGAATCCCCCCCGGACTACCACCGAGGCAGCGTAGGACAAGACAGCGGACCTTCTGAAAACGGCATGGCCCCTCAGCCACACAAGTGCAGAATGTGGGGAGAGGTGGGAACCAAGTATGTGTGAAGGAGGCAACTCACCCATGAAGAAGAATGTACACAATGCCAAGTGTGGCGGTGATGTGCTGGACAGACCACAGAATGCAGAGCACAGACATGTCCATGTGGACATATACTGCTGGTGTGTGTAGTGTTGTGGACAGTGGACGCAACCATGTCACCTCAGGCAGTGGGGAAGACCTTGGACATGTAGCTGTGCCACCCCCCCTGTAAGCGTAAGTGCAGTGGGCAGGGCCGGCGTACGCCACTCCAGCGTAGGAGTGCTGATAAAAAGGCCGGGGCCCTGGGCGTGGTTCTCTTCCGTGATGGGCAACGCGTCTGCCAGGGCGGTGCACCTCACCCTGCCACGAGTCTGCCGCTGTGAACTCCAGACTCCGCGACACAGGCCCCCAGTGCATCCAGTGGCACAGCAACACGGAGTCATGTGTGTGCCGGATACTGCCTTAGTCCTACACTGCGCTCAGCAGGTCCCACAATTCAAATCGTGCCACATTTCTGTTAATGGAGGAAACCACTAGTCAACAGACATTGCCCCCAGTGCGGCCTGCCCGGATGACGCATCATCGTTGGCTGCACACCCGCTGAGCGCTCCATGTGCCACTAACTCAGTGCACCACAAGTCATCGCCACGTGGCTGTGGGCCCTCGCTGACCGCTGCCTCCGGCCTACACTGTGGTCAGCAGGTCCCCCAAGTCAAACGACGCATCATCGTTGGCTGTGCACCCGCTGAGCGCTCCAGGTGCCACTGACCTTGTGCAACACAAGTCATCACCACGTGGCTGTGGGCCCTCGCTGACCGCTGCCTCTGGCCTACACTGCGGTCAGCAGGTCCCCCAAGTCAAACGACGCATCATCGTTGGCTGTGCACCCGCTGAACGCTCCAGGTGCCACTGACCCTGTGCAACACAAGTCATCACCACGTGGCTGTGGGCCCTGGCTGACCGCTGCCTCTGGCCTACACTGCGGTCAGCAGGTCCCCCAAGTCAAACGACGCATCATCGTTGGCTGTGCACCTGCTGAGCGCTCCAGGTGCCACTGACCCTGTGCAACACAAGCCGACGCCACGTGGCAATATTGAGGCAGAATTCAGTAGGTGAAAAACATTGCACCCAGTGCGGCCCGCACGGACGGCGCATCGTCGTTGGCTGTGCACCTGCTGAGCGCTCCAGGTGCCACTGACCCTGTGCAACACAAGTCGACGCCACGTGGCTGTGTGCCCTTGCTGACCGCTGCCTCCGGCCTACACTGTGGTCAGCAGGGCTCGCAAATCAAATTGAGTCTTGATTCATTTATGGCAGAGTCCAGTAGGCAACAGACATTGCTTCCAGGGCGGGCCGCCCGGACGACGCATCAGCGCAGGCCGCGCACCTGACGAGCGCTCCAGGTGCCACTAACTCAGTGCACCACAAGTCATCGTCACGTGGCTGTGTGCCCTTTCTGACCGCTGCCTCCGGCCTACACTGCGGTCAGCAGGGCTCGCAAACCAAATCCAATCCTGACATGCAAGGACACGCCATCATCGCTGGCTGCACACCCGCCACCACCGCCAGGACCACCTCCAACCAACAACTGCCAGAGTCGGAGGAGTCTCACAGCCAGCCTATCTAAGTCGCTCACACCTGTCTTGGATGCCATCATCAGCTTGATACCCTGCTCAGCTCTTCAGGTGCCACTAACTCAGTGCACCACAACACATGGACCCTTCATGATTGAGTTTTGTGCTGTGGACAGCGGACGCAACAATGTCACCTCAGGCAGTGGGGAAGACCTGGGATGATGATGATGAAGATGAGGCAGGTGTACCACACCCCACTGCAGCTGCAGCAGGAATATCCTGAAGGGACCAAATCATTAACAATTCCTTCACATGAGCACGCTCAGCTCTGGTGCCCCTACTTCAGTGCACTGCAAGTCATAGACCCTTTATGATTGAATCTATGTGTGTGATCCGATGATCACTGTTTTAGTTGTTGCCAGCACCAACCACTCCCTGAGGGCTGGCTTACACTCACCCCACACCCATCCAGCACAGGCGTCACTGGACATGTGACCCTGGTAATAAAAAGTGGCCGGGCGCACGTGCCCGTAGCCAGTTCAACTATCTATCTAAGTGTGTCCGTGTGGTCATTATGTATGCATGATGGGCCAGGGCCCTACCACATTACATTGTGCTGTGGACAGTGGACGCAACCATGTCACCTCAGGCAGTGGGTACGATCTTGGACACGTAGCTTTGTCGTCCCCCCTGTAAGCGTAAGCGGAGTGGGCTGGGCTGGCGTACGCCAAGCCAGCATAGGGGTGTGAAGGATTTCCTCAGGGCTCTGGGCGTTGTTCAGTTCTGGCCTGGACAAGGAAGTAACTAATGCTTGTGTCTCGTTTGTAGTGTCGGCGCCACCCAGTCCGCAATCGACAATGTTACAATGTAGCATGCACCCGGAGGACGGGCTCGCACGAACGGGGAAATGAAGGAGCGCAAGACCGCTCGGGGTCTTGGCTCATACATGCCAAGTGTTGTGTGTATCTGTATTGCCGCAGCATGAGCCAAATGCCTAGCCTTAATCGCAGCGCGAGTTCAGCCAGGCATGAACTCTACGTCTGTGTCCGCCCTATCCTTCCCACAGGCCTACACTCACGTGGCCGCCCACCTCCAACGGCCAACATCACAGTGTCGTTGTCAGGCATGTGGACATGCGCAGACAGGCATGACAATGGTGTGCCGTAGGAGTGCCAGTGATGCAACCGCGCAGCGCACACAAGTAAATATGCTCGGGGGAGGGAGGAGCAGCTGTGAGGCAACGTTACACACAGTGATGCCGCTCATATGCCACTTGCAAGACATGTCGAACTTGAATCCCAAAGTCGCACACATCCCACCCCACCCCCAACAAGCCACTTCACAGTACCTGAATGCAAGCAGATGAGAAACTAACATTAGGGATGAATGCTCCTTTGTCTGAGCTATCAGGCGGAAGCACATCTGCACCTCCGACCTCGGAATTGCATGTGCCCGGCACCCCCTGACAGATACTATGGCAGCTGAGGACGACTCTCACACTATGCACAGCCCGACGAAAGACCAACGTATACACACCCCACACACAGAAGTCCTTGCTCAAAGTTATCTTGCATGGAATAGCCTTCACACTTACTCCCACATTAACCCAGGCGTACAATCGTTGCACACTAAAATAACTCATTGCTCCGAGCTGTGGCATTTCATCCACAGAACTGGCTCAGGTCAGAACAGTGCCGCTTCAACCAGAGCCACTAACGCAATGGCAGACCATCACGGACACTTGCACAACCCCTGTCACTTGGAACTCTACCGTGCATGTATGCTGCATTTACTGGGGGCACTGCCATTGGTAGTGCTGCGGATCAGTTACCGGCTGAGCTTCCGCCTTGCCAATGTCACCTGCGTGTAGCCTGTGTTGCATTGTTTCTCGTGCATATTCGAGTGGTCCATGGATGTCTGCCTATCCAACAGGACAGTAGCCGAACTGGATTTCGACATGTGTGTGCACCCCCTGTTGGCCCACGACCATGAGTGTCACCGTGACACCCGTCTATGGGATGCCTGGATACTTGGCATACATGCTGGCAGCTGGACCTGGGAGATTGCAGAACTCCTCGTGTGCAGTGAGCAAATTGAGCCGCTCCCCTATTAGGCTGTAGTGCTAATTGGTGAAAGGAGGTGGACACAGCACATCTGTCCGGACCTGCTAATGGTTAGCCTCGCCGTCCTGTTCGATGAAGTCGACAACGACCTCATGTTGGAAATGATTGCCTACGAAGCTGCATTAGCTTTCATGGACGTGTAACTATGTACCTGCAGACACAACAGTTTGGAACACATTGCACATGTCCCGACACCTTGTTGGAACTTGGGGTTCTGGTCACATCTCCCACGACGACAGTGGACATGGCTGCATTCACCTGGACTCCGAATACATGAGCGGACAACAATGCGGGTAAACACACACCTGTGAATGGTGCGGCACTCCCCCGGAGAGGACAGCGGCGCTTGGCAACGTTCCACGTTCTGACATACTGCTGCATTGGTCTGCATGTTGTGGCACTTATCTTGGCCGTACTGACACGCATATGCTAATAAAGTCTACGCACCTTCACTTGTATTCAACTGTGATGAGTGTTGATTTGCATGACAATGTGTGTCTCACTGCCTATCTGGGTCACGGCCATGCATGCATTACTGCACCATCAGGGATGTGGGGTTGTACTAGTACATTATCATCTCACAGTTTCCTGCTGTGCCACATGCGAATGGCCATTTTCCACACACAAGCGGCAGCAGTTGTGTCCTCTGTTCTGTTGTGCTGGTGTTGCTGTTTGTTCAACATTGTTGTAAATGTTGCGGTGCTCTGGATCTTATGTGTGTGTGCTGCATTGTAGGTGAGTTGCCCCTTCAGCTCTGATTTGGCTGGCCCTTATCCCTTTCAGGCGGTGTGGCTTTCACTTCTGTGCTTATGCAGTGCTGTGATGTTGCAGACCTGGGTAAATTAGGCTCTTGGTTGGAGTTGTGACTCTTGTCCATGGTTTGTCCGCAGATGTGCTCTACTTAATTGTGCATGTGTGCCATTGTGCCCATCTCCCCCCGTCCCCCCAGTCCCTGGTGGTAACTCACCCTGTTGCTGTTGTGTCGGGTCATGTTGAGCAGTGTCCGGTCCCCCAACTCCTGCCACCGTCTCCCCACTGATGACTGTGGACACCATTTCCTCCATCTCATCCAGCTCCTCCTGTGGCGCTGGACTCCCACCTCCAGTCTGCATTGCTGCCTTCTGGTTGTCTGCGAGTTTCTGCTTAGTCTTGCGCTTCACATCATTCCAGCACCTCTTGACCTCGTCCATTGTCCTCCTCAGCATTCCGACTGCATTCGCCTTGTCCAGGATGGACTGCCATATTGTATTTTTTGTTGCCAATGACACAGTGGAGGTGACGTACAGTTGTTGATGGTGTTCTATCACCTCCGTGATCAGGATCCTGTTTTCCTGCGGACTGAACTGCGTCTTCCTCTTCTTCTTCTCCTTGTACTTCCCTGACCCCGAGGTCCCAGGCTGGTCCTCCGTGGGGCTTGTGGGGTTCTGGTTGTCCTCTGTGCTTGCTCCGGCTACCTCCATGGTGCTTCGCAGTTGTTTGTGTTTTGTGTTGCCGCTTTTATTGTGCTTTTTGCAGCCTGACTTGTGGGACTTGCAGGCCTGGTGCTGCTTCTCGCTGGATTTTTTATCGCGGTTGGGCACATCGCAACTTTTTTAATGTTCGGGTTGAGATTTTTATTGCCATGCCGTGTTATCGGGGTACTATCGCATGTTGTGAATGCCACGTTAACACGGGGTTATTTTCCCGCGATAGACGGCGATATGAAAACTTGCGTTAACCTATTTTGGCGATGATTATCGCACGTTCTTGAGAATATCCCCCTAAGATTGTTTAGCATATTCTAATTCGATATATACTTGTGTCTGTAGTAAGAATAGCTGCTTATAAATGTAGAATTCTATCCATTTTACAGAGGTTCAATGATACCAGGCCTCTAGGCATCTGAATATCACATTATCATGTTATGGAAGGGCCATGCACGAACAGAAACACACAAGGCACATATGCCCTCATCATGAGTCAGCCAGAATTTGGCGCAGGGATACTTGGGCGCTGGAATCTCTGTCTGGTTCCAACTAGTATGCCGACACTAAATTCTGGCTAGGCCAGTCGGCAGCCAGGTTGTACTACTACTCGCAGCCCCTGCAGCAGCAAAGTCAGGCCTTGTTTGTCAGGCCCGGAATTGTTACATCTGGATTTTGTAGACATAATAATTGTGGGGCCTGTGAAACCGAAAAACTTGTAGTTGCACAAAACTGTGTACCTGTCTGAGAATAATGCTCGGGACAGCTCGTAATGAAGGCCATAAAGGCAAAAATATATATTTTTTCTCCATGACACTTTTAAAAACGACTCAGTGCCTGGCAGCAATGCTTGTGCTTTCTTGGGGACACAACAGTGGGGACTATATGATAAAATAGAAAGCAACCACATGTATTTCCATAAAGTTTTCTGAAACTTTTACAGTAGGACATATCCTAAGGCAAGAAGATGCACTGAATGTGCTGTTAAATATTATTTCATAAACCCATCCAACTTGACCTGTGACAGGACATTAACAACACCGCCATAGTCAGTTTGATGGTATTATCAAATAGCCAGGTAATTGCTTGAAATGGATGGATTGTTTCTTGTCAGGACATAACATCTAACATCACAGTCGCTTAGGACTCATACGGGACCACCACTGTCAAAGTAGGGTACTGCAGGGTTGCTGACTTCCCCCTCTATTGTACCTTCTCCTAGGTACTAACAACTGTCTAGCCCATACAAGCTCTGGATATTACTTCTTTCAAGTCAGTGAGGTTGAAATCCAAGTTAAAGATAAATTAAAATCCTAAAGTTAAGTCCGTAGGAGTAATATTTGATGAATTCCTAACCACGGCTGGCCTGATGAATGAGCTTATCCAATCTGCTAATGATCACGTCATGTTCTTGTGCCAAATTAAATCCCATCATTTATTCTCTAAGAATAGTAGAGTCTGCAGTGATTGGAACAACAATTGACTTTAAAACTGCTCTAATAATAGGATCATATAGATCTAACTTACATAAATTGCAGGTGCTTCAGAATTCTGGAGCTAAATCTGTTTTTAATTTGTGAAAGATTCACTGGTTGCCAGTAGGTGCCCAAATTCAATATAAAGCTCTCACTATAAGCCACATGTTCCTCTTTGGTAACAAGTCTGAATATCTCAAGCAATGCTTCTTGCTTTGATGTTCTACAAGAACATTGAGATCAGCTGAGAAACATCTATTGTTTCCTCCACAAAACAGTGGAAGAGAGAAAGGGATACATTGTTTTACTGATCATTGAAGAGCCTTATGGCAATCTCCTTCCATTCAGGAAGGCTCTAAAGATGCATTTATGTGTGTGTGTTTATGTCTGCTAAAATCAGTGCTCTGTTACCTATTCTGGTCCTCAGCACCATATAACATTATATCACTGATTGTTTGATTAACATATAAATATCTAGGCATAATCATCGACAACGGTGGACAATTTTCCACTCAGCTTGAGACAATTAGAAGGAGAGGCTTGGGCCTAGCAATATCTCTGAAACATCTAAAAACTAAGCTGACAGGTCCCAGGCTCTCTCCTTCTCTTCAGGTCGCTCAAGCAAAAATTCTACCGACCATCTCGTATGGAAGTGTTGTTTTGAGAGGGAGGGACTCTAAGACTCTCGATAGTACCATCTTCAGAGGTTACAGGAACCTTTTTAACATACCTTCTTATGCGTTGGCTCAGATCAGACTGGAATTTGGGCTCACCAATCAACAGCTTGCAAGACAAGGGGCTTACCTAACGAGCTGGCACAAAATTAGGGATGCCCCCGAGAGCACCCTAAACCATCAATTATGGAAGAAGATTCAGCTTAGCTCACAATGGCAGGCCGGGAACTATTTAAAAAGTAGCCTATCAACTACAGGGCTCTCCCAGCTTTGGAAGACACCATCTTCGCATATACTTTTTAAGAAAGTAGTACGAAGGACAATCAGGACCCTTTCACTAATTGACGATAAAGTCGCATTTGCAAAACGGAGCCATGCATGGATGACTATCAATAGCTATAAAACACTCAGCCCTCAAACTTACTTCAGCCTGGGGTATGCAAGGTGCATAAAAGAAACATTTCTCAAACATCGACTAGGAAAGCTGCCATCAATCCTCCAACTTCCACCATGGCAGAGGGGCAAGTTTCAACTAACTGTTGTCTATGCAGAAATGGAACAAAGGACATGGCCCACTTGATCTCCACCTGTTTGCATCTAAAGCAAGAAAGGGCCAGACTATTTAAATCAGAATTTAACATCCGCGGGATCCAGACATGACGGCAAGCAATGATAGCGTGCTTGAACGCCAACGACCCTCAGCTGAACTGCAAATTAGTGAAGTTCGTAACTATGGTAGACAACAAACTGGAAGAAACAAGTGTACTGGGGACTCTCATGGCCAGTTGAAAAGAAAGAATTATGCAACCTAAAGTTAACCAGACCAAGATAAATGTATTAATCTTTTAATATTTAAACTCTAATCATAAATTTTTACGCACTACCTATTTAAATAAATTGGATTTGATTTCATGAATTATAAATTTTACAAACGTATTTTGTAAACGTTTTTTATTAACCATATACAATATAGACTTATTATTGTTATGATTGACACATAGGGTTACTGAGATACAGACTGAGCAGTACACCTAGCTATCAATTTCAAACCAGCATGACTAGTACCTAAAATGTGCAACACCAACACAATAGAACTGCCAAGATGAGTGTGCCGGTGGAAGGTTTGGAACAGGCTAATATAGACGGATTAGAATGCCAAACAATTAGTCCACTCTGACTGAAGAGATTATTAAAATGACTAAAGGCAGAAGAGTTAGCAAGAGTAGCAGCACGAAAGAAGGAGACACGTCTTTCCAACAATGTAAAGATCATGCACGGGTGCCTCCATGCATAAAAGTGTTCAATAATAGTTGCAAATAATTATGCTGTCTTTATAGGTGCACTGATCAGTCACTCCTTCTGAAACAAAATTGCTTTATGAATGCCATGAGCTTTACCATTGTTTCTTGTTACAGTTCTAGGGCATGGCTCTGATTGATTGTCTCAACCAGTGATTAATTTTCAGAGTACTGGTGTTTGAACGCTATTGCCACCACTACATATTCTTCATTTCTTGTATACAGACCTTCTTGGAGTGGGCAAGTACAAGTAACAATGAAGGTTATAACAGAGATAGCAGCAGAAATTGTCGACTGTACTATAACTCAACACTGATACATGAGACATGTATTATGTAATTCAGAAGAGAATGGGGCCTATCCACAAAAGTAAATGTGATGGCAAAAATATGCTTGCCACCAAATTTACCTTTGGGAATTCACAAAGAGATTCCTGGCTGGCGTATACCTCTTCCTGTGGTCAGAGGACTTTGCCATGAGTGCAGAGATCTCCACAGCTGTAAATCTCACTCAAGGGGTGGACAAAATGGGCATCCAAAGTGTACCTTTTTGGCCTACCCAAGTTCTAACCAATCATCTTTCACTGTGAAAAAGGTCAGCAATTTACTCACACAGGACTGGCATAAATCACTAAAGTAAAAGCGAATGGATCACTCTGCGATCTGCAGGGATTTTAGGGAAAGGACTTTCTCCACAGCAAAAAATGTTTTCCCATTGAAAAAAATGAAATTGCATTGGCAAAGGGGTTTCAATTACTACTGTGTGGATATCTGTACAATAAAGAACTGCACAGTGGGAGTAGGATCCCACTGTAAAGGTCACATAACCTTCCCAGGATGTTCCCTGGAAAGCTGCTCCTAATGCAACATTTCAGGCATAATCCTGGAAATGTTGGTGAATTCCCAAAAGTAGGAAAAACTTTCAGGTAGAGGCGGAGCTTTTTGTCAATAATTTTCCTGTTTCTTGCCAGTCAGAATCGCTAAAGAGGGTGAACTTTGTAGAAGGTCTACGGCGCTCTAAGGATCGTACACATAGATATTGTTGTTCCCTGCTCCTAAGCGGTGCTTTGAGGTAGGGAGGTCACCCTCTCCTCAGTTGGATGACCGAGATCAAATACAATTTGCGATTTTTAGATCCTCCAGCACACGCTAATGTCAACAAACAATCAATTCATGTGAAGTACATAAATGACATAATCTCATAAATTCGTTTTATAAATCGTGGCATCAAGTAGTCCAAGCGAGTGCGCTTTGGTGTTGGGGAAACACCAGAGCGCACTCGCTTGGGCTACTTGATGCCACAAAACAAATATCCTGAATCCAGAAAACGGACATAATAACGAATGGAGACAACACCAGGGGGCCGATTCCGATCCGGGCCAGAAAACGTACCGACCGACTCGGAGCCGAAATTTATTCCGACCGACACGTACCGGTGCAGCCCGACCCGCAAAGTACGATGAAAAGCGTGCAAAATCCGACCGACTCGTACGGAACACTATACGAACGACCGAACCACGCGGAAAACAGCTATCCGGCCGGAAAAGCACGCGAATCGAACCGACCGACACGCACCAGGAAGAATCCCGAACGAAACGTACCCGCGAACTCCGACCCGCCAAGTACGATGCAACGCGTGGAAAACACGACCGAGTCGCACGGAGCTCAAGCCGTACGACCGACACGCATACAAAACAGCGAGCTGAAGCAACCCAATACACCGCGACCGACGCGTACGCAGCACATAAAACAGCACAAACACAGCGTGAACGACTCGGAGAAGCTCGCACGAGACAACTGCAGGGTCCGACTCGGTCAGAAGAACGTCTCCTACATGCACAAAAAGTACAAAGGGAAAAACACAAAAAAAAGGCCAAACAAGCAATTACAAAGCCAATAAATACTGGGGGAAACAGGGAACAAAGACACACCCACAACTCCACCCATATAAAGGACACAAATCTCTACCATGATCCTTTGCAAATTCAAATTACCTGCCAGCACACAACACCAACAGACAGCAACCACACACACACTGACAGCTCATCCATCACACAAGCCACACACCATCAGCACCTCAACAAATAGCACCCTCACATACACCCAGCAAAACACACACTCACACACCCTCACTTGCACACCAACACACATCACTCACCACCACCACCCATCACCATGCCCCCAAGAAGAATCCAAAGTTCCTAGATAGTGAATTGGAAGTCATGGTAGATGAGATCCTCAGGGTAGAGCCATAGCTGTTTGGTACACTGGTCCAACAGACCCCCATGTCGCAGAAAACCAAGATGTGGGCGAGGATCGTCGACAGGATGAACGCACAATCACCATGTTTGCGCACAAAGGAAGACATCCAGAACAGGTGGTATGATGTGCGCAGGAGGGTCAGGGACCTACTGAAGAAGGATTACATCTTGAGCCAACACACCGGCAGTGGCCCTCCTGCAAAACCACTATACCTCAGGCCCTGGGAGGAGAAGGTGCGGGCCATCCTACCACCAGTGAGCGTATATGGACTAGGAAAACATCCCAGAGCCTGGTGAGTACACAACCAATATACCCAATATTGTGTGACAATACACACACATCACTGTCAAGGGGATAGTCAAACCATGCACCCTTAGCAAATACACAGCAACAAAAACAGAATCATCCCAAGATGTGTATGTCAGTCAGATAAACACAACACATGCCATCTCATAGAGATATGTAACTGTGTCATGACATGTACAAACCCTACAACAAATAAAGCTAGGCAGTTGCACAAATATAACCAACAAACACTGTCAGATATGTAGCCACCACTACAAAACCACCACACAAGGAATCCCACAGAAAGGAAGGAATTCTGTGTATGCTGGTCAAGTCAGTGTAGCCAATAGCATCATGGGAGTTGTAGTCACAGATATTGCCCACCCTCACAATACGCCCATCAACACCACTCTGAACCATGCTCACATCACAGGGAGTGGAAAACAACTGACAAGATGGCTGACATTGGCTACTGCTGTGGGGAGCTGCTGGGAACTGGGCACCAACCAACAGCAGGACACCACTGACTGACATCCTGAAAGACAACTTGCACTCCCTGCAATGGAAGCACGTTCCATGGTGGGATATCTGGCTGGGTGGGAAGGAGGACTGACAGCTATGACCATAGTTACCAGCAGCTCTCCCCACACACACCCCTAACACAAACTACACACAACACACCTGGGAAAATGCATTGCCTCACACTAAAATTAATTATCCCACAAAGAACCACCACCCTGGGTCATGCTGTGGGAAGCACAGTGACACACATGGGACTTGTAGCCAAACAAACGCCAGGACAACACTGTCAGCCATCCATTCAGCACAGGCACACTACCCCACAGGGAAGCAGAGTCAGAAGGAAGGAAGTATGGGCAAGCTGGGAAGGGGGTGGAGGCAATAGCATGATGGGAGGGGTAGTCACAGATATTGCTCACCCTCACAATTGGCCCATCAACACCACTCTGAACCATGCTCACATCACAGGCAGTGGAAAACAACTGACAAGATGGCTGACACTGGGTACTGCTGTGGGGAGAACAAGCCCCTGCTGGGAACTGGGCACCAACAAACAGCAGGACACCACTGTCAGCCACCTTGCCATTGCTGTCACACCCACACACAGTGAAGTACACTCAAAAGGAAGGAAGTATGGGCATGCTGGGAAGGGGGTGGAGGCAATAGCATGATGGGAGTGGGAGTCACAGCTCAACATCCCCAAACCACATGGCCCAGCAAGCTCACACTGAAGCATGCACACCTCACAGAGAGTGGAAAGCCCCATCAAAGATGTCTGACACCGGTGCTCTGTTGTGGGGAGCACAAGGCCCTGCTGGGAACTGGTCACCAACCAACAGCAGGACACCACTGTCAGCCATCTTGCCATTGCTGTCACACCCACACACAGTGAAGTACACTCAAAAGGAAGGAAGTATGGGCATGCTGGGAAGGGGGGTGGAGGCAATAGCATGATGGGAGTGGGAGTCACAGCTCAACATCCCCAAACCACATGGCCCAGCAAGCTCACACTGAAGCATGCACACCTCACAGAGAGTGGAAAGCCCCATCAAAGATGTCTGACACCGGTGCTCAGTTGTGGGGAGCACAAGGCCATGCTGGGAACTGGCCACCAACCAACAGCAGGACACCACTGTCAGCCATCTTGCCATTGCTGTCACACCCACACACAGTGAAGTACACTCAAAAGGAAGGAAGTATGGGCATGCTGGGAAGGGGGGTGGAGGCAATAGCATGATGGGAGTGGTAGTCACAGATATTGCTCACCCTCACAATTGGCCCATCAACACCACTCTGAACCATGCTCACATCACAGGGAGTGGAAAACAACTGACAAGATGGCTGACACTGGGTACTGCTGTGGGGAGCACAAGGCCCTGCTGGGAACTGGGCACCAACAAACAGCAGGACACCACTGACTGACATCCTGAGAGTCAACCTGCACCCACTGCAAGGGTGGCATGCTTCATGGTGGGATAACTGGGCTGGAGGGAGAAGGATGTCCGGATGTCAACCAAATACCACCAATGCTGGCCATGCACACACCTCAACATTCACATTGAAATGCTTCATGTTGTCAGGACAATGCGCTACACCAATATCAACAGCTGACTGTGACAACTTAGGACAATGCAATGTACAGGCCCGCATCCAGAGGTACAGTCACAACTGTCAGGTGTTTGAACCATTGATGCCTGTAGAAACATTACATACATTGTGTGTCTCTTCCAAATACAGGTCATGATGGGGACACAGCAGCAGACGCTGAGGAGTCCCTGTCCCAGGCTCCGGGGGACACTGAGCTCACTGGTGTGGAACAGCCTCTGCCCACCTCGGATGACGAAGACCTACCTGGCACCTCCGCAGTGAGTCATCATGCAGCACCAGCAGGACCACCAGCTGCACCCCCTGCACCCACCCCTCCAACAACTGCCAACACACAGACCACCCCTGCCGACACGGACAGACCAAGGACCACCACCACCAACAGCACACGGACCCCGGCCCAACGTGGAGCTACGGACAACAACACCAGCAACAACCCCCAAGGGGGCCCAGGGTCAACTGTGCGTGCCACCGCAGGTCCTTCACGTGTCGCCAGGGGTGGTGGGAGGGGTGGTAGACATAGGTCGCTGCTTGCAGAGGGGTCTGGACTGCATGATGACCCACAACTGGTACGCATAGCTGATGCGTACCAGACTAGCACCGGAGAGTTCAGCCAGGTAGTGGGGATCCTCAGGGACATTCAACAGCAGCAGGCTGCCCATCATGCCCGCTTGGACTTACACATGTCCCTCATGGAGTCCAAGTGGGACACAGTGCAAGAACAGACGGCGGTGCATAGGGACATATTGCAATGCCTCCGCAAGATTTGCACCAACATGTCAACACCTCCCTGTGTGCCCACAACATCTGGTGCTGCAACAACTGCAACTGCCACAGGGAGGGAGGATGACTCTGGCGGAGAGTCCCCAGCACCGCAGCAGCCTGCACTTGAGGGTCCCCCCCAAAGAAGAGGGGTCGTCCGAGGAAGGACAACTGAGAGGCTGATGGCCATGCACAACCCCCAGGAAGCCAACACCTGTTCTGGAAAATCACCTTTGTGCCCAAACTCTTCACCCTGTCGAATGCAACACAACTCTCCCACATAACATGGGGAGCTCAAGTTGGACCAATGTATCAGATGACTGTGGACTTTACTCTGGACATTTCTGCTACCAGGACTTCCAAATCATCTTGGAACTTTGGATTACAATCACAATGTACAGCACCCACCATCCTGTGCACTATACTCACACATGTATGTCAATAAACTCACTAATACACCATACTTGCCTCTGTTGTGATTCCAACGTTGTTTCTGAAGTGGAGATGATGATCTGTGAAATGACACTGTGCATGCTAACTGCTACAGCAATGACAACACTGGCATGTGAGTCATGGTGACGTGACACATATGAGGGAGACACACCACCAGGGCTACACAACACATACACACCAGGGCCATCTGACTCATCGCCTACACTGATGTTGCCAGGAAATACGGTGCAATGCACAGACCCAACACCTATTCCCAGTCTGTGTCAACTAGCCCACTGGTGCAGTAAGCAAATGTCAGTCAGATGTGTGACCACAGACAACGCACATCACAAAGTGAAGCACAGGTTTATTACACATTTGCAACATGTTGTAACCACTACAGATGCAAGGTAATCCCACCTGGCAGTGGGCACACAGTCAACAAGTGTAGAAGAAAGGAAGTCCATGGGTGTGGCTCACATCACCTGTAGGGAAACGACAGCTACCACCCTGGGAGTTGATTCACGGTGTTGGGGGATCACAGTTGACCAAACAACTCTGAAAGTACCCTGTGAAGGACAGAAATGACACACAGTCAAAAGCACTGAAGAACAGGACAGAACTGCAATACTCATGCCCAATACATGTCACAAGATACCCACCCAGAACCAAGTTAGCATGCCAACACTGTTGGGGAGTACAGACTACCAGTAAGGACACATCGCTGCACGCATCCAGTCAAGTAGCACATGGACACACTCAAACAGCACCAGAGCACCACCAACACATATCATGCAAACTCACATCATTGACATGACATCCCTGGATACTCACATTCAGCTGAAGAAGTTGGTGATGAGCTGTGTGCGGACATCACCCTCATCATCATCATCCTCACTGGCATCGTGGTCCAGCCCAGGATCCTCCACAGGTGGCAGATGTTGGTCATCGTCATCCAGGATGAGAGGCAACTCCTTCCGCACTGCCAGGTTGTGTAGCATGCAGCAGACGATGACAATCTTGCACACCTTTGCTGGGGCATATGGGAGGGCCCCTCCTGTCTTATCTAGGCAGCGGAAGCGGCTCTTCAGGAGAGCAAATGTCAGCTCAATCACTCTCCTGGTCCGACCATGTGCCTCATTGTAGCGCATCTGGGCTGGTGTCACAGGGTTCCTGAGGGGCGTCAGCAACCACGGCATGTTGGGGTATCGGGAGTCACCTACATACAGACAATTGCACATTAGCTGAGTTGGAAAAGAGGGTGGAACACTACATTGCAGAACACACACAATGGTACAAAGTCAGTACACACCAACAAGCCAGGCACGCTGGTTCCGCATCTGTGACATCATCCTCGGGATGCGACTACTCCTCATCACGTAGGCATTGTGTGCAGAACCGGGGAAACGGGCACACACGTGTGAGATGCTCATATCTGCAAGACATACCACCAGTGCATTGACCGAATGGTAGTGTTTGCGGTTCCTGTATGCCTGCTCTTGGGCCTGTGGTGGTACCAAAGCCACATGTGTCCCATCAATGGAGCCAAAGACATGTGGCATCCTCCCCAGGGCATAGAAGTCACTCTTCACGTCAGTGAGTTGTTGAAGTCTAGGGAAATAGATGTACTGGTTCAGGTATCTCAACATAGCCTCCAAAACATCGCGGAGCACACGGCTGGACATGGTCTGTGACATCCCACCAGCAGACGCCACAGTGTGTTGAAAGGTACCGGTGGCAAAGAAGTGTAGGGCTGCCATCACCTTCACCTTGGGGGTCAGCGCTGTAGGGTATGTCCGGCCAGGTTGCAAATGTGGGGCCAACCGCACCGTCAATTCCTCAATCAGTGGCCTGGTGAAGCGGTACCGTCGGATGCAGTCCCGTTCAACCACTGTTGCAAGGTCAGGGAATGGCCGATGGACAGCTGGTGCCCTGCAGTGCATAGGTGAAGAAAGAAAGATTGTCAGTCACCCCACATATGTGGCATAGACCAGACTCAATATCACATGATACATCATTACGAGACACAAGTACATGATGCGTGTGCCGTTCCGTAAGGACATGTATGGCACCTACATGGCTAACATCTAACATCACAGTTCAACATGTTCCCTCAACAAGTCCCAGGTTGTGCTATGGGATATCATTAGGCTGTGTCACAGTACCCATGTACTGCTGTCACGTTCCAAACACACACCACAGTGACATGTGAGGACAGATGTGCACCAGGCATCACAGCTCATTGACAGGTAGATTCCCAGGGACCCTGTATTGCCACATGGACACTGGCATGACATGGTGCATCATGAATACACCACAGCTAAACAACCATGACCCCCACAGGTAGTGGTCCCTGTTGCCTCGGCAGGACAGACATGGACGTCTGTGACACACACACGCACAACATCAAAGTCCATGCACAAACAACGTGGATGTGGAGACTGTCTCCCATTGTGCACATGGAATCAGAAACATTGTAAACACAACATGCACACAGACTGTGGAGGGCCATCACAATTGTGGCAATGGGTCACCCTGGGACGTACATACCGTCCCACATGGGACTCAGGGGTATGTGACATGACATACACATACACAACCGTGAAATGTGACCATGCCACATGGCCTGAAATGAACAGTTGCACACCACAGTGTTCATGTGCACAACACACCAAGGATTCTGTCCCCATGAACACGTGCACAGCCTGGGAGTGGCTGCCCCCAAGTGCCACCCAAAAACAACATGTTGACCCCCATACACGGAACAGGTAATGCAGCCTTACATGCCTTAGGATAGAGTGTGGACAGGCTGTGCCCCTCACTCCCTGGGAAGTATATGTGGCTGGCATATGTTCACCTGTGACAGGCATGGTGACATATGCCAGTGACTTGTACAGGGACGCGTTGTACAGCAATGGACCGATCGGTGCGCACGCATTGGCCATTGCATTCAATGTGAGCGGGTACGCGTTGAACAGCAATGGACTGATCGGTGTGCCCGGCCGGCCCATTGCATTCAATGTGAGCGGTTACGCGTTGTAGAGCAATGGACCGATCGGTGTGCCCGGCCGGCCCATTGCATTCAATGTGAGCGGGTGCGCGTTGTATCCCGGGTACGCGTTGAACAGCAATGGACCGATCGGTGTGCCCGGCCGGCCCATTGCATTCAATGTGAGCGGGTACGCGTTGTATCCCGGGTACGCGTTGTACAGCAATGGACCGATCGATGTGCCCGGCCGGCCCATTGCATTCAATGTGAGCGGGTACGCGTTGTAGAGCAATGGACCGATCGGTGTGCCCGGCCGGCCCATTGCATTCAATGTGAGCGGGTACGGGTTGTAGAGCAATGGACCGATCGGTGTGCCCGGCCGGCCCATTGCATTCAATGTGAGCGGGTACGCGTTGTATCCCGGGTACGCGTTGTACAGCAATGGACCGTTCGGTGTGCCCGGCCGGCCCATTGCATTCAATGTGAGCGGGTACGCGTTGAACAGCAATGGACCGATCGGTGTGCCCGGCCGGCCCATTGCATTCAATGTGAGCTGGTACGCGTTGTATCCCGGGTACGCGTTGTACAGCAATGGACCGATCGGTGTGCCCGGACCGGCCCATTGCATTCAATGTGAGCGGGTATGCGTTGTAGAGCAATGGACCGATCGGTGTGCCCGGCCGGCCCATTGCATTCAATGTGAGCGGGTACGCGTTGTATCCCGGGTACGCGTTGTACAGCAATGGACCGATCGGTGTGCCTGGCCGGCCCATTGCATTCAATGTGAGCGGGTACGCATTGTATCCCGGGTACGCGTTGTACAGCAATGGACCGATCGGTGTGCCCGGCCAGCCCATTGCATTCAATGTGAGCGGGTACGCGTTGTATCCCGGGTACGCGTTGTACAGCAATGGACCGATCGGTGTGCCCGGCCGGCCCATTGCATTCAATGTGAGCGAGTACGCGTTGTAGAGCAATGGACCGATCGGTGTGCCCGGCCGGCCCATTGCATTCAATGTGAGCGGGTACGCGTTGTAGAGCAATGGACCGATCGGTGTGCCCGGCCGGCCCATTGCATTCAATGTGAGCGGGTACGCGTTGTATCCCGGGTTCGCGTTGTACAGCAATGGACCGATCGGTGTGCCCAGCCGGCCCATTGCATTCAATGTGAGCGGGTACGCGTTGAACAGCAATGGACCGATCGGTGTGCCCGGCTGGCCCATTGCATTCAATGTGAGCGGGTACGCGTTGTATCCCGGGTACGCGTTGTACAGCAATGGACCGATCGGTGTGCCCGGCTGGCCCATTGCATTCAATGTGAGCGGGTACAGCGTTGTAGAGCAATGGACCGATCGGTGTGCCCGGCCGGCCCATTGCATTCAATGTGAGCGGGTACGCGTTGTATCCCGGTACGCGTTGTACAGCAATGGACCGATCGGTGTGCCCGGCCGGCCCATTGCATTCAATGTGAGCGGGTACGCGTTGTATCCCGGGTACGCGTTGTACAGCAATGGACCGATCGGTGTGCCCGGCCAGCCCATTGCATTCAATGTGAGCGGGTACGCGTTGTATCCCGGGTACGCGTTGTACAGCAATGGACCGATCGGTGTGCCCGGCCGGCCCATTGCATTCAATGTGAGCGGGTACGCGTTGTAGAGCAATGGACCGATCGGTGTGCCCGGCCGGCCCATTGCATTCAATGTGAGCGGGTACGCGTTGAACAGCAATGGACCGATCGGTGTGCCCGGCCGGCCCATTGCATTCAATGTGAGCGGGTACGCGTTGTATCCCGGGTACGCGTTGTACAGCAATGGACCGATCGATGTGCCCGGCCGGCCCATTGCATTCAATGTGAGCGGGTACGCGTTGTAGAGCAATGGACCGATCGGTGTGCCCGGCCGGCCCATTGCATTCAATGTGAGCGGGTACGGGTTGTAGAGCAATGGACCGATCGGTGTGCCCGGCCGGCCCATTGCATTCAATGTGAGCGGGTACGCGTTGTATCCCGGGTACGCGTTGTACAGCAATGGACCGCTCGGTGTGCCCGGCCGGCCCATTGCATTCAATGTGAGCGGGTACGCGTTGAACAGCAATGGACCGATCGGTGTGCCCGGCCGGCCCATTGCATTCAATGTGAGCTGGTACGCGTTGTATCCCGGGTACGCGTTGTACAGCAATGGACCGATCGGTGTGCCCGGCCGGCCCATTGCATTCAATGTGAGCGGGTACGCGTTGTAGAGCAATGGACCGATCGGTGTGCCCGGCCGGCCCATTGCATTCAATGTGAGCGGGTACGCGTTGTATCCCGGGTACGCGTTGTACAGCAATGGACCGATCGGTGTGCCTGGCCGGCCCATTGCATTCAATGTGAGCGGGTACGCATTGTATCCCGGGTACGCGTTGTACAGCAATGGACCGATCGGTGTGCCCGGCCAGCCCATTGCATTCAATGTGAGCGGGTACGCGTTGTATCCCGGGTACGCGTTGTACAGCAATGGACCGATCGGTGTGCCCGGCCGGCCCATTGCATTCAATGTGAGCGGGTACGCGTTGTAGAGCAATGGACCGATCGGTGTGCCCGGCCGGCCCATTGCATTCAATGTGAGCGGGTACGCGTTGTAGAGCAATGGACCGATCGGTGTGCCCGGCCGGCCCATTGCATTCAATGTGAGCGGGTACGCGTTGTATCCCGGGTTCGCGTTGTACAGCAATGGACCGATCGGTGTGCCCAGCCGGCCCATTGCATTCAATGTGAGCGGGTACGCGTTGAACAGCAATGGACCGATCGGTGTGCCCGGCTGGCCCATTGCATTCAATGTGAGCGGGTACGCGTTGTATCCCGGGTACGCGTTGTACAGCAATGGACCGATCGGTGTGCCCGGCTGGCCCATTGCATTCAATGTGAGCGGGTACGCGTTGTAGAGCAATGGACCGATCGGTGTGCCCGGCCGGCCCATTGCATTCAATGTGAGCGGGTACGCGTTGTATCCCGGGTACGCGTTGTACAGCAATGGACCGATCGGTGTGCCCGGCCGGCCCATTGCATTCAATGTGAGCGGGTACGCGTTGTATCCCGGGTACGCGTTGTACAGCAATGGACCGATCGGTGTGCCCGGCCAGCCCATTGCATTCAATGTGAGCGGGTACGCGTTGTATCCCGGGTACGCGTTGTACAGCAATGGACCGATCGGTGTGCCCGGCCGGCCCATTGCATTCAATGTGAGCGGGTACGCGTTGTAGAGCAATGGACCGATCGGTGTGCCCGGCCGGCCCATTGCATTCAATGTGAGCGGGTACGCGTTGAACAGCAATGGACCGATCGGTGTGCCCGGCCGGCCCATTGCATTCAATGTGAGCGGGTACGCGTTGTATCCCGGGTACGCGTTGTACAGCAATAGACCGATCGGTGTGCCCGGCCGGCCCATTGCATTCAATGTGAGCGGTACGCATTGAACAGCAATGGACCGATCGGTGTGCCCGGCCGGCCCATTGCATTCAATGTGAGCGGGTACGCGTTGTATCCCGGGTACGCTTTGTACAGCAATGGACCGATCGGTGTGCCCGGCCGGCCCATTGCATTCAATGTGAGCGGGCACGCGTTATAGAGCAATGGACCGATCGGTGTGCCCGGCCGGCCCATTGCATTCAATGTGAGCGGTGCACGCTGTTGAACAGCAATGGACCGACCGGTGTGCCCGGCCAGCCCATTGCATTCAATGTGAGCGGGTACGCGTTGTAGAGCAATGGACCGATTGGTGTGCCCGGCCGGCCCATTGCATTCAATGTGAGCGGGTACGCGTTGTATCCCAGGTACGCGTTGTACAGCAATGGACCGATCGGTGTGCCCGGCCGGCCCATTGCATTCAATGTGAGCGGGTACGCGTTGAACAGCAATGGACCGATCGGTGTGCCCGGCCGGCCCATTGCATTCAATGTGAGCGGGTACGCGTTGTATCCTGGGTACGCGTTGTACAGCAATGGACTGAACGGTGCGCACACATTGGCTGGGGCCTGGCATGGCAACGGACTCGTTTTCGAAGCTCCAACGAGTCTGATGCAGTGAATTCAGTTGGCCAGCTACAACAATGTTGCAAAATCATGTGTGTCATGAAGTTGAAGATTTGAAGGATGCTGTGGGCGTGTATTAGTGCTGCTATTCCATGGATTGGTCAGATTCAGAAGATGCAAACGACTTGGACCTATCACTTTGGACACATGGGACAGTATCTGCCTCTGCAGCACACATATAATGCTGGCTGTTCCCCTGAGAGCTCACTTGCCTGCACTACATGCTCCAGGACGACATCTGCCACCAACACTGCTGCTGTTTATGCATTCTCTGGCTCCTGCAATGGCACGTACTGTGGAGAGAGCCCCAGCCTTCAGCCTTGAGGAGAACCAGGCCCTGCTGGACAGCCTCCTTCCACAGTACAGCAAGCTGTATGGGAAACCAGGGGAGCAGGTGAGTGTGCTGTCCACTGCATCACTAATTGTGCATGTTGTCTGACTAGCAGGACTTTCAGTGTGCACACCACTGGCTAGCATGCCCACTGAGTAGTGGTCACACCCCAAAGTGTGTAGTTACATGCACTGAACTGGTACAGTGCAGTAACAGTGCATTCCAACTAGGTTTACTTCCCATGCAATGATACCATGTAGTGACTGCTGGCAAACTGTTCATAGCCATTGTTGCACTGCCTGTGTACATCATATGCCCCTGTGATTGAGACATGTATATCCAACTGTGTGATGCACGTATATGTTGCATGTGTAGTAATGGCCTTTTCACTTTGTCATCCTCACAGGTTGATGCCCACCAGAAGCATGACATCTGGCTGACCATCGCCCGGAAAGTAAGATCCGTGGGGGTCTACAGGCGCAGGATCCGCAACTGCCAAAAGAGGTGGCAGGACCTTCGTGGCTGGACCCGGAGGATCGCAAGGGTCCAGCTGAAGCTGTCGCCTCCTCGCAGGAGGGGCGGACACCGGACCCTGACCCCCACATGCTCCGGATCCTGGCGGTGGTCTTCCCTGACCTTGATGGGCAGCTGAAGGACAGACAGCAGCAAGGAGGGGGTGAGTCCATGACTGCACTGTGCACTTTGTCTGACATGCTATGTGCCCTCCTCTGGCCTGGTTAAACTTCCACAGTACATCAGTCATGTGGTCCAGGACCCATGTCCCTCATTTGTGACATGCCCACTTCTCCTCTGATAAGCATATGTGTGGCCCTTATAGTCAGGAAATTGTGTCATTTGGGGACTGTGTCATTGCATTTTGCTTTGCTCAAGGTGGGGGACAGCATTTGTTCCCGTGACTATGTTGTGCGATTCATGGGTGGGTCAATTGCTTACACAATGCCTAAGTTCTGACATGTGATCTGGGTGTAACTTTGAAATGTGGTCCGCTTGCTGCTCTGACTCACCACATGTCCCTGGGGAATTTGGCGCACACCCATGCTGCTGGTGGGAACAATGTTTGGGCCTCAGGAGTATGTGTATCCAGTGTGTCACACATGCTTAGCCACCTGCCTACTGTCCAGGACTCTTCCCTCTTACAGGTGGAGCTGGACAGTCATGCCTACTCCAGGGCATACAATACACTCTGTACTCCCACTCCCGTGTATCATCTGGCATGTTGTGATCAGTGAAATGTACCCTCAGGTGTCTGCCTCTGTCTCATTGTGCTGTGTCTTCGTTGTCAGGACTTCTGGTATGTTTATCGGTTAGGGCTCAGCATGCCATCTGAGATGTGACCATGATAGACGATACTTCTGTGACTTATAGGTGTCTGATCACTTGACTGTGCACACAGGTGTTTGCGACTGTGACTTTCAGGCAGCTGTATTTTCATTCACAGCACACTGTGAGGTGCTCATGTTCAGAGAGTTGTGTTTCATGTCCCCCATATGTCCAGTTGGTATGACGTGGACAAATAGTAGTACAGATGATGTGGTTTTGGGGGATGGACATGTGCACTTGTCAGTCACATAACTTGCATTCCCCATGCCCTCGGATTGTGACACAGTGCAGACTGTTGTTGGCTGGCTGCCATGGCCATGTGACTTGAGACAGTAATGTATGACTCTGCACGCATTCCTGTGTCATGGCATTAAACTTCCTGGGACTGATCCTGCAGGGGAGTGACATGTGCAACATGCACCCCATTGTGGCATTGACTATCCGGACATGGGTGCATCATGGTGACTGGTGCTGGTATGCATCACATGCATTTCTAATTAGACTCTGGCCATCCCTTTATCCAGACACCTGCACAGACTCAGTGGCAAGAGATGTGATGTGTGCATGTTCACATACTTCACTGTGTTCCCTGCAATGTCCAACAACTGTGTAGGTGGTGCATGTGTCCACACTGGGGTCTTACCATCAGACAGGCACCAGACAGATGGGTGCAAGGGCAGGAGGGGTGTGAGTCCCATGGTTGACCATCAGACTGACAATTGGCTTCCCCGAATCTGTGTGAGGACTTTAGGCAATGTTCAACTAAGGATGCCAGGGCTTGCTCTGTAATGTGCTGTACTTACTGTGGTGTGTGCAGTCAGTGCAGGTGACTGATGTTTGTCTGTTTCCCTAACTGTTTGCAGATACATCCACAGCCACAGGAGGGGACAGCTCCACGGACCAGGAGGAGCAGCGGAGCCAGACTGGGTCAGCATCGGACGATTGGTCAGAGGGACCCAGTGGCACGGAGGGTGAGGGGAGCCACACCGAGGAGTCCTCAGCACCATCCACCTCAGCTGGGGACCACAGCAGCTCGGAGGATGACTCCCTTGTGGAGGCGGGTCTCAGCAGCCACCAAAGGCCAGCTAGTCTGTCTGGCCCCGCCACCACCACCACCACCACCGCCCTCCCATTGGCTCCCATTCCTGAGGTCCGTGGAGGCTCCCGTGCTCGGGAGCGTGTCTCCTTCGTGCCAGGCACCGCAGCCCCTGCCCCTGTGTCCCCTGCTGCCCTGAGTGAGGAGTCTGTGTACCTCCTTCGGCAGCTCCATGTAGGGCAAACAGCAATGCTGAGTGTCCTCCATGCACACACCACTCTGTTGACACAGCTGGTGTCGTTCATGGAGGGCATCTCGACGGGTATGTCTGCCCTACAGAGGAGCAATAGGTCCATGGACTCCTCCCTGACGGCAGCAGTGTCCCTCCTCCAACAGTCCCTCACCCCTCCCACCTCTGCCCCATCCACACTTCCTGCCCCCCTACCTGTCCAAAGCACATGCACACCTGCACAGTCAACCAAACACACAGACACGAGCAGCACAGACACACCCAAGAGTAAGGCAAGACGTGCACACAAGCATCCTCAGGGGACTGATACCACAGAAATGAAATTCGTAAATGAAATGAAATTCGTACTTGTAAAGCGCACTTATACCCCCAAAGGGGTGTCCTGGCGCTGTACGCATACCGCTGTGGAACCCTTCCTGGCTTTTCCCTGTGAAATGTCCACTCCTGGGCACCCCCAAGGTGAAGGCAGGCATCCCAGCGCTAGTGGGGCCGTTGTGGAGATTAAGCAAGCTATTGCCCAGAGTTGCAGAGTGGGACCCATGATTAGAATAGGCACCGAGGCGAGAATTATCAGGTCCGAGGAAATTGAGCCCAAGACCCGCCGAGGTGGGAATTGAACCCTGGTCCCGGGCCAGATCTCTGCATCAGGGTCTGCCGCTCTAACCATTGAGCCACACTTCTCCACAGACACAGGGGATGGGGAACACACACACACACAGGCATCCACATTCACTCCGCAGTCCTCCAAATCCTCTCCCTCCAAGACCCCTTCCCTTGCCTCGCCTGCTGCCCCACCTACACAGCAGATCTTCCTGTGTGACCACGGCCTCTTCCCCTCCATTCCTGCTGATCCAGCATACCAGGGGAAGAGGAAGTCCACCCACACAGAGAGGAGTGCTCCTCGCCCCCGGACACCCTCCCCCAGGCGCAGGCAGACACAGGAGCCCATTAGGAAGTCCCCCCGGAGCAGGAAGAGCAAGACCCCACCACCACCACCACGCAGGTCCAGCGCCCAGTCTCTCTCCTCCATCCCCCAGGCCACCACTGCACAGGTTCTCCCACCACACCCTGCCCCAGGTTCCCCCACACACTGATACCGCATCCCCAGACTGCTTAGGCCCTCCCCCCCTGCCACTTGCTCTTCCACCCCCAACCCAGACACTCTGCCTGTTAGTGGCACTGTTGTGGGGACCGGGTCCCCCCCCTCTGTCCTGCCCACCTCATCTGCCCACCCTTCCACTCCCTTGGAGTCATGCACTGCAGTGGAGTCCACAACCACCACGTCTGACTCGGGTACTGCAGTGGGTACCCAGTCCACTACATCAGTCCAGCCCACTGCAGTGGTTGCAGCACCCACACCAAATGACTTGTGTACCACAGTGGTGCCGTCCCCCCTGAGTCAGACACCTCCACTGCAGTTGCCGGTGACACTCCTGCACCCACCACCCCTTCACTGCCTCACTCTGCCATCCCCTGATCCTGTCCCTGCGGTGCCTGGCCTGCCCCTTGTATGCCCCTCCAAGGGGATGTCCCCCAACCGTACCAGTGCAGGCAAGCAATGTGTGACCAGTTGTCACTTCTCACCCCGTTGGTACTGTGATTTTGGACTGGCCATTGGCCTTAGTTTCTTTTGGACTTCCGTGTTTACCCTGACATTTGCTGAATAAAGCCCCTTTCTGTTTACTTTTGGGTTTTCTTTTGATGTACATGATGTGGATGAGTAGCATCCTGCATTTGCAGTTGTAATAGTGTTCACATCAGGACGAAGAAGTGTTGCAGTGATGGACTCCATGTGGTCCATGGGATATGTGTCCTGTTGTAGTCTGGATCTATGGCATCCTTTGCTACAGTCTGAGGGTGTAATGTTCAGCATTTGACACAGGGATGTCCTTTTTGCATTAGTAAATGAACATCTTTGTCTTACACTGATGCACATCTGGTGGGCTTACCACTGTTCAATGTTCCGATTTCCCTGACTGTGTGCCCAGCTCCACTGGACATGCAGTTTTGCACATCAATGTCGAAGGACTCATCTGTGTATACAGTGCAACTTGCTTGACATGTGTTTGGTGTGTGTGCAGATGACTGACGTGGCACTCCCGTACCCAGGCTGATGTGAGCAGAGCCTTCTGTGTGTTGTGGTTGTTGACTCACTGACGGAGTGTTCTGCTGACATGTTTGGGTCGTGCACAGACAAGGTTTGGCACAGCGGACCTTCCACAGGAGTGGAGTGCCCTCATGGCAGTGTGTAATCTGTTGACATTGCGTGGGCCTGTGTTGTGTAAGCATGTCTGTGCGTGTTCCCTTCCCTTTTCCTACACAGGCTGTGTCCCTAGGGATGTTCCTGTTTGTGATGCTTGCTGAGTTGTTCTGTGTTCATCCAGCATCTTGGACCTGGTTTCTCTGTGATGTGGGTGCATGGCAAACTAATGTTCATGAGGTTGTCATCCCAGGTTGTCTTTGTTGTCAGTGCTGGGGATGTGGGCAAACGCAGATGGGACACATTCAGGATTCCCCTTGGCACTTGTTGTTTACACGAGTCATGCGATTTACAGTTTGTGTTAGCTTTCAGTGATTGTGACACGTTGTGTGTGTGACTGCTGCCACTGCTCAGGGTCAGAGCTGCAATGTTGGTAGTTGTGTATGTGTGTTCTTCGTGTGTCACCTTGGCTTCTTCATTGGTGTGTGACTATGGCCAGGATCCCATTGATTGTGGTGGATTTCACATCATGCCCATGTACGGCATACTGTGCTGTGTGTCAGACATTGACGAGTCTTGTTGACTGGCCATGTGTGATGGGTTTCTGCACCTTAGTTCCCACCACCACCCTGGTATTGTCATGGGTGCATGTGCAATGTCACCAGTCCATGTGAGCTTCACTGCTGCACATTGGTGGAGATCAGGGTGTGTGGTGTTGAGTGTGTGCAAAAGTGAGTTGTTGCACGGCCAGACCCCTACCTCCATATTGGCCTTGGCTGGCAGGCCGTGCTGATTGATTGGAGCTTGTGTAGGTGTGATGGTAGTTAGTTGCTCAGGACACATGGCTGGGGTTCACAGTGTGAACGACATCTAACATTGTCATCACAGTGGGATTATCATGCAGGCGAGTGTCAGCACAATATGGGGTCCCTGGGGGTAGTGCTGTGGTGGGTCTGTCTCTTGCTGTGTTAGTTGCTGTTCCTACAAGCTTGTGTGACATGTGTACTTTGTGCTCCCTCTCATCTAACAATGCCTGATTGCCCACATAGGGGATTTGGATCCATGAGTTACTTTTGTGTGGCACTGTATGTGCATCTGTGTAATTGGTATTCAGGCCTCATCATGTGTTGTGTGGTTGCCTGGGAACACTGGCACCCCCTCACCTGTTGTGTTTGATGTGCAGTGTGGGTCTGCCTGTTTGTGTTTGTGCATCTGCACCACTGCATTGGCATATCTTTAGTGTGCCATTGGCTGTATGTTGTTTGGTGGGTTTCACCTGCTGTCCCTGGGACTCCTAGGTCATCAGTCAGCACAATGATCATTGTTTGTGTGTCCCATTGCTGCCATGGTATGTTATTTGTTCACCTCACATCTACAGTCTCCACAGGGTATCTCCATTTGTGTGGCCATTGGTGCAAATATGTGGGTCTGCATTATGATGGTCACTTCTGTCATTGTGTCATTGATGGATGTTGACAGTGTCAGCCCCCATGGGTGATGTTTGTCTGCACATGGCCAAAGGTATGTCTTATTTGCACTGCACTGTTTGCCTCCCCCAATCTATGTTGCTATGGGACACAAGCACTACTTTGCCACTGATGTGTTTGTTGTTCTGTGACCAGGAATCATCCATGCAGTTTGGCAGTTGCAGCTTTTTCATTGTCAACACTTACCTTTTGGTCACTGTGATGATGGGGGTTTAGACCCCATTGCCACAATGTTCATGATGTGCTTCAGCTATGGGCCCCACACTTACATTTTGGTCACTGTGATGATGGGGGTTTAAACCCCATTGCCACAATGTTCAAAATGTGCTTCAGCTATGGACCCCACACTTACCTTTTGGTCACTGTGATGATGTGGGTTAGACCCCATTGCCACAATGTTCAAAATGTGCTTCAGCTATGGACCCCACACTTACCTTTTGGTCACTGTGATGATGGGGGTTTAGACCCCATTGCCACAATGTTCAACATGTGCTTCAGCTATGGGCCCCACACTTACATTTTGGTCACTGTGATGATGGGGTTTTAAACCCCATTGCCACAATGTTCAAAATGTGCTTCAGCTATGGACCCCACACTTACCTTTTAGGCACTGTGATGATGGGGGTTTAGACCCCATTGCCACAATGTTCAAAATGTGTTTCAGCTATGGACCCCACACTTACCTTTTGGTCACTGTGATGATGGGGGTTTAGACCCCATTGCCACAATGTTCAAGATGTGCTTCAGCTATGGGCCCCACACTTACATTTTGGTCACTGTGATGATGGGGGTTTAGACCCCATTGCCACAATGTTCAAGATGTGCTTCAGCTATGGGCCCCACACTTACATTTTGGTCACTGTGATGATGGGGGTTTAAACCCCATTGCCACAATGTTCAAAATGTGCCTCAGCTATGGACCCCACACTTACCTTTTGGTCACTGTGATGATGGGGGTTGGACCCCATTCCCACAGTGGTCATGGTCTGCTTGCATTGTGGGGGCCACACACATTTATGTGTGACACATGTGATAGGGGGTCACATTGTATGTTCAAAGTCATGTTCACTGTTGTAGGCATTTGACACAGTCTACACACGCTTGTCATGGTGTTGGGGGGGATGTATTTTTGTTGCATTCCTTATGTTGGTGTGTGCTTGTTGTGTCATGCATTACCCATCCTATGAGTGGGGGTGTTGTTGATGGTAGGCATCCAGCCCCCCATGGGTAGAGGTAGTAGTAGTGACAGGCATCCAGCACCCCCTGGGTAGGGGTGGTAGTAGTGACAGGCATCTAGCACCCCCTGGGTAGGGGTTGTGGTAGGGGTAGGTATCTAGCACCCCCTGGGTAGTGGTGGTGGTAGTGGTAGGCATCTGGCACCCCCTGAGTAGGGGTGGTGGTAGTGGTAGGCATCTGGCACCACATGGGTAGAGGTGGTAGTAGTGACAGGCATCTGGCACCCCCTGGGTAGGGGTGGTGGTAGTGGTAGGCATCTGGCACCCCCTGGGTAGGGGTGGTGGTAGTGACAGGCATCCAGCACCCCCTGGGTAGAGGTGGTAGTAGTGACAGGCATCTAGCACCCCCTGGGTAGGGGTGGTGGTAGGGGTAGGCATCTAGCACCCCCTGGGTAAGGGTGGTGGTAGGGGTAGGCATCTGGCACCCCCTGAGTAGGGGTGGTGGTAGGGGTAGGCATCTGGCACTCCCTGAGTAGGGGTGGTGGTAGTGGTAGGCATCTGGCACGACATGGGTAGAGGTGGTAGTAGTGACAGGCATCTGGCACCCCCTGGGTAGGGGTGGTGGTAGTGGTAGGCATCTGGCACCCCCTGGGTAGGGGTGGTGGTAGTGAAAGGCATCCAGTACCCCCTGGGTAGCGGTGGTAGTAGTGACAGGCATCTAGCACCCACTGGGTAGGGGTGGTGGTAGGGGTAGGCATCTGGCACCCCCTGAGTAGGGGTGGTGGTAGTGGTAGGCACCTGGCACCACATGGGTAGAGGTGGTAGTAGTGACAGGCATCTGGCACCCCTGGGTAGGGGTGGTGGTAGTGGTAGGCATCTGGCACCCCTGGGTAGGGGTGGTGGTAGTGACAGGCATCCAGCACCCCTGGGTAGAGGTGGTAGTAGTGACAGGCATCTAGCACCCCCTGGGTAGGGGTGGTGGTAGAGGTAGGCATCTAGCACCCCTGGGTAGGGGTGGTGGTAGTGGTAGGCATCTGGCACCCCTGGGTAGGGGTGGTGGTAGTGGTAGGCATCTGGCACCCCCTGAGTAGGGGTGGGAGTGGTGGTAGGCATCCAGCCCCCATGGGTAGAGGTGGTAGTAGTGACAGGCATCCTGCCCCCCATGGGTAGGGGTGGTAGTAGTGACAGGCATCCAGCACTCCATGGGTAGAGGTGGTAGTAGTGACAGGCATCTGGCACCCCCTGGGTAGGGGTGGTGGTAGTGGTAGGCATCTGGCACCCCCTGGGTAGGGGTGGTAGTGGTGGTAGGCATCCAGCCCCCCATGGGTAGAGGTGGTAGTAGTAACAGGCATCCTGCCCCCATGGGTAGGGGTGGTAGTAGTGACAGGCAACCAGCACCCCCTGGGTAGAGGTGGTAGTAGTGACAGGCATCTGGCACCCCCTGGGTAGGGGTGGTGGTAGGGGTAGGCATCTAGCACCCCCTGGGTAGAGGTGGTGGTAGTGGTAGGAATCTAGCACCCCCTGAGTAGGGGTGGTGGTAGTGGTAGGCATCTGGCACCACATGGGTAGAGGTGGTAGTAGTGACAGGCATCTGGCACCCCCTGGGTAGGGGTGATGGTAGTGGTAGGCATCTGGCACCCCTGGGTAGGGGTGGTGGTAGTGGTAGGCATCTGGCACCCCTGGGTAGGGGTGGTGGTAGTGACAGGCATCCAGCACCCCTGGGTAGAGGTGGTAGTAGTGACAGGCATCTGGCACCCCTGGGTAGGGGTGGTGGTAGTGGTAGGCATCTGGCACCCCTGGGTAGGGGTGGTAGTGGTGGTAGGCATCCAGCCCCCATGGGTAGAGGTGGTAGTAGTGACAGGCATCCTGCCCCCATGGGTAGGGGTGGTAGTAGTGGTAGGCATCTGGCACCCCTGGGTAGGGGTGGTGGTAGTGGTAGGCATCTGGCACCCCTGGGTAGGGGTGGTGGTAGTGGTAGGCATCTGGCACCCCCTGGGTAGAGGTGGTAGTAGTGACAGGCATCTGGCACCCCCTGGGTAGGGGTGGTGGTAGTGGTAGGCATCTGGCTCCCCCTGAGTAGGGGTGGTGGTAGTGGTAGGCATCTGGCACCCCCTGGGTAGGGGTGGTGGTAGTGACAGGCATCCTGCCCCCCATGGGTAGGGGTGGTAGTACTGACAGGCATCTTGCACCCCCTGGGTAGGGGTGGTGGTAGGGGTAGGCATCTAGCACCCCCTGAGTAGGGGTGGTGGTAGTGGTAGGCATCTGCCACCCCCTGAGTAGGGGTGGTGGTAGTGGTAGGCATCTGGCACCCCCTGAGTAGGGGTGGGAGTGGTGGTAGGCATCCAGCCCCCCATGGGTAGAGGTGGTAGTAGTGACAGGCATCCTGCCCCCCATGGGTAGGGGTGGTAGTAGTGACAGGCATCCAGCGCCCCATGGGTAGAGGTGGTAGTAGTGACAGGCATCTAGCACCCCCTGGGTAGGGGTGGTGGTAGGGGTAGGCATCTAGCACCCCCTGGGTAGGGGTGGTGGTAGTGGTAGGCATCTGGCACCCCTGAGTAGGGGTGGTGGTAGTGGTAGGCATCTGGCACCCCTGGGTAGGGGTGGTGGTAGTGGTAGGCATCTGGCACCCCTGGGTAGGGGTGGTGGTAGTTGTAGGCATCTGGCACCCCCTGAGTAGGGGTGGGAGTGGTGGTAGGCATCCAGCCCCCCATGGGTAGAGGTGGTAGTAGTGACAGGCATCCTTCCCCCATGGGTAGGGGTGGTAGTAGTGACAGGCATCCAGCACCCCATGGGTAGAGGTGGTAGTAGTGACAGGCATCTGGCACCCCTGGGTAGGGGTGGTGGTAGTGGTAGGCATCTGGCACCCCTGGGTAGGGGTGGTAGTGGTGGTAGGCATCCAGCCCCCATGGGTAGAGGTGGTAGTAGTGACAGGCATCCTGCCCCCCATGGGTAGGGGTGGTAGTAGTGACAGGCATCCAGCACCCCTGGGTAGAGGTGGTAGTAGTGACAGGCATCTGGCACCCCTGGGTAGGGGTGGTGGTAGTGGTAGGCATCTGGCACCCCTGGGTAGGGGTGGTAGTGGTGGTAGGCATCCAGCCCCCATGGGTAGAGGTGGTAGTAGTGACAGGCATCCTGCCCCCATGGGTAGGGGTGGTAGTAGTGGTAGGCATCTAGCACCCCTGGGTAGGGGTGGTGGTAGTGGTAGGCATCTGGTACCCCTGAGTAGGGGTGGTGGTAGTGGTAGGCATCTGGCACCCCTGGGTAGGGGTGGTGGTAGTGGTAGGCATCTGGCACCCCCTGAGTAGGGGTGGTGGTAGTGGTAGGCATCTGGCACCCCTGGGTAGGGGTGGTGGTAGTGGTAGGCATCTGGCACACCCTGGGTAGGGGTGGTAGTGGTGGTAGGCATCCAGCCCCCATGGGTAGAGGTGGTAGTAGTGACAGGCATCTAGCACCCCCTGGGTAGGGGTGGTGTTAGTGGTTGGCATCCAGGCCCCTATGTGTATATGTGGCATTGGTGATAGCCATCCCGACCCTATGGTGCTGCTGTTGCTGGTGTAAGTAATTTCTGCATCCCTATGTGTGTGTGTGATATGTCGGGTACGTGTGGTTTGTTTGTGTGGTGGGTGTCTGACTTACCTTCTGCGTCGTACGCGTCCGTGCCAGTTCCGGTAATAGATGTAGAATATTGGTAGGATCGGCACGATGGGATTCATGGTTGGTTCGTCTCGTTCGTCTTTCTCTTTGCTTCGCCTCGTCCTCGTCGCTGGTGTGTTCGTCTCGTAGCCGTGGATCGTCTTGTGGCGCGAATCGGAGCTTATGTGCGCCTCTCCTGGATGCTTTGACGTGCCGTGCGTAGCGACGGGTTCGGCGCATACGGAGGGCGCATCGTACTTGTCCGGCCGGACGGGGCTGCATTTTGGCTTCCGTGCGACTCGATTCTGCGTTTCCGGATCCGCCTCGGTCGGAGAACAGGACCTGTATTGGGTGAGTACGACTGGGTCGGGATTTGGGCAGTTGTGCGCATCGTACTTGCTCGTTCGGACGTATTTGCGAATCGGTCGGGAAACAGGCATTCGCCTGGCTTTTTTCCCGGCCGAATGGTATTAGGTGCGCCTCCGACCGGGATCGGAATCGACCCCCAAGTGTGTTGTCTGAACCTTGGGAACTTTACCCGATTTATAAAGCTAATGGGGCACCGGGACGTAAGTAAAACCGGCATAAAGTAAGATAAACCTACTAAAGAAACATGTGAGATTATGTCATTTACGTACTTCACAAGAATATGATTATGTTTGTTGACATTAGCGTGTGCTGGGGGATCTAAAAACTGTTCTTGCCAGTCAGCCCCAATATTATTATTTCCTGAAGCATGAGTGACACCAAACTAGGAACCTCACGTACAAAGGTGTTTTGTGTTCACAAATTCAGCATTTCACAATACATAGAGTATGGAACCGCTTGTAAAAGAAATTTTGTGGTCCATTACGAATCACAAACAGGAGAGATCAAGATGAGGTATCCCAATTCTATTAGGGATTAAAAATTGAGACTGCAATTGGAGACACAAACCACTGATCAGCTATTGACACTTATTTTGAGGTGGCAATTGATTTGCAAAGGAATATCTGTCTTATGGGACAGGTTCCCCTTTGGCAATTATGTCAGCAGCCTCGGGGGAGCAGGCAGTGGCCCATAGGATCAGTGCTTGCTCCCCCAATATGATCCCTAATGGGAAGCATTTCATGTTTTTAAAATTAGCAGCTGCCAATTTAGAAGATATGAGATGTTTATAAAAAAATGTTTCCCATTTGGTAATGCAGACACTGGTGTCTGCTGTCCCCTTTGCATTAATCAATCAATCAAGCAATCAATCAAGGGCTTATATAGTGTGGCTACTCTCCCGTGAGGGTCTAAAGGTGCTTGGGGAGGCTGGTGGCCCCTCTGGGGGTAGGATTATTTGAAGAGACAGGTCTTGAGGTCCTTCATGAATTGGGTCAGCAAAGCGGATTGCCTGAGGTGGAGCGGCAGGGTGTTCCAGGTCTTGGCCACGAGGGACGAGAAGGATCTTACTCCGGTTCTGGTCTTGTGGATCCTAGGGACGAAGCTAGGGCGAGCTGGGTGAAATGGAGTTGTCTGAGGGCATGTGGAATGAAAGTCAGTGGTTCAGGTATGCTGATCCTTCGCCGTGGAGAGCTTTGTAGGCATGTGTGAGGAGCATGAAGGTGATTCTCTTGTTGACTGGGAGCCAGTAGAGTTGTCGGAGGTGTTGAATGATGTGGCTGTGGCGTAGAATATCAAGGACCAGTCTGGCTGCTGCGTTCTGGACATTCTGTAGTTTCTTGAGCTGTTTCTGGGTGATGCCAGCATAGAGTGCTTTGCCGTAGTGGAGTCTGCCGGTGATGAGTGTGTGGGTGACCGTTTTGCTGGATTCTGTGGACATCCATCTTAATGCCTTTGGAAGCAGGTGGTAGTAGGCTGAGGAAACTGCATTGATTTGGTGGTTCATTGTGGTTCGTTGGTGAGGGAGAGGATCAGCTGGGTGTTGTCAGCGTAGAACACAATGTTGAGTCTGTGTCTTCTGACGATGGCTGCGAGGGGGGCCATGTAGATGTTGAAGAGGGTGGGGCTCAGGGAGGAGCCCTTGGGCACTCCGCAGCTGATCTCTGTAGGTTCTGAGAGGAATGGGGGTAGTCTAACTCGCTGAGTGCGGCTGGTGAGAAATGAGTGGATCCAGTCCAGTGCTTTGTCATGGATGCCGGCGTCATGGAGTCTCGTGATTAGGGTGTGGTGGGAGACGGTGTCGAAGGCAGCCGTGAGGTCTAGTAGGATGAGGGCTGCAGTCTCACCCTGGTCGAAGAGGGAGAGGATGTCATCGGTGTTGGCGAGAAGTGCCATGCACTTCATGGTCTTGAGTGTGTCCTCTGTTGTGAGTGGGGTCCAGCAGAGCACTGTCTGTGGGGTGCGGCATGTTTGCATGCAGTGGTGGTGGGTGAAGTGGCAGGGTCTAGGGTGTCGAAGCTGTCGTAGATCTGCCTGATCTTGTGGTGGAAGAAGTTGCCGAGTTTGTTGCAGAGGTCTTGAGAGTGAGGGACGTCTGTGGTCTCGCTTTTGGGCCTAGCGAACTCCTTGACGATGGCGAAGAGTTCTTTGCTGTTGTGTGCGTTGGGGTTGATTCTGTCTTGTAGGGCTGTTTTCTTTGTGGTTTTGAGAAGGATGCGGTGTGCGCTGATGGCGGATTTGAAGGCAGCGTGGGTTTCCGGGGTTTTGTTGTTTCTCCATTTCTTCTCGAGTCGTCTGCAGGTGCGTCAGGATTTATGGAGGGCAGGGGTAAACCAACTGGCTTTCTTGGCGTGTTGATTTCCTGGTCTTTTGTTGAAGGGTGCCACAATGTCAGCGCAGCTGGAGATCCGTTGGTGGAGGTTGCTTGCTGCGGTGTTGGAGTCCGTTGGTGTTGGCAGAGTGGTTTTACTGAGGGAGTCGACGAGAAGTTCTTCAGTGGCCTTGATGCAGCTACGGCGGGGAGGGTGCAGATGGTGGTGTACGGTGGGTGTGGCGAAGGCGAGATATATGCAGTGATTGTAGGTTCAGGAGAGTTCAGTGGTGTGACTGTAGCTGATGTTCCCGCTGGCAGAGAAGACGTGGACAAGCGTGTGGGTTGGTGCTATGACTAGCTGTTTGAGTCCCATGTTGGTGAGGTTCTCCAGTAGGGAGGGAGGTGGTGTTCTGGTCACTGGGGTTGTCCATGTGAAAGTTGAGGTCTCTGAGTAGGATGTAATCGGTGGATGTGAGAGCCTGGGGTGCGATGAGATAAGTGGAGGGCGGGTAGGGGATGGGTGGCCTGTAGATGAGGGCCCCACAGAGGATGGTGTTGAGGTTGGTCTGAAGCTGGAAGTGGAGGTGTTCCATGGTCATCGTAGGGTCATCCGAGCGAGTGGTCAGTCGGAGGATGTTCTTGTGGACGATGGTGATGCCTCCTCCTGGGCAATCGGTGTGGTCCTTGCGGGTGATTTTGTAGCCGTCGGGAAGGCGATGGCGATGTCCGGTCCAGAGCAGGGGTTAATCCATGTTTCCGAGAGGAAAGCGATGTCAGAGGAGGTGGTGTCGAGGAGGTCCCAGATTTCTGAGGCGTGTTTGTGGAGGGACTGCACATTGAGGAGGATGCAGTTGAGCTGGTCGAGTGCACTGCTGGTCAACTGGGCGGCGAGAGGAGCTGGCGTGTTGCTGTGGGTGAAGGTGCGGTTGCAGTATCAGCAGGCGAAGGGTCCCTGGGTCTTCTTCGGTGATGCAAGACGGCAGGTGGTGAGGCATCCGGGGTTAAAGGCAAGGAGGGTGCTGGCGTCATAGCGGTAGAAAGTCCGAGAGCCAGGGTCCCTGGCGCTAGGCGCGGTCCAGGCGAGAAAAGGTGCAAACAGGCTTGCCTTTGGCTCGCCGGTGGCGCGCCTGCACAGCAGCTGCCATTAAGTAGTGCTACGGGGGGCTGGACATCTGGGATACAGGAAGGGACCCAGATGGGAGGCGGGGCCTCGGGCGATCACAGCGCCTGGGGCAATGAGGAAGGAAACAGGAGGAGGATGAATAAAGGAAAAAAGCAGAAACAGAGAGAGAGAGAGCAAAGAGAGAGAGAAGGAAACAGGAGAGGGCAGGGCCATGGGGGATCGCAGTGGCAGGGGTGGCGAGGGAGAACACAGGAGGAAAAGAATAAGAAAAAGAGCAAGCCAAGGGCAGAATAAAAGAGAAAGAGAAAAAAAGACAGAGAGACAGGGAAAGCAGAAAGGGAGACAGAAGGGCAGTCAAGCAGAAAATCAGTGACGCTCTACCACTGGACCACCAGGGATGAGGCGCTGGGAGGAGCCTGCAGGTGGAGGAGGGCCTTGAACTCCTGACCTCCGGGTCAGCAGCATTGCACAGAGACAACAGCAGCTACCAGACAGAGCTGCACTACGGAGGAGCAAGTCCACCAAAGGTTAGTGGACTGCCACCATCCTCGCATTTGCAGCCAATCAGAGTTGTTGCACATTGTGACCTACCTAATTTTTATATATTTTTATCTATTAAGCAGGTTGTTTATTAACCTCCTTCAAATGTGCAATTTATATTGTGACCTATTAGGGCACAGGCCGTATTACAAACTGCATTTCCATTCACAAACTAGTTGGGATGCAAAGTACATATCACTAGTTTGACAATAGATATACTACATCAATTCATAGATCTTTTCCGCAATCCTAAGCAGATATATGGGTCTCTGTTTTGTTAGATACTTGAGCTGAAGGTGGAATAAGGAACCATATCATAGTTGTCTCCATGGATTAGAGGCATGTGCATGCTTTCCATTAGGGAATTGCATGATTTTTAGATTATTTTTTGCATCTTTTAAGAGATATGCAGCAGACATATGCATTTGGCTCTGTACGGCGTGATACAATTAAGTTTCTCTTTGTATTTTTTAGGGACATAGTTTGAGGACACAAGCTCAAGCTGATGTCTAGGCATTCACTGTATCCTTTGGTATAACAAACGTTACTTTTAATAATAGGCTCATGTATATAAACTGAATATTAGACAACTAGGGGCATATTGACTACGAAGTGGCAGAGCACTGCATTAGCCTCCTCGGCTTAATGCCGCACTTCGCCACTTCTGAAACTCCGGCCTGCACCATATTTACAACAATAGGGTGCAGCCCTGCGTTTCCCCATGCGCTGGTGTTACATTTAGCAGTCGAGACCCAACGCAGGCACCTTTGCACCATAGTGCAAGGGTGTCTGCATTGATGAGAAGATTGTTTATGTGCAGGAAGGTCTCCTTCCTGCACATAAACAGTCTTTAAATGGCATTTTGTAACTTCTATGCGTGCTGCTTAATGCAGCATACATAGAAGTTGCAAAACCTCATTTTTTAATTGATTGTTTATGTGTAGGAAGCGTCACCTTCTTGCACATAAACAATCAATGGTCTTTGCTGTTTCTATGTGTGCTGCACAATGCACCACACATAGATACAGAAAAAATGAGGAGAAATAACACATTTCTCCTTGTTGCGCCTGTTTAAGAACAGGTTTTAACTGGTATTTTTTTGGCACTGCCCTATATTTACGCTGCCCTTGTAAATATGGGGCAGCATCAAAATCGATTTGTGATGTGGTGGAATGCCCACCACAACACCCATTGCCCACCCCTTTTACACTAAGTATAGCGTGAAAGGGGGCCTTATTTACAAGGCTGCGTTAAGCCATGGTAAGTGGCTTAACACTGCCTTGTGAATAAGGCGAAGCCCCTATTGCCACTACAACGTCCTGACATTGTGGTGGTGATAGGGGCTTGTAAATATGTCCCATGGTTTTAATATAAGCTCAAAGGCTTCACAAAGAAGAAACATAAATGTGGAAAGTAGGTACATAACCTCAGTCATTATTGGTAACTGCTCACAGAGGAGTAGCATGCTTGTTAACACATCCCAGTGCCTGCTGGGTAACCCTGTGATGAAGCATGCTATGTTAGGTGGGTGAGGATTTATCATCCTCTGTGAGTAAATCAGTAGCAGCTTGCTGGCGTGAGCATCAGGTGCTCTGCTCTCTTTATCGTCCCACCAAAATGCAAATAACTTGGTTTATATGTTTCTTTTACAAGTGATTTATATTATAAAGTTACACACACTATCTTAAGCTGTCTTTCATATACTAGGCTGATGATTTCACAGCCGTGAAGCCAGTGAGGTCATCAGGCTGACAAATCAATAGCCTCCTGGGCTAAACCCCATACTCTGATGAATTGTTTAGTTAGCAGCAGATGTTGTTTTAAGATGGCTATTGAAGGGAAAATCACACCTAGCGAATTCCTGGATAGGTATACTACACTGAGGGAAGCAGATCAAGCTATGCAGTCACTAAATTATTCAAGCTTCTGGTTCCGTAATGCAGCACTGAAAGCCTGGCAGGCAGTCTTACAGCTTTGAGCTCTGAGAGCCCCCAGTGGCTCATAGAAGGTGCCTACAGGGTTCCAAGCGTTCCGAGTGGGAGGTTGTTCAAGGGTCTCTTTACACGGGGAAAGGGCATGATCGTTGGCAGAGAGGCTTTGGAGATGTCCGAGGGCAGAAGTGAACTGGAATGCTTCAAGCTGCTCACAGCAGGATACTTTTTAAAAGCTCTGAAGAGATGTGTTCTATGTACCATTGAGAGGGAATGCTTTTGTTAGTGGGGAGCTGCTGTGGCATTGATAGTGGAATGCACAGATCAGCTTTTAAGATGTTTACTTATTCTGATCAGATAATGTGAGGTTTCTTTAAAGCATTGCTTAATTTGAGCCGGTGGTTGCAGGTGGGGCCCACTAGTAATCCTTTTTTGAGACCCAGCACTTATTTTTCCTCAACAAGCTTTGATCCTGAGCTAGGGAGAGAAAAAAACCCAAAAGGGGGTTAAAAAGAGAAAGAGAAATATTGAAAAACCAAGCCAAGAGGAGAAAGCAGGTGTGACAAAATAACCTGCAAGATTGAGATAAAGAAGCAGGGAGTGTCTGGTGGTGGATTAAAGAAGCATGAGGTAGAATCAAGACTACTCAACCTTGGTAGTCCGCACCCTGATCTTCAATAGAACAGGCCATGGACTTCTGAGCAAATCTATGGGCTCTGGCACTTATTCTTCTACAAATTAAAGGTTTTATTTAAATACTTGGTATTAGCCCGCAATAATTAATGACTAGTCAAATGTCCAAAGTAGTGCAGCATGAATACTCTTTGTACCCCTGGAGTGCTTCTCAATTACTGAAAGGGATTAAGATGCTAGGACAGCTCATTCTCAAACGCAAGTTATGCTGGTGCACATTTCAACACTTCATATGCCATCGGGCTCTTGCTCCATATAAAAAGCCCACTAGAAATGTGAGCAGTGTGAACCTTTCACTGCCTTCTGTTGTCTATTTATCCTCTGAAAGTCCTACTATTGAAATGTTCCATATTAGTTAGAAAATCTCCATATGAGATTAGCACAGAGGATGTTTAATGTGTTTTATAGAAATGGAATGGTGCTTATGTGTACAGGTAATGATATATTTTTCTAGTGTTCTGATTTGCTAAAGAAATGATACTTTTACTGACACCCTGATGATTTCACAGTTTTTCTAATTTGTTATACAATAAATGTATACAAGAACCCCTTGATTTTTTAGGGGTGAGCCAGAATTTCTTGGAGATTTTGAGAAGATTTTCCTTTGCTGCTATGGATGCTGCCCGATGTCTTTCTAGTTTTGCTGCTCATTTGGAAATTAGAATAATTTCTGATTTAACATACTCTGTATAATTGTGCATTTGGGAGTCTTCGTGGCATTAATTCTGTATCACTTTTTAAACATTTTTGTAATAAAACCTGTTAACTTTTATTGAACTAGTATTCAATTATTTTGTGGGCCCCATTACTTAATTGAACTGTTTTACTCTGCTAATTGATGTTTCAGGGGTATCATAATATATAACCCAATCTGTGGTAAAACCGGAGGCAGTAAAATTTTGGGGTGTCTGAATTTTGGGATACGGTTTTGCTCCCACACTCCTCTGCAAGCCTCAAGTGTTTTAAGCATTGTTATCAGTCCCTCGATATACACTGGGATGAAAGGTCAATTTGTGTTAGGCAATTAAGCTACATAGACATCACAAAGGGGGGTGCAGAAACCTGCAACTGAGACCGTTGTCATTATTCTTGCAATGTATAGATGTCTGGCAAAAATGCCAAGTGGCCTAGCTATGAGGGGTCGCAGTGCAGTCTCCTGTTCTCCAGCATAAATGTAGACAAAGCTATCAGCAGCTTCGCAAAACAGTTAGTTCTTGTATAACTGTCTCCTTGTTGTGCTGTTTAATGTATGTTTCACAAAGCATATCAACGATCTGTTTGTAAGCGAGCTCTTTAGTTTCCCTCTGTTTCTCTGAAGATCTTTAACTCTGCGGTAGAAAACTTTGTTTTGCTAATACATATTGTAAGACCTGGCATCCTTGTCATGGTTTCCCCTGAATTTTTGCCTCCTGATCTCCAGTTTTGCGGACTTCATTTTGGCTGGCTTTAGGATTCTGGGCACTTTACAACTGCTAGCCAGTGCTAAAGAGCATATGCTCTGTACTCTAAACATGGTAACCTTGCCTTATCCACAATTATCATATTTAATTTACTTATAAGTCCCTAGTAAAGTGCCCTATATGTGCCCAGGGCCTGTAAATTAAATGCTTCTAGTAGGTCTTCAACCCTGATTGTGCCACCCACTCAGTAGCCCTTTAAACATGGCTCAGACTTGCCATTACAGAGACTGTGTGTGCACTTTTAAACTGCCCTTTGCACATGGCAAGTTAACCTATTTAGCTTGAACTAACCGTGTGCACTACAAGAACAATTTTTCTAGTCTAAACAATTTCAACTGTGTAAATAACACAACATTATACTGCATTCATACACAAAACACTGTAGTCAACAACAGTATATCCATATAAATTTTCATTATTACTCAAAACAGACCCATATTCAATGAGTTGATAATTACAATCATATTACATCATATGATCTGATACAATATGTACATAATCCTCATGACATAGATATGTAGTACATTCTTCTTAATGTAGGTTCAGCTTAATTGCACAATGCCCTATGCATTTCGGGACCCTTCATCCCTTCTTCAGGGTCCACTGAAATGTAAACAAAAATAACAATTCATTGCAATACACTAATAGTAACCAAACTTGACAGCTACCTTATTTAATGACACCCCCTATCAGAAGAGTCAGTGAAAAAATAGTAAGGAGTTATAAATGTGTCAAGAATGACACCTCACCTCCATGCACGAAACCATGCTAGCATACCATGATGCTAATGTTAACGGAGATTACAAATTGTTAACTACTGTTCACAAAAGTTAAAGCTTCTGTGGAGCCCCACAGAAAAGATGCCAATGCCACAAACAATATAGACCAATAGTGCGTGAAAATGTAAAGTTTATACAAAAAAACGGAGGAAAGTGAAAGATAAAACAGTGATGTAAAAACGACATGCTTAACATGCATACTGCCGATGTGCTCAACAATCTAAATGTGTACCATAGTATACTTACTGCCAACTGACAACAGCGTGGTGTAGTAAAAACAAACTGTACAATTAAGTCCTCCTGCAACCATTATAACGAACGTGTTACAACCTGAGTGTCATATGTACTAGAAAAGTGCTATATATATTCAAAAGGTACACATACCTGTGGCGACTGCTGCAGTGCTTGCCACAACCTACAACAATTAAAAAACGCTTGTGCATTAATCCCTGCACGATTCTCAATCGGGCTTAATCACAAGTGTAGATGAAATGAAGCTTACCGGCACTCAGGCAACAAACTGCTTCACAGACCGACGGATTAAACAAGCTGATCGAAGACGCTGACTAGCAGTCTTCACAATATATGTCAAACGGTAACCGCGCTAATTAAGTTCCGGTCACGTGATGCTGGATCAGCCTAGATCTAAAGCGTTCAGTGCACCTCTGTGGTTGTGGCGGCCATACTGAGATGTACGGAAATAACCAATTGTGTATACAGCATTGCCCAGAGCCCAAAAGCAATAAGTTACGAACACCGTCAAACCTACATAAATTTTAAACAACTATTAGGTGATAAATATTCCTGATGGGCGTTGATGTAATTAGAAACAGTGACGGTCACACGAAATACTAGTGTGTTCCTGTCAAATACTAAATGCATGGCGACTGGTAATAATGTGGAAAAAGTGATCAAATAACGTCAAACAATACCCGATAGACTTCTTGTAATACTAAAAAAGCCACATGACAATAAAGAGGGAAATTCAACACAAGCAGACATCTCGTTTCAAGGGGATGTCATTAAATTATGAGATTTAAAGAGAAATACATTCTAATAAACAACAACCAATTCACAAATACTGCGCAAAGTGTAAAATAAGTGCTGTCATGATCACAACACTGAGTTTTGGTGGAAATACATCGAAATATTGTCAGAATAAATTTCCAAATAGAGATAGTGGTTATGCACATCTGAATTAGTGCCCACAGCTTTAGCACATCTCGATTACCATGAACCTAATACACTTGATTCCAGATTATGAACATTAATTGCAAACAATTCATTCACAATGCATACCAATGAAAAAACGTGAGAATCAGTAGGTGTACCATATCTGGTTCTGTGTACTTCGAAAAAGAGGGTGAAATAGTGAACAAGTGCCATTAGGCTAATAGTGGTGTGTGCCAGCTTTATAAAAAACAACTTAAATCTAATTTGTCATTGAGTCCATTTGGCATCATGGTATTGAATTTTTTAATCAAACACTTCTTTTTGAGACAGGAATTTGCTTGGATCTGCGCCTTCTCTGGATTGTACTTTTTCCAAAATGAGAAATCGTACCTGGGCTATGTTGTGACATTGTTCCAACCAGTGAACTACCAAGTTGGAGTAGGTATTTTTGGTCCGAATCATACTTTTGTGTTCTCCAATTCGGATTTTGATTTTTCTTTCAGGTTTCCCTATATAGAGAGATCCGCAGGGGCATTTGATGCAATAAATAACATTACTGGTGTTGCAATCTGATGTGTGTTTAAGGACAATTTTTTCTCCATTCTGGGATGTGTGATGAAGTTCTGCTGCATGACATTGTTGCAATGGATGCAATTATTGCATCTTCTCATGCCCGAAAATTTGATATTGCATCTATTCTTTTAGGCTGCTAGGAGCTCCTTCAGGTTCTGACTTCTGGTGTAAGCAAATAAAGGAGGTTCCTGAAATGAGTTGCCAAAATCTGGTTCATGTTGTAAAAGTTCCCATCCCTTGTTAACCACCTTTTTGATGCTCTTGGATCTGGTTGAAAACTTGGACACAAAAACCATGCGGTTGGTAGCCGTTTTTTGTTTAGTGGTCAATAGTTCCTTGCGGTCAATGTTTTCGATTCGTTTTTCTGCTTTTAGAACAGTATCCAGAGGGTACCCTCGTTTTAAAAATTTCTGTTTGATGCGGATAATATCTTGATCGCATTTTTCTCTGGTGGAGGAGATCCTTTTTATACGCAGCATTTGTGAATAAGTTAAATTCTGGATTAGATGTGGAGAATGAAAACTTTGATATAGCAGTGTGTTGTTGCGATCGGTGGATTTTATGAATACGCTGGTATTGATTCCCTGATCATTTTTCTCTATCAACACATCCAAAAAGGATAATTGGGTGTTACTCATGTTATACGTGAATTGAATTCTGTGGTTTTTGGTGTTGAGGAATCTGATGTTGTGTACCAATGATTCTTCTGTGTGAGACCAGATTAGGAAAATATCGTTGATGTATCGACAATACATTACTAGATGCTCACTTCATAAGGGATCTTTGAAAATATGTTCTTCTTCGAAGGCAGCCATAAAGGTGTTAGCGTACGTGGGAGCCCCCCGAAACCCATGCGTATAAAAAGGATCTCCTCCACCAGAGAAAAATGCGATCAAGATATTATCCGCATCAAACAGAAATTTTTAAAACTGGGCTACCCTCTGGATACTGTTCTAAAAGCAGAAAAACGAATCGAAAACATTGACTGCAAGGAACTATTGACCACTAAACAAAAACCGGCTACCAACCGCATGGTTTTTGTGTCCAAGTTTTCAACCATATCCAAGAGCATCAAAAAGGTGGTTAACAAAAGATGGGAACTTTTACAACATGAACCAGATTTTGGCAACTCATTTCAGGAACGTCCTTTATTTGCTTACACCAGAAGTCAGAACCTGAAGAAGCTTCTAGCAGCCAAAAAGAATAGATACAATATCGAATTTTCGGGCATGAGAAGATGCAATAATTGCATCCATTGCAACAATGTCATGCAGCAGAACTTCTTCACAAATCCCAGAACTGGAGAAAAAATTGTCCTTAAACACACATCAGATTGCAACACCACCAATGTTATTTATTGCATCAAATGCCCCTGCGGATCTCTCTATATAGGGAAACCTGAAAGAAAAATCAATATCCGAATTGGAGAACACAAAAGTATGATTCGGACCAAAAATACCAACTCCAACTTGGTAGTTCACTGGTTGGAACAATGTCACAACATAGCCCAGGTACGATTTCTCATTTTGGAAAAAGTACATACCAGAGAAGGCGCAGATCCAAGCAAATTCCTGTCTCAAAAAGAAGTGTTTTGGATTAAAAAATTCAATACCATGATGCCAAATGGACTCAATGACAAATTAGATTTAAGTTGTTTTTTATAAAGCTGGCACACACCACTATTAGCCTAATGGCACTTGTTCACTATTTCACCCTCTTTTTCGAAGTACACAGAACCAGATAGGGTACACCTACTGATTCACATGTTTTTTCATTGGTATGCATTGTGAATGAATCGTTTGCAATTAATGTTCATAATCTGGAATCAAGTGTATTAGATTCACGATAATCAAGATGTGCTAAAGCTGTGGGCTCTAATTCAGATTTGCATAACCACTATATCTATTTGGAAATTTATTCTGACAATATTTCGATGTATTTCCACCAAAACTCAGTGTTGTGATCATGACAGCACTTATTTTACACTTTGCGCAGTTTTTGTGAATTGGTTGTTGTTTATTAGAATGTATTTCTCTTTAAATCTCATAATTTAATAACATCCCCTTGAAACGAGATGTCTGCTTGTGTTGAATTTCCCTCTTTATTGTCATGTGGCTTTTTTAGTATTACAAGAAGTCTATCGGGTGTTGTTTGACGTTATTTGATCACTTTTTCCACATTATTACCGGTCGCCGTGCTTTTATTATTTGACAGGAACACACTAGTGTTTCGTGTGACCGTCACTGTTTTTAATTATATCAACGCCCAGCAGGAATATTTGTCACCTAATAGTTGTTTAAAATTTATGTAGGTTTGACGGTGTTCGTAACTTATTGCTTTTGGGCTCTGGGCAATGCTGTATACACAATTGGTTATTTCCGTACATCTCAATATGGCCGCCACAACCACAGAGGCACACTGAACGCTTTAGATCTAGGCTGATCCAGCATCACGTGACCGGAACTTAATTAGCGCGGTTACCGTTTGACATATATTGTGAAAACTGCTAGTCAGCGTCCTCGATCAGCTTGTTTAATCCGTTGGTCTGAGAAGCAGTTTGTTGCCTGAGTGCCGGTAAGCTTCATTTCATCTACACTTGTGATTAAGCCCGATTGAGAATCGTGCAGGGATTAATGCACGAGCGTTTTTTAATTGTTGTACGTTGTGGCAAGCACTGCAGCAGTCGCCACAGGTATGTGTACCTTTTGAATATATATAGCACTTTTCTATTACACGTGACACTCACGTTGTAACACGTTCGTTATAATGGTTGCAGGAGGACTTAATTGTACAGTTCGTTTTTACTACACCACGCTGTTGTCAGTTGGCAGTAAGTATACTATGGTACACATTTAGATTGTTGAGCACATCGGCAGTATGCATGTTAAGCATGTCGTTTTCACATCACTGTTTTATCTTTCACTTTCCTTCGTTTTTTTGTATAAACTTTACATTTTCACGCACTTTTGGTCTATATTGTTTATGGCATTGGCATCTTTTCTGTGGGGCTCCACAGAAGCTTTAACTTTTGTGAACAGTAGTTAACAGTTTGTAATCTCCGTTAACATTAGCATCATGGTATGCTAGCATGGTTTCGTGCATGGAGGTGAGGTGTCATTCTTGACACATTTATAACTCCTTACTATTTTTTCACTGACTCTTCTGATAGGGGGTGTCATTAAATAAGGTAGCTGTCAAGTTTGGTTAGTGTTAGTGTATAGCAATGAATTGTTATTTTTGTTTAGATTTCAGTGGCCCCTGAAGAAGGGACGAAGGGTCCCGAAATGCATAGGGCATTGTGCAATTAAGCTGAACCTACATTAAGAAGAATGTACTACATATCTATGTCATGAGGATTATGTACGTATTGTATCAGATCATATGATGTAATATGATTGTAATTATCAACTCATTGAATATGGGTCTGTTTTGAGTAATAATGAAAATGTATATGGATATACTGTTGTTGACTACAGTGTTTTGTGTATGAATGCAGTATAATTGTGTGTTATCTACACAGTTGAAATTGTTTAGACTGGAAAAATTGTTCTTGTAGTGCACACCGTTAGTTCAAGCTATTTCGCTTGATTTTCTTCATATCCATTACATATGTGGGACAGGCAGCCCACAAGTACTGTGTAGCACACGTCATTAGTTAAACTAGTGAACTGTTTTCACTTCATTTCATTACTTTCATCCTATCATTTGCGGTGTGCATCACTTGCACCATTCAGTCTAAGTTAACCTATTTGCCAGGCCCAAACCTTCCTTTTTATTACATGTAACTCACCCCTATAGAAGGCCCTAGGTAGCCCAATGGCAGGATGCAATGCATTTAAAAAGTAGGTACTTTTATGTTTTAAATATCCTGGTAGTGAAATTCTCTTAAATTAGTTTTTCGCTACTGCAAGGCCTATCTCTCCATAGGTCAACATTGGGATTGCCTTAACCTTTTTAAGCCTAATTTCCATTTAAGAGCAGATAGAACTTTGGAGTTTGATGTACCTGGACTCACAATTTAAAATCACAACTTTTGGTGAACTCGCATTTTAAATTAAGGAATTCTCCAACCCGTCTGCCAGCGAAAACAACATCACACCCTCACAGAAGCTGTGCGACAACCTTGCACACTTCTTGCACGACAAGATCGCAACCATATACAGAAACTTTGAACCACAAACCCACAACTACTGACTTCCCCGACAAATACGCCAGCACCGTAACCGTCACAAACCTCATACTGACCACCTGGACCATCCTCTCCACCCAAGACACCACCTCTACCATGAAATCCATCCACTCAGGAGCTCCCACAGACCCATGCCCGTACCACATCTTCAACCTCGGAAACCAAAGGATCGGCCAGGAACTCACTACCCTACTCAACACCTCTCTCACCACCGCAACATTTCCCAATGCCTGGAAACATGCTAAAGTCAGGCCACTACTCAAATGGCCCACTGCTGACTCCAGAGAACTCAGAAACTACTGGCGAATCTCCCTGCTCCCATTCTCAGTGAAGGTACTGGAGAAGCTCATCAACAATCAACTCATGACACACCTGGAACAAAACCAGCTAGTCAACACCTCCCAATCCAGCTTCTACAGCAATCACAGCACCAAAACCACCCTGATCGCAGCCACTGTCGACATCCGAACCCTTCTTGACCGAGGAGAAACAGCAGCTTGGATCCTCCTAGACATTTCGGCAGCCTTCGACACCATATCCCACCCATACTGATCAAAAGTCTCCACCATATCAGCATCCAACGGGACATGCTCAGATTAATCACCTCCTTCCTTACCTGAAGAACCCAGAGGATCCACCTCCCACCTTTCATCTCTGAACCCAAGGAGATCACCTGCGGTGTCCCCCAGGCTCATCCCTCAGCCCCACGCTCTTCAACGCATATATGTCCCCGCTGGCCAACATCGTCAGATCCCACGGTCTCAACATAATTTCCTAAACAGACGACACCCAACTCATCTTCTCACTCACTGATTTGATTTTTGTCATTTTGGTCTTGTTTTGTTGATAAATATTCTCTATTTTGGGGTGGAGTGTTTTTGCAATGTTTTTACTGTGTTACTGTAATTTAAGTGTTGCACAAATACTTTACACATTGCACTTTGCCTCTTAAGTTAAGCCTGACTGCTCTGTGCCAAGCTACCAGAGGGTGAGCACAGGGTAATTTAGGTTGTGCATCTGACTTACCCTTACTAATATTGTGGTACCTTCTTGGACAGGATACAAAGCTCTGCCAACTAGAGACCCAATTTCTAATATTGGTGATCAGCGGTGAAGATAGAAATTGTGTTTGAGCAGTACCTTACAGTAATTTTGTGTACACCAATACCCACATCTAGACCAAGTCACATCAATTGTCTCTGATCCCCATTGGCAATTTTTTGTCTACTCTCTTTAATTGTCAATTTTGATTTTTCAATTCTCCCTGATTGGCATGTTTTCTAAAATCATGTCTGTGATTGGTGGTTCTGCATCTTCAAGGATGGCATTTGAGCTGTGGAGAATTGAGGTTACACAGTTGCCCAGCTCAGGGATTTCAGCAAAGATTTTGGGCTTCCTGTAAAGAGCACCGCCAGGAAGGTAGAGCTGCAATAGGCAATGAGAGCCTGGTATAAAGCCAATGCTGTGTTAGATGGAACCCCAGAGGCTGAGGGAGAGCTGGACGAAGTGGATGATTTGATCCAGGGTCTGAGTGGAGGCCATGGACTGCTCTCTGCGGAGGAGGAGGGCAACTTTCTTCCAGGGATGGGGGCCCCTTGAAGGTCAGGGAGCAGTGGAGCTGGAGGACAGGAGGGAAGAGAGAAAGTTCAAATTGGAGCTGGCTAAGCTCAAATTGGAGAAGGAGAAGGTCTTAGATGAGAAAAGGCTAGCCTTAGAGATGGCAGGCAGCAGAAAGAGATTGGATATAGAGGAGAAAAAGTTGATGTTGTCTCAGGATTTGAGCCTGAGAGAGATGGACATCAAAGCCAGGCAGTGGAGTCCAGCAGTGATGGTGGAAGCATTTCTTCTGTGCCCTCTGACAGAAGGGTCTACATACCCAAGGGTCTGGTGTCTGATTTTGCTGTGGGCGACAACATAGATAGATGTTTTGAGGCCTTTGAAATTGCACTCCAAATGCACAAGGTCCCTGAGGCAGATTGGGGGACTAGTCTTTGGAGACAATCCCTAGTGAGGGGAGCAACACTATAATGGCCCTAGAAGAGAGTGACAGGATGAGGTAACCCCGCATGAAGGAGGCACTAATCAGGAAGTCTGGTCTAGCCCCAGAGAAATATGGACAGAAATTCAGGGATATTTAGAAGATTTCCCAACAGACCTGGGTGAATTGTGTGGATTCTTTTTGCATGGCACTGGATGGTTGGGTGATGGGCAGTGAGGTAAAGGATTACCAGGGGCTGTATAATTTGTTTGTAACAGAGCATATGCTAAGTCTGTGCTTTACAGATCTGTGCCAGCACCTTGTTGATCGTAAGCTCACTGACCTGAGAAAGCTTGCTAAGGAGGCGACTGTTGGATCAGCACCAGGGTCCACAGGAATGTAACTGGGGGGATCACCACAAGGGTGGGCAGGGTCTTCACCAGCAGAAGGAGGGGGACACAAAATGAGCAAGGAGTTCCATAAAGGGCCCCAAACTAGTTCTGGGCGTCAGGGTTCCCAGCCCCCTGCCAAAAAGAAGAAATGGTTCCCTGCAAGTAAGCCTGCAGGAAAGGCTCCAGTGAAGTGCTGAGTGCCAGCATGATGAGCACTGCAAAGGGGATGCCAAGTGTCCCAAGTAGGCATAGCCCCTCACCGGTGGGCAGGCACTGGGGTTGGCTAGTGTAGCACATGGCGAGGAGATTGCCCTAAATAGTTTTGGGGGAGTGTAGAATTGATCCTAGTGTCCCTGGGTGATGGAGAGATGGTACAGAGAACCCACATGCCTGACACTACTAAGAAGTAAAGTCAGTGGGTATCCATCAATGGGCAGAGGCTGGAGGCTCTGAGAGACACAGAATCCAGTTTGACAACCATCAGGTGTCATCTGGTGTCTTCAGAGGAGGTAGTCCAGCACATTCCACCAAGTTGTTGCTGCTGACAACTGTGATAGCCACTATCCTGTGGCTCTGATTCCCTTTGGTTGGGGGGGTCTCAGGTTTTCTGAAGGTAGCTATGAGTCCGTCCATGCCTGTGAATTGTCTGCTGGGCAACGGCCTGGAGCACACCATCTCAAATAAGGTGGTGCTCCAGTCACTCTTGGAGATGATGGGGTTGCCTGAGTTGGTGTGTACATGGGCAATGACAGCTCGTGAGGGTGGTCAGAAGGACCTGGAGCCTGGAAGAATGGCCAAGGTACCTGCAAAAAAAGGGGAAGGGCAAGGGGCATGGGAAATCCTGAAATTCCCACGGCCCAGGAGGAGGCAGAATATGAAGGGGAAGCCCCGGTACCTACAGGGGAAGAAGTGGCTGAACTTGGGAACCTGCCTGAGCGACTAACAGGCAGTAGGAAGGGGGTCCCTCCAGGGAAGGGAAGAGCTCTGCAAGTAGCAGAAAGAGTGCCCTACTCTTGTGGGTCTTCGGCAGCAGGCTGAGGCCCAGGCAGCTGGTGATGCCTCTGGGCAGCACCTGATCTACTGGAAGAATGATCACCTGTATAGTAAGCCTAAGGTTTCTGAGCCTGGTGCAACACGGGTGTTTGTGGTACTCCAGCGCTTCAGGACTTTCCTATTGGGTCTGGCTCATGATGTGTCACTGGCAGGTCATTTGGGGTAAGACAAGACCTTTGGCAGGCTTGCCACCCACTTCTATTGGCCTCAAATGAGGAAGGCCTCTGTAGGTTCTGTCCTACCTGCCAGGCAAATAGCAAGTGAGGGGGGAGGTGCAAGGCCCTCCTGCAGCCTTTCCCTATCATTAGCACCCCTTTTGACCTGGGTTAGCATTGACATTGTGGGGCCTCTGGATCCCAAGACAGACATGGGCAACAGATTCTTGGTGGACCATGCCACCCGGTACCCAGAAGCTATCCCTCTGAGGACAGTGACAGCACCCGTTGTGACCAGGGCACTGATGGGGATCTTTGCCCGCGTGCGTTTCCCCAAGGAGGTGGTATCTGACTGGGTATCAACTTCACGTCCCACTACATTATGGCTATGTGGAAGGAGTGTGGTGTGACCTATAAGTTCACCACTTCTTACCACCCCCAAACCAATGGGTTAGTTGGAAGGTTCAACCGTACCCTCAAGGACATTATGGGTCTACCTGAACCTATGTGGCGTAAGTTGGACGTCCTCCTGCTATGCCTTTTGTTCGCCTACAGAGAGGTTCTGCAGAAGGGGGTTGGCTTCAGCTCTTTTGAACTTCTGTATGGACACCCTGTAGGAGGACCGCTCAGTTTGGTTAAGGAAGGCTGGGAGCAACCTCCCAGGAAGCCCCCCTACGATGTTCTTAGCTACATGCTCGTGTTCCGCGACCAGACAGACCACTTGAGGAAGCTCACACAGGAGAACCAGGAAGCCAGCAAGGGGGACATTAAATGATGGTATGACCAGAATATCTCTCTGGTTGAGTTTTAGCCTGGCCAAAAAGTGTGGCTAATGGAGCCAGTGAAGCCCCGGGCCCGGCAAGGCCATTGGTCTGGGCCTGGGCCTTATGACGTGAAGGAGCTCAAAAGTTTATGTCACCTACTTGGTGGAACTCAAGACTCCTAGGAACCGTTTGAGGGTCCTGCATGTGAACCGCCTGAAGCTCCACCATTATTGCCCCCTTGACACAGCTTACTTCCAATAAGCAGCCACGTCAGGTGATCTGGATACAGGCATGCCAGAAAGCTTTTGACACCCTGAAAGAAGCCATGCGCATGGCAACCGTGCTCAAGGTCCCCAATTTCTCCCAAGAGTTTGTTGTGCAGATGGACAACTCAGAGCATGGCATAGGGGCCATGTTCTCACCGCTAAATTAAGAGGGCCTGGATCAGCCTATAGACTTCATCAGTAGGAGGCTAGGGAACAGAGGTGCAGCTTGAATGAAAGAGAAGCCTTTGCAGTCCTCAGTGCACTGAAGAAGCAAAGACCATACCTGTTTGGCACTCACTTCTGGGTTCAGACAGCTCACAGGCCCCTCAGATGCTTAATGCAGATGAGGGGTGAGAAGCTCAAACTGTTCAGGTGGTCCATCTCCCTACAGGGAATGGAATTTATAGTGGAACACTGCCCAGGCATGCCAATGCTGATGTTCTCTCCAGGTTCTTCTGCCTTAGTGAAGAGAACTCCCAAGGGGTTTGGTATCTCCCTCCACTGTCAGCTGGGGGGGACACGTGTTAGACTTGGCATCCTTGGCATCGTTTCGCCTGACTTTTTGCTTCCTGACCTCCTGTTTTGCTGACTTCATTTATGCAGGCTTTAGGATTCTGGACACTTTATCACTGCTAACCAGTGCTAAAGTGCATAAGATCTGTTCTCTAAACATGGCAACATTCCCTTATCCACAATTGGCATATTTAATTTACTTATAAGTCCATAGTAAAGTGCGCTTTATGTTCCCAGGGCCTGTAAATAAAATTCTACTAGTGGCCCTGCAGCACTGATTCTGCCACCGACTCAGCAGCTATTCAAACATGACTCAGGATTGCCATGGCAGCGCCAGTATGTGCAGTTTTAAACTGCAATTTCGACCTAGCAAGGTAACCTACTTGCCAGGCCCACACCTTCCTATTCAGTACATGTAAGTCACCCCTAAGGTAGGCTCTAGGTATCCCCATGGGCAGGGTGCAGTGTATTTAAAAATTAGGACATGTACTTTTAACTTTTACCTGTCCTGGTATTGACAAACTCTTAAATTCATGATTCACTACTGCAAGGTCTATCTCTCCTAAGGGTTAACATTGGGATTGCCTTAAACATCTTTTTAAGTGTAATTTCCAACTAGGAGCAGATAGAAATATGGAGCTTAGTGTCCTTGGACTCACAATTTAAAATAAAACTTATGGTGAAGGCAGATTTTAAATTGTAAGTCTGAAAATTCCACTTTTAGAAAGTTGGATTTTTCCTATTTTAACCATTCTGTGCTTCTGCCTGTCTCTGAATACACGTCTGAGTTGGGTGACAGCTATGCTTTGTGCATTTTCTCTAGAATATCAAAAAAAGGGAGCTGGGGTGTGACATTTGCTTCCTGATGGCCCATCACCATGCTGATGGGCCTTCCTGAGGTAGAGTGTGAGGGAAGAGCTGACACACCTGAATTGGGCTGTGCCTGTCCCCACACGAAGAGCTGCATACCCACCTGTAGTGTGTCTGGAGCCAGGCCAGGAACGGCAGGGAACTTGTGATCTTCAAAAGCCTCTTTGATGTCCCCCCCACTTCAAAGGCACATTTAGGTATAAGGGCTGGACCCCTGCACCACCAATTCAGAAGTCTATTGGAACCAAGGACATTCTGCCTGGAGGAAGAGCTGCTGCTCTGTAGGAGGGACTGCCACTTTGCTAACTGCATTGCTGCGTTGGCCTGCTGCCTGCTCATTGCTGTGCTGTAGGAGGGACATCCACTTGGCTACCTGCTCTGCTGTGTAGGCCTGCTGCCTGCTACCTCTTGCCTAGAAGTGAGAAGGGCAGGGCCTGTTCTCAACATCTTTAAACCCAAGATTCTCCAAGAACTTGCTGCTGGCTTGCCTCCTGTTTTCTGAAGTCTCAGGGACACAAAAGACTTCCTACAATTCTGCTGGTGCTGCTGGACTCTGCCTTCTGTGAGTCCTACTTTTGCCTGAGGTTCCCTCTCCAAGTTCTGGGCCTCAGCAGTGGGTTCAGCAGCTGTTTTGTTACAAAACCGACACATCGCCACCACTGCGTTAGTCAGAAAACGATGCATCGCACTTCGAACCTGACGCCGAGGCTGTTTGATGATAGCAGTTCACAGCATGCACGGCCTGACAATGACACTCTGTGCGCCTCAATGAGAATGCATTGCCATCACCTCAGCGAAGCTCAACGATGATGCATCAACCCAACTACATGGAGAAGATCGATGCATCGTTCCCTCAGCTTTGCCGCTTTGCTCCATCCCAGGTACCTTCTCAGAATCCCTGCTTGGGCCCTGTAGCCGGTCTGCCCTCCATCGCGGCCAGCCTGAACCTTGGATTTGCACTGGTCCCTCATGACCTCAAGTAACCTTTTGATCACTAGTAATTTCTAAGCACTGTTTTTCCAATTAATCTTCAAAAATTCCTAACTCGACTTCTACTGCGTTGATCTTTGTCATTTTGGTCCTGTTTTACTCAGAGAAAAATTCTCTATTTTTCTAAAGCTGTGTGGAGATTTTTTGTGGTGTATTCATTGTGTTACTGTTTGTGTGTGTTGCACAAATACTTTACACATTGCCTCTTTAGAAATGCCTGACTGCTCTGTGCCAAGCTACCAGAGGGTGAGCACAGGTTATCTTATAGTGTGTATCTAACTTACCCTGACTAGAGTGGTGGTTCTTGCCTGGGTGCACATCTCAGCCAACCAGGAATACCATTTCTAACAAAAACACTATTAAACAAATCTTTCATAAACTGACTTTTAAATAAAAGAGTACCTGCTTCTGGGTGGGAACAGGGTCATCACTGAGCCACTGATATTAGCCTTTCCACCACAGTCAGACAGTGCAGGGACAGATGCACAGGGATCCTGTGGAGATAAGCCAGATTTTAGGGGTAAGAGACCTAGTACTTCTTCCCTAAAGTGCCTTTGGTGTAGGGGTGGCTTTAAAGTAGCTCTCTCTGAAGTGCACAAGGATCCCTTTCAACCCAGTCCTGTCTGCCAGGCTATCTGAGGGAAGGCCACTACCTATTGAGGTGTAAGCGTTAGTCACGCCCATTCCTCCCTGCCCAAGAAGACCCATCAGAATGCAGATGAATGCAGATGAGTGCTCAGAATGCAAATGAGCCTTACCTTCCTGTGTTTGTGGCTGTCCAGAGGGAATGCACAAAGTGTAGCTGTCACCCACCCCAAACGTACATTGGGGACAGGTTGTCAGACACATAGAGCAGTAGGTACAGAGAAATGTCCACTTTCTAAAAGTGGCATTTCTAGAGCAGTAATGTTAAATTCAACTTCATCAGTACCATTCCAAAGATATGAAACATGAAAAAGCTACTCCTCTCTGATCAGGAATTAAAGCTTACAAGTGTATGAAGGAATTCCCATTGCTGGCCTAGAAGGAGGGTAGGCCTCACAATAGTGAAAAATGAAATAGGTTATTTGCAACTACCAGGACACGTAAAACATAAAAGTACATGTCCTACCTTTTACTTACATGGCACCCTGCCATTAGGGTTACATAGGCCTACCGCAGGAGTGACTTATTTTTGATAAAAGGGGAGTGTAAGGCCTACCAAGTAGTTTTAAAGGCCAATTCGAAGTGGAAGTAAACTGCACATACAGGCACTGCAGTGGCAGGCCTGAGACAGGTTTGAAAGGCTACTTATGTGGGTGGCAGAATTAGTGCTACAGGCCCACTAGTAGTATTAGAAGTACAGGCCCTGGGCATATGGTATACCGCTTTACACGGGACTTACCAGTACACCAAATATGCCGAGCAGGTATACACCAATGTCATCATGTTTAGGGGAGAACCACATGCACCTTAGTACAGGTTTGAAGTGATAGAGTGTTCAGGGTCCTAAGGCCAACAAAAAGAATCAGCAAAATGTGGACTCAAAAGGCAAAAAGTCTGGGGAAAGACCACCCTAAAAATGACAGGTCTAACAGTGTTGCAGTGTCATGAAATTATGCGAATATTAAGGGGCCGATTCCGATTCGTGTCGGTAATTTCTCCGACCGAGCCGGCCTCGGAGAGATTTCCGACCGAATCGGACCCGTGCAGTCCGACCGAACGAGTCCGATGCATTCGTATGCCACCGGACACGAGTCGGTCGGACTCCCATTGAACTCAATGGGAGCCGGTCGTACAACGCGTACACGGGCTCCCATTGCCTCAATGGGTGCGAGGCGGACAAGGGCGCCCTACAGCGAGTACGCCGCGAGCGCTCCGCGGCGTACACGCACAGGTAGGGGGACCCATGGGTCCCCCCTGTGTGCGCTCGCACGGGTACGCGTACAGGGGTCCGACACGGACCCCCAAAGTACGGCTCCGACAGCGAGTTCGAGTCGGACGGCGCGAGTCGGTCGGAGCGGTCGAGGTGCGCATCGTACTTACCCGGCCGGAAAACGTCTCCATTGCGCGGTGCGAATCGGGTCCGAGCGAGTCGGTCGGAGCAGTACGATCCGGGAACCAGTCGGTCGGAGCGGTCGGGTCGCCCGGACGAGTCGGTCGGCGAATACGCATCGTACTCGCTCGCCCGGACGCGCGTACGACTCGGTCGGAAAATAGGGCTCCGGATCGGATCCGGTAAAACCGAATCCGATTCGGAGCACTACCGGCCGAGATCGGAATCGGCCCCTAAGTGTTTCTGGTTCTCGTCGTTTGTGTGTTTGCCAGAGTCACAGTTCAGTGTGTAGTCCAAGGAGCAAAGGTTTGAATCATCATAAAAATGTTTTGAACGTTTATGTGCCTGCCCCAGATTATTCCATATAACTCACCCCACAGGTGTGTATTTGAAGTAAAATTAGTGTATTACTATTCTTGTTGCAGATAATCTAGTGTAACCAATGGGTTACATGTTACAATGTTGGAAAAATAGCTTTTGCAAATTATGCACTCCTGTGAGTGAATTTAATCTCTGCATGTTTTTCTGCCTATAATATGTGTTTAATACCTCATACAATGTGTAAGTGTTTTGCTTTGAAATTTTGAAAATGGACCAATATACTTTCTAGAGATTTATCAATACTAGTGTCTATGCTGAGTGGACATTTTGAAAAATTAAAATTGAGGATTTTTAAAAATGATATCTAAACATTGAGAACGCTGCACATAGATGTAAGGAAACGCATTTTCTAAATGTTTCCTAGGGCAGTTCCAAAACTAAGCCAAGCCAAGGCAGTTTTTAATGAAATTATTACTGCAAAATGCTCCAATTTCCCCCACTCTTTCCCCCAGGGTGAGCATCTGTCCGGACTCCCCTCCCCTTCCACTTGGGACAGTAGTGTTCACGTGCTATGCCCACCACAGACACTTTCATGGTTTTAGCTTACATCCCACTAGTTTAAACCTTCACTAGCCACCACTGGAGTAAATGTATGCATGATGATTTATCTGAATGGTTACACATGTAGTGACTGGCTGGTCACAGTCTAGTCTTTGTAAAATATGTGTTTTCACCAGCCATTCCTTGAGGGCTGGCTTTAACACTCACCCCACACCCATTCATTACAAGTGTCACCGGTAAGATGACCCTGCCAATAAGAGGAGCCAAGCGCACGTGCCCTGGGCCTGTTCCAGATAGTATACCACTGTGTCTGTGTGATCATTCTAACTGCATGGAGCCCTAGGGCCCGACCTTACATTGGCGACAAGCGGGTTGGACCCATCCGTGCAGCAGCCCTGACGGTTAGTGTGGGGGAAGTGTAGCCTGTGCCATGGCTCCCCTGCCAACAAGCTGCAAGAGGTAGGCGAGGAATATGGTGTCTGCCTGTGCATGACCCTGCAGCAGCTGACTGCTGTGAGCCTGCGCCAGCACACTGAGCGTGGTGCCCCAGAGACAAGGAGGGACAAGCTGGCTGAGTGTCTGGTGTGCTGCGACCATCTGAGGCTGTCGCAGACCAGGCGAAGTGCCTGCTGACCCGCTGGGCATGAGGTGAGCCCGAGGGGTTGAACAGCATGAGGTCAGGCCATTTGAAGAACCCACATGGGGAGAGGAGGCTACCCCAGAGGCACGAAGTGAGGCGGACCTCCACCCCGTAACTGTAAGGGGCGGAAAGACGATTGCAGTGATGGCGCAGTGGGAGAAGTGCCCGTAAGGAGAGGTGAGTGCGGAGGGACCTGCATGGCGAGTGCTAGAGTCAGCAGAATTGCCCCTGACAACTTCCTACTGAGTCGGTCGTACAGTGTCACTACAGTCAGGTGAGTGGCATCCCACTGCATGACCTGCACCACCCAAACAGCTGTTAGCTCTTAGCTAAGAGGTGAGCAGGAGGCTCAGAACATTACCGCCTGTCTTAACAGGTCGAGGGCAAAGTGAATGTAGAGCACCATGAGCGGTGTCGCTACCCCATACCTGCTCAGGTGTCTGGAAGCTGCTCCAAGCAGCCATCGCCTGTCCCAGCGGGTAAGTGAAAAGTGTCCCTGCTGTGCATGCTGGTGGTGCACGGGAGGAGATGATGCGGCCGGCGAGAAGCATCTGCCACCTAACCCTGGTGCTGCGTCTTAGTAGTCCCCCACGCCTGCTGCCTGGGATCGGAGTGAGAACACTGCCAGCGGGCACAGAGGATGATCTTCCACTTTGGAGGCAAGAGGTGGGTGGCCTGCCCTAGGTTGCACAGGTCTGTGTGCAAATGAGCAACCACCTCAAGAAAATTGCTGCCGCAGCCCAGCATTTCAAGTAGGGGCGTGGCTCACCTTCATGGCTTATAGACAGCGTACCGGGGCTAGCCTGTCAATGAGAGCCCATACTGCCCCCCAGGGTGTGCAGCCCCAGTGCCTGCAGGGAAAAGGTTCTGGCTCAAGATGTGAAGGACAGTTGCAGCAGCCGGAGAAGAAAGGCAGCTGAAGCGCCACCTGGCAGCCATGAGGAAACACTGCACTCAGCGGTTACCCTGGCAGGACATGCAGGGAGGCAAGTGTCGAAGCAGCTTAGAGAAGTGACAATAATAAAGTGAGAAAAAGAAGAGAAAGAGAGAGTATGAGGTCAGAGAGGTGTCAAAGACTGCATATGGAGATTGGACAGCACGGGCATGAGCCCGGGTGTGAGAGTTCTTCGAGGAAGAAGACCCATGTCATCACTGGGTGTGACCAACCCTGCGAAGTCTGCCTGATTGTAGGCATGAGCGAGCGCTACAACACCATAGCCTTGAAGCGCAAGGAGTGTGTCCTCAAGTGAAGAGGAGACCTGTGAGAGGTCCACAGAGAAGAGACCTGTGAGAGGTCAACGAAGAAGAGACCTGTGAGAGGTCCACAAAGACGAGACCTGTGAGAGGTCCACAAAGAGGAGACCTGTGAGAGGTCCAAGGAAAGAGTTGATGAGTCCTACAGAGAGGACAGGATGCAGCCATGGAGGTCTCTGTGAAAAGAAGATCACAGCAAGAGGCCTGCCAGGGAAGAAAGAAGAGAAGAGAGTCAGTCCTAGGGGGTAGGACGTGACCAGGAAAATCCAAGTGAAGTGCACGTCACATGGAGAAACCTGGTCTGGAGGGAGGGGAGAAGAAGGGAAGAAAAGAAGATGGAAGAGGAGAAAAGTACATAAGGCTGCAGCACTAAAGCATGAAGAAGAATAGAATGGTGTGTAGTAGACACACGACACACCACAAATTATATACTAAGAACTGTGAGTATTATCGCAATCAAGTGCATCCCTAAGAACATCCATGGAGCACTGGAAATCTAGAGTGGAGCCCTGTGCCTATGAAACACTTAGAGGTCAATGAGGCATATTTGACACCATAGGAAGCTGGCCACACAGGAACCAGCTGTGTGCCCCAGTGAACCTGACGCCTGCTGGTGAGAGCAGTCTCAACCATTGAACAATTCAGTCTTGAGATTGCACATGAGGCTTGGATGTGGCCCTGTTTGGAGTTCTTCAGTGACCCCTTGGCGATGCCTATGAGCGCCTGCACAGCCCAAGCAGTCCCTGGCAATCCATGGGCAAGGGCTTCAAGAGGTTCCCGTGAGAGGGGAGTCCCGCCAAGAGAGATGTGTCTGCAGCCGCTCCACAACTGGTATCAGGAAGCAACCAAAGCGTGCACGGATACTGCGTCACCCCAAAGACTGCCCTGTAGATGCCTGTGCACCAGAGTCTGGATGGCAGGAGTATACCGACCCTGAAACCGCTACCCTTGAGGTGGAGTGAGTGACTTGAAGGTGGGACTGATGGCGGTTCTCCCATGGCCCAATGGTGTGGCATGGGAGGTATATGGCGCAGTCCACACAGTCCTGTGGAAGCCCGGTGAAGAGGACCTCAGGGGACTCCAATGAGAGGGGAATCCTGGTAAGAGAGGGGAATCCTGGTGAGAGAGGGAAGCTGGAAGTTGCTCCATCACCGGGCAGCTGGAAGCACTACGGCATCCGAGGAAGAATCTTCAACAGTCGCTGGGACGGCATCTGTCTTTGGAGGCTTGCTATCCATGAAGCCAGGGCGCCTTTGAAGATGTATCAGCAACAGACTTCACTACTGCTCCAAATGAACCCTCACAGCGAACATTGTAAATAGACTTCCATGCGGTGAGACTAGGTGGGACAGGACCAACAGTGCCCAGGTAGACTGTGACAACTTGGACTGGCGAGCGTGAAATCTGGACTTCATTTACAAAGCCATTCGTGCCCGGAGTAGTCTGGTTAAAATGAGGGAGGCCTGCTGTGATGTCTGGTGCTCCCAGCTTCACCTGTCCACTCATCCTATCCTGCAATCAACCTGAATAGGCTCAGTGGAGTTTTGTTTTGTTCTCTCCCGCAGGTTGGACTCGCCCGATTTTCAATACATTTTGAGAGGGATGTAGTGACCGGCTGGTCACATTCTAGTATTTGTAAAATATGTGTTTCCACCAGCCACTCATTGAGGGCTGGCTTCAACACTCCCTTCCACACCCATCCATCACAGGTGTCACTGGTCAGGCGACCCTGCCAATAAAAGGGTCTGGGCGCACGTGCCCTGGGCCAGTTCCAGATAGTAAACCACTGTGTCTGCGTGGTCATTCTAACTGCATGAGGGCCTAGGGCCCCGACCCTTACAACACACAAACTGAAGTTTTGGCCTATTTAAAAGAAAAACATGCACATTGGGTCCGATGCAGATCAGCTGGTGTTTGCTCCCACAGCAGGTCTAATTCAAAGTGAACAAAAAGTAAAAGCTTTAAGAGTTTACACCAAGGCACATGATATCGCTATATAGCTTTATATCTGGAAATTGGCTCCATGTCTTGGACTGACAGCATTCTCAATTTATGCGTTAAATAGTAAGGAAGAGAGAAACATCTCCCATTGAAAATCCAAACTTCTCACTTGTGCAGTTGCGCTCCTTTCAATTATCAGGTAAAGTACTCATTTGCAACATTGAACGGGCCTGATTCACGTAGGTAAACTGAGACGAAAGTCTAACTTTATGACTTTTGATATTCACAAAGGGCATTTACTACTCGTAAAGAGTAGTACATGCCCTTTGTGAATACCAAAGTTGAACTTTACGACTTTCGGTATTCACAAAGGGCATTTACGAGTAGTAAATGCCCTTTGTGAATACCGAAAGTCGTAAAGTTAGACTTTCATCTCATTTTACCTTTGTGAATCGGGCCCAACATATTTGTTTAAGATTTGTCCAAACCAGTGTCTACCTTCTGTGTTAGGAAATTTGGCAATGTACCCTGAACTCTGTTCAAAATATTCATAAGCGTATTGAAAAAAAGCTTTGCCACTTAATACTTTGACAAATAATTTATAAATGCATTTTTCCTATGAAAAAAAGGATACCAGAAATAGACGAGACAAAAGGAAACATATGAATCAAAAATAAATGAAAGAAAGAGGAAGCCTGAGAGACAGACAGCGAAAGAATGCACCATAAACATAACTCCATGGAGAGGAAGCTCGTAATGGAAACACTTGATGGCAGAGCATCTGAAGTCCACGCTGCGTCTGCGAAGTACATGTAATATTGTTCAGCACGTGGGGGTGGAAAAAACCTGTTTTTAGTGATCTGTAATGTAAGATGGAAGTAGCGAAGACGAGGGAAACATGCCCTGTATTTCCCTCTGTTTTTCTTTAGTTAATTATCCGCGATCAGTTGTAAAGAATCAAACTAATATTCTAGATAAATTATCAGTTAATCAGCTTCTTTCTCATAATTAAAAATCAGAAACTTGATAAATTATTTTTGGCTTCACATTTTGTCTTATCAAATACTGGAGACCTATCTTATTGAAGAAACTGATAGTATTGTTAAACTGTCTACAACACATGTATTGCACGACTCTTGGGCTAGGGGTCCTATGGGTGCTGCCTATTTCTTTGCTACACAGGCTTAACCAAAAATTAATCCATTCCAGGTAGCGTAGTCCCCGATCTACTACCCCTCCTTTACCTGTGATAATAATGAAATCCACTTAAAATTCTTATTACGAGAATTAGGGAAAAGTGATGTTAGCACCAGTAGAATGGGAATAATGGAATCAGCCATATTCCACTTTGACTGCTCTACAACAGAATCCAGGGACTTACGCATTCAAATGTCACTTGTGTGACTTATCCTACACTCAGGGCCAAATTTATGACCCGGTTTGCGTCGCTCATGCACCATGCAACGTGGTGCACAAGTGACGTGAAACTTAGGTCACATTTTTAAAGCCATACAAAGCTTTTTTGAGTGGCTTTGAGAGGATCCAAAAATCTGGAATAACGAAACTCAATGCAAATCTCTACGCTGCATTATTCTGCCCTGGGTAGGTTTTCCATTGGCATTGTGTGGGTGTTTCCACGCAACTCCCATGGCTTTTGACGCATTCCCAGATTTACAAGACCTTATAATCCAGGGAATGCACCAAAAAGATACACCTAACCAATTGAGACATAACGAGGCGAAATATCTTTATTACTTCTCATTACTACTTATTTCTGGGTGCGCTGCATTCTGCAGCACGCATAGAATGAGGAAAATGCCTCTCAGGATTGTTTTTGTGCAGGAAGGTGTCCATTCCTACACAAAAAGAATCCTGCAGCAATGATAGTGCAAGGGTGCCTGCGTTGGCGCTAGGCTGACAAAAGGGCTCCAGCGCAGGGGGACGCAATGCAGAGCTGCAAGCTGACTAGCTGCACCAATATTCCATAAATATGCCCCTCAATCACTATTCCCTTGCTGGAAATTCAAGGCATACAGAGAGGAATTCAGTTACTCTCACTAGCTGCCTTTCACCCTTCCACGTTGACCTGTGTGCAAAGGCCAGTCTGAGGGGCACCAGCAATCCAATGCAACTGTTTGACTCTTTAGCCATTTTGTGACAAATCCTATTCAGCCCTGTGTTCAAATTTATAAGGGTACCAGAATATCATTTTCAGAATATCATTTGACATAAATGCCATATCCCAAAAATTATTTACAACAATATCGACCCTCTGGAGTAAATAATAGAAAATCTAGATCCAACAAGATGATATTTTTGCAAATTATATTTATGACCTTTTTTTAAGTCAGACTACAGTTTTATATTTTATATTTTTGACATACATTCTTCAAACTAATGTTATAGGACTCATTGTGGAAACGAGTTACCTCCTGGCATGATGCAGAGCAGTGTTTAGCACTGTTTGAGGTGGAAATGCCCCCTTTCATGATTCTGAAAGTGTGCACTCATGTCCTGGGTTAGCCAAGGAGTGAACCCTCTTCTTCTTTTTTTTTTACACTTTTTCTTTTCAGTCTCTGCACATAGAAATCAAGGCGCTGTATCTCACAGACCATGAACCAGAGCACCCTTGTCAATTGAGCATGACTACCATTCAGCTCACCAGATTATGTGGAACAACACTGATGGAAGTAACGCATAAATTTAGCAAGTATTTGTATTTGTATCCATAACGTATGCACAGTGAGTTGCCTGCTGGCCTTCCCCCTCTAAATTGCGCTACCAGTCCAAGCAACCAGAATTTTGCTGCATCCAGTTATGTGTTGAGATCACATTTGTGTATACACGTTGTGTGTGAATTAGTAAAGAGCGTGCATGTTATGATTGGCTATGTTTACAGTGGAATCCAAAACCAAGGATGCATTCCTGATGCTATGATGATAAGCCAGACAGATAAGCAAGAGACAGTGGATTTGAAATGAAGAGATAGCCTGCCCACACTTTGCTCTTTTGTTTCCCATGAGGTGTCACCAACATCATATTGATAGGTGTAGAGTACGAAGTCTTCTCCCTCTTTTGTGGCAGTGTTTTGGACTTCTCTGAACCAAAGACTCTGAGCCACTACCCTCTTTCATGCTGACACTCAAGACAAAGTCTGTGGCTACCCTGTCTGGAAGTAATAAGCAAAATGAGGATCATCGCCAGTAACCAACCTCAGAACTGTACCTGTAGAATCCACACATTTGAGTTTTATTTAGAGTTTGGTTGATGGAATACTCTATCACAAATGTGGCGGGTATACTATCCACCGTACTAGACATTCAATAGGCCATAATGCACCTTTAATATGGTGAGCAGGCTACTGGCCACATTTATGATGGAGTATGTAGTCCTCCAAACGCTGGATAAGGCCTCTACCTAGAAACATAAAGCCTATTTAAGGTTTAGCAGATGTGGGACATCCACCAAAAGCTGCAGATGTTATGTGCAGTGGAATGCCTAGATATCTATGCATTCAAAATAGGGGAGATGTGAAATCTACTGCTTTTTACCAGATTTCCTACACCTGTCAAACTCTAAATCAGGTCCATAGTATAAGAATGGAGCTGAAACTCCATGACAGTGGTGCAGGACTTCCCACTGGCCAGTGGCCAGGTGGCAACACTCCTGCAGGGTGCTGGTGAAACATCTGTGATCCAGGGCTGGAGTATGCTACACCTAGCCATCCCGCTAGGTGAGAGAACGTTTGTCTGGTGTCCAAGCTTTCTGCTGGAATCACTTGGATTCAGCCCTTAGAAGAAGGGTGTGGCTTTGCTGAGGAACGCGATGCGTTGGAGGTGTTTTTACTGAAGGCTCCTGCTTAAGGGACAGCCTAGGCCAGCTGCCAGGAAGACCAAAGGAAGCTCAATGAACGACAACTGCACTGCAAAGCTCAGGAGGAAATTGGCACTTCAGAGACCTGTGTGGAGCCCTCATTTCAGTGAGTGTTCCTTGTTGCCCTCAAGGCAGCCTCAAGATCATCTTGGCTGGCATCCTCAGGCTGGGGGAATCCAGTAGGGTTGCTGTTGCAGACTGAAGCTGCATACTCCCAGGGGAAACATCCTTTACATCGCGGTGATTACACCGCGATGCATTTAGAACGCTGCCATTACAACGCAAGCGTTACATCGACTTGCACTGGAGGGCGCTATAACCTAAGGAATAGTAAGATTTACTATTCCAACACCTTCCCTACTGTACGTAGACTGGTGTTGGAATAGTAAATCTTACTACTCCTAAGTCCAGCGCCCTCCAGCGCAAGTCGTTGTAACGACTTGCGTTGGAAAAACTGCGATGTTACATACCGCGATCTGCTGTGGAACCCACTCAAAACACTATGGGCTCTGTATACCTCCCCAAAGTGCAATGCACTGGAAAGACTGATGCCACGGCGTGTGTGCCTGGGGGTTCAGGAGTGTGGGCTCAAGTGGC